>QJPP01002371.1:0-104473 GCA_003996215.1 Jaltomata sinuosa
TTTGATTCATGTCTCTGAGCATGTCTATCATTACTCTTTCTCTCTTCTTCTTACACTTGAGGTTACCGGTATACCGTCCATTTCGTAAACTTAGTATGTATACACTGTTATTGTAAGGACCCCAGGTGCGTTATTTCTTACTTTCACCTGTGCCTTTGGTGTTTATATTCTGCTTACTAGCCTCACATGTGGTTCTGTTGATTTCCCTCTAGGCTAGTTCCTGTGTACCTTTTGTTGATTTCTGTGACTGCTTGCTTCTATTCTGTCTATTACTACGCTTTTATCTTATATGTGCCCAGTCGGCCTATGATACCTACTGGGTACCTTATGCTTCGCATTTGGTGCTCACCCCTACCCCCTGCATCTTTCGGTGCAGATCCTAGCGTGGGCCATCGCCGTTAGATCGCTGTGATTCGTGCTTGGAGATCTGTTGGGGACTACTTCAGACTGAGGGTGAGCTCTTGGCGATCGGAGCTTAGCTTTAGTTTATCTTTTGCTTCATGTACTCTATTACCATTCAGAGACATCTGTATATATAGTTTTGGTTTATTTGCACTCCATGTATGTAGTTTGGCTCTATACTATGATACCAGGTCTTGGGGTTGGTTTAGTTTCCGCACATGTTTATATTTATATCCCTGTTATCTATTTTCTTTGTCTTGTTCCCTTATTTGTTAGATAGTAGCCCATTACTAACTGTTCTGGGCTACGGGGATTGGTTCACCTACCGGGGGTTGTAGGTGCCATCATGACCGAAAAATTGGGTCGTGACAAGTAATTCCATTCCTTTCTTTTGAATGGACTCTCAAATTTGAGATTGAAATAACTTCTGTGTGTTTTGTCCTTTTCCTGTAATCATCAGTGAAGTATTAATCTCTTTTCCTGAGGACAATTGGATCATTGGCTTGTGCCCAGGAAAGTTGCTCTTTCCTTGTTGTGGAATAGACGACTCAAGATTCTTTCTTTTAAGCGCCACTGGTGCCTGCACTTTCCTAGTTTTATCACTATGTTCATCTGCAAGTTGTTCTCTCTTACTTTTATATTGCTGGGCCAATTCCGTACTTGATCGGTATTGAACATTGGAATTCACATTCTTCATAGGACTTTGAGCTTTATTCGGATTCGAGACTTTTTTCTTTACAACTGCTACCTGACTAATTCTTCTTACATTCTTCTAATTTCTCTATTTTCTTCTCTTTCAGTGACTTCAATAGAAATACAAAAACACATCAAATTATAATAGAAATCTAACATGAATTGATGAATTGAAGCAGTTGATCCTATTTTTAACTCATAAATAAATTTCACAGCAAAAAAATCCTCTGCTAATTTCCCTATTGCAGCCATTTTTGTGAAGGGATTTTCAGGTTGCACAACATAAATCTTGTTAGTGCAACCATTAGGCTTGGCCATAGAGCATTTGAGTGAATTACAAGGAATACGCTTCTAACTTGTTAAGCTACAATCAGCCCAGAGAAAGGAACCACCAAGCCACTATCCCCTCCCAACAAAAATATAAAGATCTATATGTAACATATATGTATAATTTCTAAGTGATCATTCAACAGTGAACAACACCTAATACAATCTGGATCGCTACCTGAAAACATGTCACATGATTCTTAAGAATTTGACATTTTTGTTTCATTATTATTACACGTATTGAGTGTTCAACTTGAGCAGCTTGTCCACTTAATAGAGCAACTCGAGCAGCTTGGCCACTTACAAGAGAAAACTTAGTTGTTTAACCACTTACAAGAGCAACCTGAGCACTTCAATGAGCAGCTTGGACAACTTGAGCAGCAAGACAAACTACTACAAGAAAAACATGACCACCAAGAAGATTCTTTTTTCCTGCATAGAGAGTTTGTATTCTATATCAGCTAAATCACAACATCGGGAAAGTAGGAACTTTCATTTGCATGCCCATGTACTCAAATATGACACACTAAAATACTAGCCCATGAGACATCAAAGTATAGGTGAACAAAGAAACCTACAATCGCCAATTTCTTTAGACCAAAACCCGTAGCATCAAAACCTGACTAGCCATGATATCTTCTTTTGAAAAAAAAAACTACCTTATTTGGTTGAGGTTTCTTATACACAAAAAGAAAAGAAAATAACATCCCATGACACATTTTGTAGATAACTTTTAAAAGTACGTTTGTGCATATATATATATATATAAGGAGAGATTATTTATAGTACAGAAGAATATGGATATTTTGCTTGTTAAGCAAAGGGATCTGTAATTGGAAATTGCATAATACCTTTCAAGCTAAGTTAATTGGCCATATTTAATAATGCACTTTAAGATTCTTCTTACGCCAAGTTAGTCACCAATTATTTCTTATAATCACTAATATTTAGCAATCTTTAACTTGGATAGCCAGTTACAAATATGGTACGATGAATTCTTACTGTCAAATCTTTCCAGACAATCTTAAATAACCTAGAACTTTATTTGTCTTTAACCTTGTTATGTCATCTACTACAAACACTTTTAACACTCAACTTGAAGTGCATTGATTGTGCATTGATATAGGGTCTGATTTTACTAGGTAGCAAGTTCGTTCACAATTTATATTATACTGGATGTCCTTCCTTGTGGCCTAATCTGTTTACTATCTCTAAATGTTTCATTTTACCTCATATTTCCCATTTTATTTCGTGAAGCTAGAGGTTTTAACATAAGGCTAAACTTATATAATCTGCTCGCTTCCCCTAAGGTTAGAATACACACCTTGAAACAAACAAGTTAACCAAATACTTCACATGTTCATGTTCTGGATTACTGAACCATGACCATATTCAAGATTATTAGACCAAACATGAATAAACCTTGTCACTTAAACATATAAAATATAACCAAGTCCCAAATAAAAAGAGGATAGAGAATTTATGTACTACACAAAACATTAAGACTGCTACATTTTTTAGAGTTCCTTTGGGGGGGAGAGTACCCTTTTCCTTATCCTGACTCAAAATAGTACCCCTAACAGAGATAACTCATTACAAAGCAGAATTTCTAAATCACATTACAAACTATTCTTTTCCAGATTCTACAATAGGTCAGTAATGAGTCACTCTTTAACATTCTTTCCTCAAAGATTAGTAATTCTAAGACATTTGTAACTTTAAGCTATTTCAAGGAGGAGCAGCACAAGGGAAAGACAAGACTATTTTTTTGACCACTTATGTAAGCGGATTCAAAATAGTTCTGTGTTTTACCAGCTTCTTTTATTTGGTAGAATTTTTCTGTCAGCTTGGAGAAAGCTCCAATAGTGAGCTAATCCATAGTTCACTTCTTCCTGATCCAAATTAACCTACTTTTGTATACAAGGTATTGGTTGCAGAGAAAATAAGGAATCAAAAGAACGTCTTCGTGACTGGGAAAGGCTTTACCAACTAGCAAACAAGTACATAATTGGTAACAGTTCAAAGTTTTCTCTAGTGTTTCTGCTAAAATAGCAAAAACAAATTCTCTAAGAGTAGTAATGTAAACAATATTTAGGACCTGATTCTCACAAAAATGGACACTATCTTATAGACTTGCACAAAAGGTATAAAAATGGTAGCAGATTGCAGGCAATAAATATGGGATACCGATTTAGTATCACTATGTTGCCTCAAATATCGTTCGTCTTCACACCTTCTTAAGATGACCAGTACCTGAAAAGAGTATTTAAGTAACAAGTGCAATTTACAAATCAGAATAATAATCAGGCAAACAAAAGAGTAAGCTTGAGTTATGGGTCAAAATCAGAATAACAATCATGCATAATAAAAAAGACAATAAAATACATAATCAATGCCAATCTCATATGTGTTTCTACATATTACATAGCTAAACGTTTTTGTACCAATAAAGAGACAAATAACAGAAAGAGAAAGCTAATACTATGGGTCAATAACAAAATAATAAAGTCACGGTTCATCATCAAAATTATTTTCAGACACTTTTTCGGACTCGTCTTCAGAATCATCTTCAAACTCGTCTTCAGAATCATCTTCAAACTCGTCTTCAGAATCATCTTCAAACTCATCTTCAGAATAATCTTCAAACTCATCTTCAGACTCATATTCAAACTCTTATTCAGACTCGTCGTCATACTCAACTTCAAGTTGTTGAGTAAGAAATCCTTCTGCAGCCACATCATCCACATCAATAATTGTTTCTGGTACATCATTCCTTATTAAGACAACTTCACCATTATCATATGGTATAGATGGAACCATCAAATGTTCAAAAGGCTCAATTTCATAACTTTGTTCAACCTCATCACTTACATTGAACAAGTATCTCGGAACAGTCTTTGATAACATAATGTCTATCTTGATCATATGAATCTTGAACATAGAAGCACTGGTGCACGTGAGATGCTAACACAAAAGGCGTTTCCAGAGATCATTTATTGTTGAAATGGACATAAGTAAGACCATACATATATTTTCCAACCTCATACCAGTCACACTTGAATAAAAAAACCTTAAAATGGCCATAATAGTCTAACTCAACTATATCAACTATTCTGCCATAATAAACCAAATCTGCATCAATTGGATTTTTATCCTTTTGGCTTGCAAAACTTGTGGAGAAACAACTAATATAACACCACTTTTTTGGGTTTTACGCCTTGCATCACGATACCTAGTACAAAATCTATATCCATTAATAAGAAACCCATAATATCTTTTAGCAACTAAATTTGGTCCTCTAGCCAATTCTTTTATAAGATCAAGCACATCCTCTTGCAAAGCACGAATTTCAAACCCTTGGGCGAAGCTCTTACTATGATTCTTAGCGTTGCTCCATTTAGATTTTCGCGACTAATTATTAACTTCAAGTTCATGCTCTCTATACATAAGTATTTTTAATTTTTTAGAATAATAAATAAAATAAGTTGAAAACTATATGTAAAAAAGAAATACTAGAAGTGATTACAATACCTAATATACTCTTGAAGTTCATCACAATTGGTGAATAAGTATGCATGCGCCTGATTTAATGACTTGCTATGCAAATTAGTACCAACAACTTTCTTTGCTCCTAAAGGACAACCATTGTTAGGAAACAAATTGCAAGTTTGAGCATCACCCAAGCCACATTCATCATTATTTTGGGCTCTTCTATTAAATCTGGTGCGTACGCCCTCATGCAAATATCTAGAGCATAAAGTTAAACACTCTTCAACCAGATATGCCTTTGCTATAGATCCTTCTACACAATTTTTGTTGCGGACATACGATTTGAATGTACACATATCTCTTTCGGAGGGATACATCCATTGATTCTGAACTGGACCTTCTAATCTCACCTCATTTGCCAAATGAATAGGAAAATGAATCATTATATCAAAAAATGTAGGAGGAAAAAATTGCTCCAACTGATTTATTGTTTCTCTGATCTCTACTTCTAAGCAATCTATTCCCTCCAATGTGATAACTTTTTGACATAAACGAAGGAAGAAGGAACTCAGACGAATCAAAACAATAACAACATGATTAGAAAGGATGCTTTTAATTTTTATTGGCATCAAGAAATGTAACATGAAATGGGCATCATGTGTCTTATAACCAGATATTTTTCTTTCATCTAGTTGCACACACCTAGATATGTTAGAGGCACCACCATCAGGAAACTTTACTGTCTTTAGAACTCCACAAAAAGTTGATTTCTCTCCATTAGTCATTGAGAAAAACGCCTTTGCCATCTTTGTTCTCTTGCCATCCGTTGTATCTTTTGGATGAAGGTTATTTCTAATTCCCATCTCTTTCAAATCATAACAAGCCTTTGCATGATCCTTTGTTTTTCCAAAAATATCTAAAAGAATTCCAATTACGTTGTCAACTATGTTCTTCTCTATGTGCATTACATCAAGGTTGTGGGGTAATGGGTTGTGCTCCCAATAAGACAATTCAAAAAAGATTGACCTTTTTTTCCATGGGCCATCATTTGATCTCTTTATCCTCTTCCCAAACACATTGCTCATGTTTTTTAAGCTATTCAACACATCAGTTCCATTTAACAAAGGCGGCGGAGGCCTAAATTCAGTTTTTCCATTGAATGATCTTTCTTTAGATCTCCATGGATGATTCATGGGTAGAAAAACACAATGATCCATATAGCACATCTTCCTACTATGTTTCAAATGGCAAGAATTAGTTCCAAATTTACAACAAGGGCAGGCCATCTTTCCTTTTGTAGTCCAACCAAATAACATAGCATATGCAGGGAAGTCACTGATCATCCACATAAGAGTTGCTAGCATTTTAAAGGTTTGATTTCTTGAAGTATCATATGTTTCAACTCCAGAACTCCACAACAAATTTAACTCATCTATCAATGGTTGTAAATAAATATCAATGTCATTTCCAGGTGATCGGGGCCCAGAAATAAGTAAAGACAATATAGAGTATTCTGGTTTTATGCACATCCAAGGCAGCAAATTATAAACCATTAATATAATTGGCCATGTGCTATAAGATATACTCATGGTCCGAAATGGATTGAATCCATCACTTGACAATCCAATTATCAAATTATGACAATCTCGTGTGAAATCCGGATACAACCTATCAAATTATTTCCATGCTTATCCATCAGCGGGATGCCTTAGGTTTCCATCTTTACAACGCTCCTGGTCATGTCACCTCAATGAATCTGTTATCTTTGAACACATAAATAGCCTTTTAAGTCTAGGAATTAAGGGAAAGTGTGTCAAAATTTTTGCTGGAACACGATGAGATTTTTTAGAAGGCTCCACAACCTCATTGTCCACTTTAGTAGGTTTAATATAACGAGAAGCTCCGTAAACATGGCAAAATTTAGCTTCCTTATCATCATTCCTAAACAAGATGCAATCATTGGGACACGCATAAATTTTCTCATAGTGAAGACCGAGATCCTTTATCGTAGACTTGAATTTATTGTAGGACAGAGGAATATTCAACTCGGCATTGGCCTCTTTTAATAACTCTAAAAGAGTGAATGATTCATTGCTCCATCCATGTAGACACTTCAACAAATATAAACGGATTGTCAATGATAATATAGAGAATCCTTTACAACCAGGATATAGTTCTTGGCTAGCCTCTTCAACTAAGTTATAGAATTTCTTGGCATATTTATTTGGACCTTCATAAACTTCTTCATCTTGTGCAACATGTCTAAATTGATCATTTAACAACCCATCAATATCATCACATGGGTCATCCATATGATCATCAACATCCAACTGGATTTCCCATTCCCTGTGATTGATCCATCTTTTATAATTTTTAACAAATCCACGGTCCATTAGATGATTATGCACTTCATTTCTTTCCCTCCAACAAATATTACCACACCGATCACATGGACACTGAATTTGTTTGCCTTGAGGTTCTCCATAAGTGTAAGCAAAATTTAAGAAAGATCCAACACTATCAATATACTCTTGGGAATACCTAGGTAAATCCATCCAATCCTTTGAAGGAACATTTGACTTCCTAAAAGCCCAAAATTAGTGTTAGATCTGTCAATATATAAAAACATTAATTACTGCACACTTTAATTCTAAAAGTCACAAGCAAGTTATCAGAATCATGTATTGGCATGTGTTAGCAGAAGATAAATTTTTTTTACCTAGTCATAGCCTTTATGCTAAGACAAATCCAAGTTTAATTCCACAGCAGATCCAATTCCCCTTCTCCTGCATATAAAAAAATTAAGTATGCATGCTACATATTTTAAACAGGTTAACAACTGCAGATACCTAACTACTTTCCTTTATTTAACTAACTATTCATACCAAGTTCTTTAGATTTACACCAAACTTATACAAAGAAATTACTAAGTTTAAAAAGTTTAACTACTTCAGATACCCATCAACACAAACACACATGGACACCAAAATAAAATCACAATATAGGTTTAGACAAGATAAAAAGACTTCAACAGATTCTAGAAACTTAAACTTGTATATAATTGTAATTATAAGCATGTCTTCAAATAGGAATCTAAGTCTAATGACTTGGACGATCTTTTACTGTTTTCAGGGGAGCCAAGCACTCTGTTAAAATTCTATTTGATGTATTCCTCAATTTCTCTAAGGTGTCTGATTTAGAGGCAAACAGTGATAAAAGCTTAGTGTTTTTTAGAGGGAGGGTGCACAACAAGAGATTTTGCAAACTCTGAACTACCCATCAGGTACCTTGTTATAACATTAAGCATCAAGACACTATCAATTATGTAATGCAAACCCCTGCTATAAAACATCATAGGTAGAAATACTAATTGGACTTCTATGTGTTTGTCATACGTTGAATGGTACAGAAGATCCTCAAAGCAACAACTTATCTGGATCAACTAGGAATGTAGGAAGAAGGAATCACACAATTCAATAGTTTTCAATCAAGTGGATGTACAACCAGCTTAGAGGTGAATTTCCAAAAGCAACTTTGAGGAAAATTGTATGTCACAATTATGGGGAACCTAGATGGATCTTTATCTTGTATCTTTTAATCCATGGTAGACTGCAAACTAAGGACTGATTGAGTGACTAAGTGGACAAATATATATGATCTTACATGTCCTTTATGTGCTACACAAAATGAGACGCTGGACCATTTATTCTTTTTCTATCCAATATTAAATGCTATCTAGAGAAAGGTGTTACAATGGCAAGGGGTGCAGAGAAATCCTAAAGATTGTAGAGAGGAAATAACATGGGCCATCAACAAAGCTAGAGGAAATTCAATGGGGGCACACAAATATAGAATGAGCCTAGAAACAGGGGTTTATATGATATTGAGGGAAAGAAATGTGTCAATTCCATAGAAGAGCAACAATATATACAAAATGATTAGCACAATTATTCAAGTGGTTTACTACAGTGGAGCTATGCAAAGGAAACTGGTCGGCAAGATTCAGCATCTTGATAAATGCTATCATTAGACTGTTAGAGGAATTAACAGATTGTATTATGTAGTATATAGTTGAGATAGAGGATAAAAAGATGATAGACTAGTGTGAGATAATACAAATTCCAAAACTTCTATCTGAGTCTATATTATAATGTGTATATCACTAATACACTAGTGCAAGGGGGCCAATTTAAGAAGAAGAAAAAAAAGGGAATCCCCCCGTGTAAGCAATATATATCGCCAAACTAATTTAGTACAATCACACACTATCATATTTAACTAAATAACATATGATTTATACACTCCAGGAAGTTCCAGCAGTTCCCCAAAAATTAGAAGTTTCAGCAATTTGATAACATACATTTTTAGTCTATTTTATACCATCTTTTTGTACAAAGAAGCTTATAAAGCTTAAACTACAGCTACTTTATACATCATTCAACACATTTATTTAAAAATTACTATCACAAAATGCTATAATTAAAAAAAATCAGATAATTACAGAAAGAAAAATACCCACAGATGCTTTTGCAAAAATCACAATGCAAAGTAGACATGCAATAAACCCACAAGCAATAAACCCAGATGCAAAATAAATAAGCAACAAACCCAGATGCAAAATAGACATGCAACAAACTCAGCTGCTTTTAAATTGAAGATTCAAACATACCTTCTTTAGCTCACATGAACTAAAATCTTCACTGAAATTAAGAAAACTAGAAGAAATTTAAGCTGAGCTGAGCTGAAATTTCTACTGAAATAAGGTGAAATTAGAAGAAATTTGAGAGATCTGAGCTGAAATAAGTAGAAATTAGTTGAAACAGAAGCTTAAAACATAAAAATCTCTACCTTCTTTGATAGATTTTGGAGCTATGCTTTGACGACAACAGATTTGAAGAAACCCAACTATACAACAAACCCAGCTGAGAGTGAGCGCAAATTAGAAGAAATTTGAAGGTTTAAGAGCTATGCTTTGATGACCGCAGATTTGAAGAAACCCAGCTATACAACAAACCCAGCTAAGAGTGAGCTCAAACGAAGATGGTGGCAGCTCGGAGCTTAGAGCTTCAACTATGGAGGTAGCAGATTTGGAGAGTGAGAATGCTTTTTATGGTGCATTTTTAGAGTGAGAATGTTTAGAAAGTGAGAATGTTTAGAGAGTGAGCTGAGAGTAAAAAATATTTACTTTTTATTTACTTTTGTTTTACTTTTCGGCCAATAAGAAATTTATAGGAGAATAAAATATTTTGGAGGGAGAGTTAAACTTTTTAATGAAAATTTTAGGCCACACTTCTAAAATTTTGTATTTAGAATCATAAAAATACCATGCTTAAAAGTGTAGATGTGTGTGTAAATAAGTGTTGCCAATTATATCATGATTTGGCAACACTTATAAAGTGTGGCCTATACCATCAAAGGCCACTCTTTAAAAGCGTTGCCAATATTTGTGTTGCTAGAAGCTAAAAACTATAGCTATGCTTTAAAAGCGTAACCAAATATGTTTTAGGCAACACTTTACAAGCGTGGTCCAGATTTAGTGTGGCCAAAAGACTAAAATGTTGTAATGGCATAAGACACTTTATGGTTGGAGGTGTAGATCTCCTATTGGTTGGTTTGAGGTAGGTGAGGCAGCTTTGATTTGTCTGGATTCAGTTAACGAGACAATGGAGATGATTCATCTTAGTAGAGAAAGGTTGAAGACCACTCTGAGTTGACAGAAATCATATGCAGATTTGAGGAGAAGAGAATTGGAATTTGAGGTTGATGATTGGGTTTTTCTAAAGGTGTCACCCATGAAGGGTGTGATGAGATTTTGCAAGAAATGAAACCTTAGTCCTCGTTTTATAGGTCCTTATTGAATTCTGAGGAGAGTTGGTACCGTTCCTTATGAGTTGGATTTGCCAACAGAATTAGAAGCGGTTCATCTGATTATCCATGTTTCCTTGTTAAAGAATTGTGTTGGTGATCCAACCTTGACTAATCCTTTGGAGGATGTGCGTATGAGGGATAGTCTCACCTATGAGGAGGTTCCCGTAGAGATCCTTGATCTTCACATTCAGAGGTTGAGGAACAAAGAAGTTTCTTCGGTTAAAGTCCTTTGGAGGAATCATCTTGTTGAGGGAGATACTTGGGAAGCGGAGTCATCCATGAATTCCAAGTAACCGCATCTCTTTCCTTCCAATCCAATTTCTGCTTGAGGTATTAGTCTCCTCATTATCATAATCTATTCCGCTCTATTCCATCGGTTCCCCTCATGATCTTAGTATTCATGCATGTTTTTCAAAGTTGATTTAGTCATATTTTAAGTTGCAAGCTCAGTTATCATGTTTGTTCTTCAGATTTTATGTATTGTTACTTGGTTGGGCTGTTTTCTCTTCTGTTTTCCCTTGTTTAGTCCTCATTCAAGAACGAATGATCCCAAGGGGGAGATATGGTAACACCCTGTAAACTTATTCAGCTTTTAATCTTAGAATCTCAGATTTTTTTTAGCTTTTCAGGGTTCACGAGTCCAAACCACGGACCGTGGTATGAACCACGGACCGTGGTATGAACCACGGGTCATGGAATGGAGTCGTGGTTTAAGTGTGCCAGGCTCAGACTCTGGTCTGAGAGCTATGAGTTAGTTCTACAGATCGTAGTTCAGTCTATGGCCCATCCCGTCATATCATGGTATTAGGCCTGAGGACTGACTGATTCCCAGGAATCACATGTCAAGTCTAAGTCCCGTAGTTTTAACTACGAACCATCCTGTTGACTCATGAAACCTGATCAGAGACCTTCTAAGTCCTTCAGGAATGACGAATTGATTTGACGGGACATAATCTGTTCTGTTGTCCGTCATGTTGGCCCGTAGACTGCCTTCTATAGCCTGTTCACTTGGCTAGGAACGACGGATGGAAAACACGAGCCGTGGTTTGGTCTATGACCCATGGAATCCATCCGTGGTCCCTGAAAGTCAACTTTTTCCAGATTTTTCCGAATTATATCCCAGGGGTATTTTAGTCATTACCCATTCTTTTAACTCCTATATGAGGTCGTTTTGACTATTTCTAGAGGGGTTTTCACCCTTATTGGCCTAAGTCCCTCCTCAAATATTCATTCATCTCCCAAAAAGGAAAAGAACTCTTTCAAGCTCTAAGTTCAAGTCTCCTTTTCTTTTCAATTTCAAGTGGGTTAGCTTCAATCAAGGTATATGGGTATTCAATAAGGTATTCCCTCCACCCTTATACCCAAAACCCCAATATTATAAATTGAATTTATGGATTTCTAAATTAGGGTTCTTACTCAAATTAGGAAAAAAGTTATGGGTCTTCTACTAAGGCATCAATTCATGATTTGTTATTACATTTCTACCATTTAATTGAAGTTCCTTAGTTGATTTCAAAAGCCCTTATGTTGATGATGAATTTTAGCATGATTTCATTGAATTGCATGTCTTCAAGTAAAATTGGTATGTTTAGATAACATGACCTCTATTTTCATGAAATTTCATGCCAAATTCTTCAAGTTATGATATTAGAAAGGAAAGTATATTTTGAATTATGGCTTTGCAAAGCTTTAAGATTTATGACTTATGAATTACATGATATCAAATATGTCCTTATGCATTTCCAACAGTTTTGGATATTAGTTATGTTCCTATGTTTATGAAAGGTTTGGCATCCGATATGTCTACCTAAGTTATGAACAGTTTTGACATCAGATATGTTGTAAGTTTTATGAGCTATATGTATATGTTTTTGGGAGTAGTTTTAGTACCGAGTTGGACAGGGTGATAGTACCCTTAGTCCCTGAACTACTTGCCCCCGTAGCTTCTAAGTCCCCTCAGTTGCGCATCAGATTTAGTTGTCACGCCACAGTCATTCCTCTATACCCTGGCAAGATATATTGGGTCCTTTCGATGGGGCATATACATTGGATTCCATGTAGCTCACATGGTCTATGTCGGTTAGAGAACCTACCACAGAAACAATATCAGGTTTTAAAATGCATTGACTCTTTGCCTTTATATTTCAGAACCATTATGATTACTATTATATTTGTATATTTTGTTTTGCAATGCATTGAGTCTCTTGCATTTCAGTTCTACACCTGTAGAAGAATTTTAGATTTACAGGTTTATTTAGCATGTTTATCTTAGATTCCTGTTTATCTCATATATTTAGTACATCCTATAGTACTAACGCATTTTGCGTTGCATCCTTTTATGATACAGATTCAGGCTCCTTCCCTCAGACTTATGGCTAGACTATGCCATACTTTCAGCTGATTTTGGTGAGTCCTCATTTTTCGAGGGCTAGAGATAGAGTATCCATCTTTCTGTTTTCATTTCAGATTTCATAGTTAGATGTTATTTAGAGGCTTTTTAGACATATAAAGTATTTGAGTCTCCTCTTTTGATGTGTATTCCTACTCGACTTGATTATCAATACATTTTATTTTGGATCTTCCTAGTATACTTCCGCTTATCTATTGATTTATCTGAATTATGCTGACCAAGGGTTAGCTTGGGGCACTTGTGGTCCTGGGTCCCGTGTTACATCAAAGGGATAAACTCAGGGCATGACATAGGATGTCTAAAAGCCGCATCAAGTAGAATATCTTTCATGTGTGTAAAGTGTGCCACACTTATGACAGGAAAGATATCAGAGGTCTTAGAAAAATCCTCACTTCTTTCATGATCACATCATGCATTAGAGTTTAACTATAATATCCATCTAATACTTTCCTTGTACCTTTCAGAATATGCCTCGCCGTGCTATGCCTCACTGAGCCGCTCAAAATGTTGCTCCTCCAATTCCGGCCCCCGAGGTCATGAATGAGGAGTTCAGGAATGCCATCCATATATTAGCCAAGACCTTGGCTGCTCAGGCCAAACAGCTGGCTCGTATCCCCATCAACCCTCAAGGTGGGGTAGCGGCCCGAGTTCGTGATTTTATCCATATGAACCCACCGAAGTTCTGGGGTTCAAAAGTGAATGAGGATCCACTAAATTTTATTGATTAAGTGAAGAAAAATTTTGATGTTATGCAAGTGGCTGGGGTTGCTAGTGTTGAGTTAGTATCCAATCAACTCAAGGATGTAGCTCATATCTGGTTCACACAATGGAAGGAAGATAGAGCTAGGGATGAGGTCCCTATGACTTGGGAGTGTTTCGAGAGGGTTTTCCTTGACTGGTTCTTTCCGAGGGATTTAAGGCAAGCGAAGGCGGAGGAGTTTGTGAACTTGAGACAGGGATCCATGACAGTCTAAGAGTACAGTTTGAGGTTCACTCAGCTCTCCTAATATGCTCCTGCTATGGTGGCTGACCCACAGGATCAGATGAGCAAGAATATCTATGGAGTTTTAGACTTGGTGAAAAAAGAGTGTAGATCTGCTATGCTGTTGAGTGACATGAGTACCTCATGACTTATGACTCATGATCACAGGTCTAAAGAGATAAGCTTAGGTAGACATGTAGGGAGAACAAAAGATTCAGATCCGAGAGTTCGGGATTTAGCCATTAGAAGTCCTGAGGCAGACATCGATCTTCCTTTCAGAAAAGGTCATCAGGACCTGTGCATTCTACCGCTAGTGCTCCCTCTAAGTCCTCCAGGCCTCGTCATGATCAGTCTAGTAGGGGTACATGCTCTTATTCACATGGGAGTGGTGCAAAGGGGCCTTCTTACACCGTTTACACCAGGTGTGGAAAGATTCATCCCGATGAGTGTCTAGCTGGTTCAGGTAGTTTTTTTTATGTGGTCAGGTTGGTCACAGGATTCGAGGTCTCCCTTTAGCTAAAAAGGGGCAGGATGGTAGCAGGACTCAGTTTGATCCAGCAGCTCGAAGAGGTCGACCAGCCCAGTAGGGCACTGCTTCTAGTTCTAGTAGTCAGCGCCAGAACTGTCTTTATGCCATGTCCTCTCAATGGGACCAGGAGAGTTCACCGGACGTCGTTACTAGTATTTTAAAAGTCTTCTCTCTAGATGTGTATGCTTTGTTGGACCCCGGTGCCTCTTTATCTTTTGTGACCCCTTATGTAGCATGCATATTCAAAATTTGTACTGAATTGCTTTTAGAACACTTTTGTGTTTCTACTCCTGTTGGGGAGTCAGTCTTAGCCAAAAAGATTCTACCAAAATTGCCCTATCTCAATCCTTCAAAGTGTCACTTCAGCGGATTTAGTAGAGTTAGAGATGACCAATTTTGATGTTATTCTTGCTATGGATTGGTTGTATGCTTGTTATGCTTTGGTTGATTGTCGTACTCAGGTTGTCAGTTTCAAGTTTAAAAATGAACCCGTCTTAAAATGGAAAGGTAGTCCCCCATCCTAGAAAGGTCGTTTTATATCTTATCTTAAGGCTAGGAAGATAATTTCTACGGGTTATGTTTATCATATAGTTTTGGTTATGGACAGTGTCACGCCCCGAGGTTACCCCTAGACATAACACAGTACTGGGGACCACAAGTGCCCCAAGCTAACCCATGGTCATAGCATTTTCAAGCATAACAAAAGATAAGCGGAAGCATAATAGATGAAGTCGGAATAGCAATAATGGATAATCAAGTCAAATAGGAATACAAGATTCATAAGAAGACTCGAATACTGTCTATGTCTGAAAAGCCTTTACATGGCATAAGGAGTTGCTAGGACAAGACCCTAGCTAACTCAAAGTACTGAAATAAAAGCTAACATAAACTAAGAAAATAACTAGCCCTCGACCTAAGAGGACTCACCAACAGCTGACTGGGAAAGTAGCCAGGGAACTCTAGCAACGAATTTTGGAAGGGATACCTGGATCTGAATCATCAAAGGATGCAGCACAAATATACGTCAGTACTATGGAATGTACTGAGTATGTGAGGGATGCATGAATCATGATAAAACAGTTTAAAAACATGCTTAAGAATGAACTTGTTACTTAAAGTAGGACTATAAATAAATATCAAGGTATAAAATATAAAACGTGAAATAAAGCTTAAATTTCATAATATAGAGTCATATAACTTCATAGCTTGAAAATAATCACGTGGGAGTTTCTTTTAACCGACATAAACCATGCTGAGTTACATTGAATTCCTTTTCATAAGTAACCGAGGAGGCACTCTCAACTAACGAGGACTCCCTTTTTCATACCTGAAGGACACTCTCAACTAACAAGGACCTTCTTTCATAAGCATGAGGATACACTCTCTACTAACGAGGATCCTATTTCGTAAACATGAGGTGAAACTCTCAACTAAAGAGGTCCCTCTTTCATAAACATGAGGTGACACTATCAACTAATGAGGTCCCTCCTTTCCTACTTTGATAACGTAGTTTTGTACTTGGGTTACTCAGACCCTCATCGCTCGGTGCTAAATACTACTCCCAAAACATACATATTGCTCATATGATAATTGTGACATATCAAGTTCCAAACTCATTCATAACATAATCATACCCCGGATCGTCATACTACTCATGAATTAGGGTTTTGGAATCAGTTCATGAGCATTGATAGAACATCGGGTGTCTTGTCTTGCATCATACTTCATAACATGAAAATATTTGCATACTTCATGAATTGTAAAATTTGCATGGCTCTAGTTCAATTTCATAAAACATATACTCTCATAGAACATAGGAACTAGGCATGCACATGCTTGAAGATACATAAAGAATATGCTATCAAAATCTAATTTTGCTTAAAACAATTTCCATGCATGTAGAAATTTCCATGATTAATCTTCAATTCATAAAATAAAAGTCAACATATAAAACTTCATTTTATAATCCAATCATGAGAAGATCATATTTAACAAAACCCATAAAAAATTGGATAAGAACTCTAATGTGAAGATCATGAAATAAAAATTTGAATTAGGGGTTTTGGACACAAGGGTGAAAGGAACCCATTGTTGACTACCCACATACCTTGATTGTAGATAATCCACTTGAATTTAAAAGACTTAGGAGACTTGAACTTGGAGTTTGAGACTTGGAGCTTCAAACCCTAATTTGAAGCTTGAGAAGATGGAACTCATTTTCTTCTTTTGAAAGTTGATTGAAAGAATGGGAGAGAACGTAGGTCAAGTGGGAATAAAAACCCTTCTAAATAGGCTTAAAATGACTTAGTATAGGAGTTAAAAGAGTGAGAAATTACAAAAATACTCCTGGACTTAAACTTGGAAAAAGATGGAAAAAAAGTTGGCCTCAGAGACCATGGGTTGGTCCACAGTCGTCATCCAAAAGGATGGACCGTCAAAAGGATTTGTGGTATCAAATTCCACTTCTGGGGTCTACTGGAACTCAACACCACGAGTCACTCTAAGGTCCGTGGTTCAGGATGATGGACCGTCCTGTGGCTCGTGGTTCTGACTTTAGAATATGAGGATCCTCTAATCCTCAGGTATTACGGGTGAAAGGAAGGGTCGTGGAATAGGTTGACGTGTCGTCAACCCACTCATGGAATTTAAAGGACTTGATACCTCTCGAAAGGTGATTCCACGAGTTACAGATGGACCATCATTTCAAATGATGACCCGTCAAGTCACTCATGGATTTTAGGGTAGAAAAGCTGAATTTTGACAAACCACGGGTCACTCTATGGATTGTGGTTTTTATCTACGGGTCGTGAACCAACCAGTGGTTTTGAGAATGAAAATTTTAAGCTTCAGTTCAGCAACGATGAGTCGAAGTACGGACCATGGTTCAGAACCACGGTTCGTCATTCCCATCCGTCATCACTGGCAGCACTGCAGTAAGCTGCCCATAACTTTTTACTCTAGACTCAGATTAATGCGCGGTTGGTAGAGTTGGAAAGAATACTCAAAAACCTTTAATCTGGTGTGTACTAGGACACCTAACTCTTTATATTTTAGGAGAAATTATTGATTGATGTTGACCCTAATTTATTGTTACATGAAAACTTACTTTGGTGAGGTACTTGCGACTTAACTTGATGATAGGATTTTCTTATGAATATGATTCGCATACAAAGAACTCACCACACTAGAAAAATGATCATTACACTCATGGAAAAGGTTCGGGTATTAGCTTAGGATTTTTGGGGTGTTACAGACACGGAGTCTAGAACCTCTTCCTTTCAGTCTGTCCCTGTTGTGAATGATTTTCCAGAAGTGTAATAACCCTTCCGGTCATTTCCACGTATACGTTTTCCTTGTGCCGTTAGAGCTTGTTTGTAGCAGCCCCAAGTAATTTAAGGCTTGTCGGGACTGGTAGTTCGGTGCCGGGTCCATTTGTTTGGTCGTATGATAAGTTTTGAAGTCAAGAAAGTCGGCAAAAGTTAACGTAAGTTCTTTAATAAATTTTCTGAACTTTGGGTAAAATATCTCAGAGCTTTTCTCTCAATGTATAAAGAGTTAGAAGTCCCCCAAAATACCAAATCGAAGGTCTACAAGTCTAGTTTCCAACGCACAAAACCTCATATCCAACTGATCTCGGAGTAAAAGGTTATGACTGTTTTACCGCGGACTGTCTGGCAGAAACCGGGTTGCGAACCGGGTCGCGAACCGGGTCGGGTCAAAACCGATTTAAAACCTCAACTTCACGTTTTAAAACGCCATTTTAGTTCTGAAACAGTGAGAAAACATAAGGGAGGATTCCAAGAGAGTTCTTGAGTATCAAAATCGTGCGTTGGTGAATTGCGAGCCTAAGTTTGAGAATTTATTAGCATCGCGTGTATTTGAAAATATTTTATTTGAAAGTTTAATTTGGTAAAAAGTTATATTATTATTACCTTTTTAAAATATGTTAAAGGTTTATGAAAAATATTTTTGTTACGATATAATGGTATATGTATTTTTTTTATAAGGTTTTTGTACATTGTAATATTTTAACGGAGATAGTAAATTTAGTGTCACGACCCGATTTCTCGGTCATGATGGCGCCTACAACCCCCCAGTAGGCGAGCCAATTCCCGTAGCCCAGAACAGTTAGTAATGGGCTACTATCTAGCAAAAAGGGAACAAGACGAATAAAATAGATAACAGGGATATAAATATATACATATGCGGAAACTAAACCAAACCCCAAGAACTGGTATCATAGTACAGAGCCAAAACTACATACATGGAGTGAAAACTATCCAAAAGAATATATACAGATGTCTCTGAATGGTAATAGAGTACATGAAGCAAAAGATAAACTAAAGCTAAGCTCTGATCGCCAAGAGCTCACCCTCAGCCTGAAGTAGTCCAACAGATCTCCAAGCACGAATCACAGCGATCTAACGGCGATGGCCCACGCTAGGATCTGCACCCAAAGATGCAGGGGGTAGGGGTGAGCACCAAATGCGAAGCATAAGGTACCCAGTAGGTATCATAGGCCGACTGGGCACATATAAGATAAAAGCGCAGTAATAGACAGAATAGAAGCAAGTAGTCACAGAAATCAACGAAAGGTACACAGGAACTAGCCTAGAGGGAAATCAACAGAACCACATGTGAGGCTAGCAAGCAGAATATACACACCAAAGGCACATGTGAAAGTAAGAACAACGCACCTGGGGTCCTTGCAACAACAGTGTATACAAAATAAGTTTACGAAATGGACGGTATACCGGTAACCTCAAGTGTAAGAAGAAGAGAGAAAGAGTAATACTAGGCATGCTCAGAGACATGAATCAAACTCAACTAATCACACCAATCTCATACTTATCCATAATAGAGAACAATTCTATAAGTAAAAGCAAAAGTCTACCTACAGTCCCCCGGCCGCCCATACAACCGAGGAACACAAACAAGTGAAAACAAACCCTCCGGCATCCCATACTACCGGAGCGTACAATCAACAAACAACAAACAAGGGTGGAGCCTCAAACAATGAATGATATGATGCATGAAGATCTCAAGTGAAATGGTATCTCTGTATGTACCTCCTCCGGCGCCGATCCGGCCCAGCAGGTAGGTTCCATGGAAGGACTCTGCCCGTATACCTCTACTCCACCGTATACCCCTCCTCCAGCACACGCAGCCCGTAGCCCCTGGCCCCGGATGGCAAGGTCCATGGAGGTCCCAGACCCCATACTAAATCTCAGTATCAGAACATGTATCAAAGATAGAGACCCAGTCTCGATATCAAGATAGAGACCCAGTCTCGAATATGCATGCCCAGACCCTGTCCAGGACTAAAAATAGTAGGAAAAATATCTCAAAAACCCCTCCAAGGGTGCCCGGGCGTAGCCGGGTCTAAACAGTAAAAAGTCATCTCAGGTGCTCGGTCCGACCGAGGCTAAAAATCATCTCAAGTAACAAGAAAACTCAACTAGCACCCCGGCCCTGCCGAGTCTAGCGATAATCATAAAACCAATGATTTTAAACATAATTTTACTTTCTTTCCCAAAAATCTCCACAAGTGAAATCAATCATTTCCATAAAAAACGGGCCCCCCGGGCCATGCAAGGTTTAGAAAACAGTGCCAGTAGGCCCGAAGCCAAAACCACAGTAAAATACGGATAAAACCTCTTTATATGCATGGAAATGGTATGATCACACACAATAGCTTCCCCGCAGCTCACAATCAACCTATCGACCCTGCACAGGCCCACAGCTACTCAGCAAGCATAACCAGCCTAGAAGGATAATTCTATGCCCGGGACTCGCGGACATTCCCAAAATCCCACCTTCTATGTTCCAGAGTCAATAAGTCCTCACAGAACCACAAGGGTAAACAAAATATATCGGCAAATACTACAAGCAACGGAGGAATAAAAATAGGCGGACATGAATAAAGCGGTCAAGGTCTGTGGTACCAACCTAATAAACCAACCTAATAAACCAACCCAAGGATGCCCATTAATACAATTTTATTTTATATATGCGGAGTCTAGGGAAATTAAACCGTAACCTACCTGTCGTCTGACGACAAGCTGCTAGAATGATGATCTCCGAGTCCGAACCGCTCCGAAATGAAATCAAATTGAACGAATCTTAATACCCACTAACGTGTGGGTGAATTTTGAGTAACTTAAATTCTGCCAAACTTTGGAAGTTTGGCAGATGAGCATACTTAAGTATATAGGATTTTCCAATAATCCTTATCCTTTGCAATGAATAAGATAAAAGTCCAGTGATGCCACCATTCCACTTGCTATGTGCTGTGTTAGCCCCTCCACTTCCACGTGGAGGTGGAGGTGGCAACCAATCCGATCCGTTAAGTATATACTCGGGTATTGCATAAATTCGTGGTAAAATAAATATAATATTTTAAATATACCATAATTCATAGAAAATTATTTCAAACAAAACCTACTATATTATAATAATAAATTTTAACATAATTAAATTTACTACCTCCGTTAAAATATTACAATGTGTAAAACTTTATAAAATAAATACATATACAATTATAACGTATCAAAAATATTTTCCATAAACCTTTAAAATATTTGAAAGGGTAATAATAATATAATATAACTTTCTACCACCTTCGACTTTTAAATAAGATATTTTCAAATACGCACGATTTCGATACTCAAGAATTCTCTCGGGAACCTCCCTTATATTTTATCACTGTTTTGGAACTGAAATGACGTTTTAAAACGTGAAGTTGAGGCTTAAATCGAGTTTAACCCGACCCGGTTCGCGACCCGGTTCGCAACCCATTTTCTGCCAGACAGTCCGCGGTAAAACAGTCATAACTCTTTACTCCGAGATCAGTTGGACGTGAGGTTTTGTGCGTTGGAAACTAGACTCATAGACCTTCGATTTGGTATTTCGGGGGACTTCTAACTCTTTTATATATTGAGAGAAAAGCCCTGAGACATTTGACCCAAAGTTCAGGAAACTTGTTAAAGGTCTTACGATATCTTTTGTCGATTTGCTTGACTTCAAAACTTAAACGTGGAAATGACCGGAACGGTCATTACATCATCCACTACTAAAAAGGGCTTTCATCCTCGAAAGTCAAGGTCAAGGTCAAGGGGGTACCTGAAGGCTAAAATAGCTGCGGATACTGATCCCGCATATCTCTCTCGGTCTCCCAGATAGCCTCCTCGACTGGACGGTGCCTCCACTGAACCTTAACAACCGGGATCTCTCAAGACCTCAATCTCCTGACATCTCTGGCCAAAATAGCTGCCGGCTCCTCAACAAAGGCTAAATCCTCACCCAACTGAACTGAATCCCACTGCAACACATGAGACTCATCTGGTACATACCGATGCAACATCGAAACATAAAATACAGGATGTATAGCTGAAAACATCGGAGGTAAGGCTAGCTGATAGGCAATGCTACCGACCCTCTGAAGAATCTCAAATGGCCCAATGTACCTGGGGCTAAGCTTGCCCCGCCTACCAAATCTCATCACGCCCTTCATGGGCGATACACGGAGAAACACCAAGTCACCGACGCTAAACTCCAAGGCACGAAGCCGATGATCAGCATAACTCTTCTGCCTGCTCTGAGCTGCCCGAAGTCTGTCCTGAATCACTCGGACTCGGTCTAAGGAATCTCGAAGCAAATCTGTGCTCTGTGGCCCAGCACTAAAACCATCAAACCAACCTACTGGTGATCTGCAACGCCTGCCATAAAAAGCCTCAAAAGGTGCCATGCCGATACTCAAATGGAAGCTGTTATTATAAGCAAACTCTGCCAAGGGAACAAACTGATCCCAAGAACCTCCAAAGTCAAGAACACAAGCCCGAAGCATGTCCTCCAGAATCTGAATAGTCCTCTCGGACTGGCCATCTGTCTGAGGGTGGAAAGCGGTGCTAAGATGAACCTCTGTACCCAAATCTCGCTGAATAGCCCTCTAGAACTGAGATGTGAACTGAGTGCCGCAGTCTGAAATGATAGAAACTGGGACTCCGTGCAACCGAACAATCTCACGAAGGTAGATCTGAGCTAACCTCTCTGCACCATAAGAAGTCTGAACCGGCAAGAAATATGCTGACTTGTTCAGCCTATCAACAATCACCCATATGGAATCAAACCCACGAGAAGTACGGGGCAAACCAACAACGAAGTCCATAGTAATCCCTTCCCACTTCCACTCAGGAATGGGAAGTCGCTGCATCAAACCACCAGGTCTCATGTGCTCGAACTTAACCTGCTGACAGTTCAAGCACCGAGATACGAAATCCGCTATATCCCGCTTCATACCACTCCACCAGTAAAGCTGTCTCAAGTCTCTATACATCTTTGCTGTGCCAGGGTGAATGGAGTACCTAGTACAATATGCCTCGTGAAGTATCAACTGAATCAAATCACTAATCCTCGGAACACAAAGGCGGCTATCAAACCTCAGAACGCCATCTGAATCTAGAGTAGCCCGACTGGTCTCACCCTGAACGACCCGATCACGAAGGTCACACAACTACTGATCCTCAAACTGACAGCTCTGAATCTGGTCAATCAAAGTAGAACGAACCTCAATATTGGCAAGAACTCTGCTAGGATCCGACAAGTCAAGCCTAACCAAACGGTTAGCCAAGGAGTGAATATCCAAGGCCAACGGTCGCTCTGAAACTGAAAGAGAAGCTAGGCTACCCATACTCACTGTCTTCCGACTCAAGGCATCCACTACCACGTTCGCCTTGCCCGGATGATACAAAATAGTGAAGTCATAGTCCTTCAGTAACTTGACCCATCTCCTCTGTCTCGAGTTCAACTCCCGCTGACTCGTGATATACTGAAGACTACGGTGATCGGTGAAGATATCACAGTGAACTCCATATAAATAATGCCTCCAGATCTTGAGCGCGAAAACTACCGCCGCCAACTCTAAGTCATGAGTGGGGTAGTTGCGCTCGTGAACCTTCAGCTACCTCGACGCATATGCTACTACTCGACCCTGCTGCATCAACACACAACCAAGACCAACCCCAGAAGCATCACAGTACACGGAGAAGCTCTGACCCTCAACCGGCAAAGTCAAAACTGGAGCTGAAGTCAATAAGGTCTTAAGCCTCTGGAAGCTATTCTCAGACTGATCCGACCACTGAAATGGGACATCCTTCCTAGTCAGCATAGTCAAGGGTGCTGCTATGGAAGAAAATCCCTCAACGAACCGTCTGTAGTAACCTGCTAGCCCAATAAAGCTGCGAACCTCAGTAACAGTAGTAGGTCTAGGCCACTCACAAACCGCTAAAATCTTTCCCGGATCAACCCTAATCCTATCCTTAGACACCACGTGCCCTAGGAATGCAACTGACTCAAGCGAAAACTCACACTTTAAGAACTTGGCATAAAGCCGATGATCTCTCAAAGTCTGGAGTATAACCCTCAAGTGCCGCTCATGCTCATCTCTACTACGCGAGTATACCAAGATGTCGTCTATAAAAACTATCACAAATGAGTCCAAATACGGGCCAAGAACCCTGTGCATCAAGTTCATAAAGGCTGCGGGGCATTAGTCAACCCAAAAGACATCACCAGGAACTCATAATGGCCATAACGTGTCCTGAATGCTGTCTTAGGGATGTCCTCCGTCCTAATCCTCAACTGGTGGTAGCCGGACCTTAAATCAATCTTCGAAAACATGACTGAACCCTGAAGCTGGTCAAACAAATCATCAATCCTTGCAACAGATACCTATTCTTCACTGTCACCCTATTCAGCTGCCGATAATCAATACACATGCGCATCGACCCATCCTTCTTCTTCACGAAGAGAACAGGAGCACCCCAAGGTGACACACTAGGTCTAATAAACCCCTTAGCTAACAGATCCTGGAGCTGCTCCTTAAGCTCCCTCAACTCAGTAGGAGCCATACGGTAAGGAGGAATAGAAATGGGCCTAGTGCCCGGCTCTAGCTCAATAGAAAAATCAATATCTCTCTCAGGTGGAAGGCCTGGCAGGTCGGTAGGAAACACATCGAGGAAGTCTCTAACCACAGGAATAGACTCAAGAGAAGTCGGGTCAGCACTAACAAGGTATATACTACCGTCAATTGAACAAGGTAGCAATTAAGAATAAGTATCCTATTCCTTTGATTGATGACTTGTTCGATCAACTTCAGGGTGCTAGTTTCTTCTCCAAGATCGACCTTAGATCCATTTATCATCAGCTTCATGTTTGAGAGTGATATTCCAAAGACAGCCTTGAGGACTTGGTATAGTGATTATGAATTTGTTGGTATGTCTTTTGGTCGAACGAATTCTCCTGCAGCCTTTAAGGATTTGATGAACCATGTGTTCAAATAGTATTTGGATATGTTTGTGATTGTTTTCATTGATGGTATCTTTATCTACTCTTGGAGTGAGGATGAGCATGCACACTATTGGAGTATTGTGTTGCAAACTCTCAAGGATTAGCAGTTGTTTGGTAAGTTCAGCAAGTGTGACTTTTTGATGCATTCTATTGCTTTTTTGGGTCATATTATGACTAGAGATGGTATTAGAATTGATTCTCGAAAGATTGAGGTAGTAAACAACTGGACTAGACCCACTTCCCCATCCGATATTAGGAGTTTTTTGGGTTTGGCTAGTTACTACATGAGGTTTGTGGATGGGTTTTCTTCCATTGCTGCCCCATGGACTCGGTTGACTCAGAAGAAGGTTAAATTCCAGTGGTCCAATCTATGAAAGAAGAACTTTCAGGAATTGAAGACTAGGTTGACCACAACTCCCGTGTTGGCTCTAGCTTAGGGCCTAGATGACTTTGTTGTGTATTGTGATGCTTCTGTGATTGGTTTGGATTGTGTTTGGATGCAGTGTGGTAAAGTGATTGCTTATGCCTCTAGACAGCTTAAGATCCATGAGAAGAACTACCCTACTCATGATCTTGAGTTAGCAGCCATGGTTTTCGCTTTGAAGATTTGTAGATATTATTTGTATGGTGTGCATATGGATGTTTTCACCGATCATAAGAGCCTCGAGTATGTGTTCACTAAGAAAGAATTGAATCTTCGCCAAAGGATTATGACATGACCGTGCTTTACTATCTGGGTAAGGCAAATGTTGTAGCGGATGCACTTAGTAGATTATCCATGGGTAGTGTGTCTTCAGTCGAAGATGAAAAGAAGGAATTGGTTAAGGAGGTTCATAGGTTTGCTCGGTTGGGAGTTTGCATTATAGACTCGACAGAAGGTGGTGTTATTATTCAGAATGGTTTTGAATCATCTTTGGTAGCTGAAGTGAAGGCAAAGCAAGACAGTGATCCTATTTTTCTTCAGCTAAAGGGTACATTCCATCAACAAAGAGTTGAGGTTTTATCCCAAGGGGAAGATGTTGTGCTTCGTTATCAGGGTCGATTGTGTGTGCCAAATGTAGATGGGTTGAGATAGCAGATTTTGACTGAGGCTCATAGTTCCAGATATTCTATCTACCCTGGTGCCACCAAGATGTACCGTGACCTACGGGAAGTCTAATAGTGGAATGGTATGAAGAGGGACATAGCCGATTTTGTGGCTAAGTGTCCCAACTGTCAACAAGTGAAGGTAGAGCATCAACGACCTTGTGGCATGACTCAATATATTTACCTTCCCACTTGGAAGTGGGAAGCGATCAATATGGACTTCATTACAGGTTTGCCTCGTACTTGAACGTAACACTATTCTATTTGGATGATTGTCGACAGGATGACCAAGTAAGCCCACTTCTTGGCTGTCAAGACTACTGATTCTACTGAGGATTATGCCATACTCTACATACAAGAGATAGTCAGGTTGCATGGTATCCCATTGTCCATCATTTCAGATAGAGGTATTCATTTTACCTCTCATTTTTGGAGATTGTTTCAGAGCGGTCTTGGTACTCAGGTGAAGCTTAGCATAACTTTTAACCCTTAGACATATGGCCAGGCAGAGCGTACTATTCAACCTTTGGAGGATATGTTGAGAACTTGTGTGCTTGATTTCAAAGGTAGTTGGGATGATCACTTACCTCACATCGAGTGTTCATACAACAACAACTTTCATTCTAGCATCTAGATGGATCCTTATGAGGCACTTTATGGTCGAAGGTGTAGGTCTCCTATTGGTTTGTATGAGGTAGGTGAGGCAGCCTTGATTGGTCCAAATTCAGTTCACGATACTATGGAGAAGGTTCAACTTATTAGGTAAAGGTTGAAGACCGCTCAGAGTCAATCGAAATCAAATGCTGATGTGAGGAGGAGGGTATTAGAATTTAAAGTTTATGATTGGGTTATTATTAAGTTGTCACCCATAAAGGGTGTGATGAGATTTTTGTAAGAAAGGGAAGCTTAGTCCCCATTATATAGGCCCTTATCAGATTTTGAGGAGAGTTGGTAGTGTTTCTTATGAGTTAGAGTTGCCAATAGATTTTGATGTGGTTCATCCAGTTTTCCATGTTTCTTTGTAGAAAAAGTGTGTTGGTTATCTGACCTTGATTGTTCCTTTGGAAGATGTGAGTGTGAAGGAGAGCCTTACTTATTGTAACACCCCAGAAATCCTAAGCTAATACCCGAACCTTTTTCCATGAGTCTAATGATCATTTACCTAGTGTTGTGAGTGCTTTGGATGCGAAACATGTTCATAAGAAACTCCTATTATCAAGTTAAGTCGCAAGCACCTCAGCAAAGTAAGTTTTCATGTAAGTCTAAACTAGAGTCACATTCAATCTATTATTCCTCCCAAACTATAAAGAGTTAGGTGGCTTAGTACCCACCAAGTTAAAAGTTTTTGAGTCTTTTTTCCAATGCCACTGACCGCGCATTAAACTGAGTCAAGAGTAAAAAGGTATGGGCGGTTTACTGCAGTGCTGTCAGTGATGACGGGTCCGTGCTTTGAACGACGGGTCCGTTCTTTGAACGACGGGTCCATCCTTTGAACGACGGGTCCATCCTTTGAACGACGGGTCCGTACTGTGAACTGTAATTTCTGAACTGAACACTAAAATTTCATTTTTAAAACCACTGGTTGGTTGATGGCCCGTAGATCAAAACCACAGTCCGTAGATTGACCCGTGGTTTGTCAAAACTCAACTTTTCTTCCCTAGATTCCACGAGTGACATGAAGGGTCGTCATTTTAAATGACGGACCATCCTGTAACTTGTGGAATGGAGTTCTAGTAGACTCCCAGAAGTGGTTATTGAAAACACGACTCCCTTTGACGGTCCGTCCTTTTCGATGACAGACCGTGGACCAACTCGTGGTCCCTGAGATCGATTTTTTTCCAGCTTTTTCCAAGTTTTAATCCAGGAGTATTTTTGTAATTTACCACTCTTTTAACTCCTATACTAAGTTGTTTTAAGCCTATTTAGGAGGGTTTTTATTCCCACTTGACCTAAGTTCTCTCCCATTCTTTCAATCAACTTTCAAAAGAAGAAGAAAAGTTTCATCTTCTCAAGCTTCAAGTTAGGGTTTCAAGCTCCAAGTATCAAACTCCAACATCAAGTCTCCTAAGTCTTTTCCATTCAAGTGGGTTATCTTAACCTAAGGTATGTGGGTATTCAATAAGGGATTCCTTAACCCTTATGCCCAGAACCCCAATCATCTAAATTGAACTTATGGATTTCTAAACTAGGATTCTTACTCAATTCTTATGGGTCCTTCTAAACTTTTTTCCTCATGATTCTTCTATGGATTCTAACTCTAAATTGCATGAGTTTTTATGAGTTGATTCTTATTCATGATTTTAAGGCCAATTCTTATTTTGAGTTATGAAGTTATGAAAATAGGGTTTGACCTAAAATTTGGGGAAAATTTATGAAATCAGTTCTAATGTTTAAATTCATGATTTCTTATTTATTACTCATGATTTGATTATGTTTTCCTTTTTTGCTTCGAAAGCCCAAGCATGATAGTTTATTTCTAGCACGATTCCATGAATTTGCATGTTTTCAAGAGAAAGATAGAATGATTAGACATCATGGCATTTGCGAACTTATAAAATTGCATGTATGATTCTTCAAGCACAAAGCTGGAACAAAAAGAATGTTTTGAACTATGGCTAATCTGAGCTTTCATATTATGACTTCGAATTGCATAGCATCCGATATGTCCTTTGCTTTTCAAAATAGCTTTGGCATCATATTTGTCATTGGTTTTACTTAGCTTTGTCATTAGATATGTCATTGGGTTTTTAACAGTTTTGACATTAGATATGTCACCAGGTTATGAACTAGCTTTGACTTCAGATATGTCATTGGTTATGAATCAGCTTTGGCATCATATATGTCATTGGTATTATATGAGCTATATGAATGTTTTGGGAGTAGTATTAGCACTGAGTTGGATGGGTGAGAGTACCCATATGTCCCAGAACTACGTTGCCCACGTAGTTTCTAAGTCCCGTGCTGGGCATTAGTTTTAGGTGATCACGTTACAGTGATGCCTTTGTACCTCTGGCAAGGTAAATTGGGTCCTCTCGATGGGGCGTATACATCAAATTCCATGTAGCTCACATGGTCTATGTCGGTTATAGAACCTCCCACAGAAACAATTTATGATTTACGTTGCATTTGACTTTTATGCAGTTTTCAGACTTATTACTTATGTTTATGTTACAACTTATGTTATATTAAGAGTCATTGCATTCAGTTATCTTTAAAAGCATGATTTCAATTATTTATGTACACTTAGTATGTTTTCATCATGTTCATGCATTGCTCACATACTTAGTACATTACATAGTACTAACGCATATTGTGTTGCATCCCTTAATGATGCAAATTCAGGTATTCCTTCACAGCTTCGTGGCTAGAGTTCCAGGACACTCTCTCAGTCAACTTTGGTGAGCCCTCATAGTTTGAGGACTAGATTGTATTTCAATTTTATGTATCATATTGTCGAGTTAGTTTTGGGGTGTTGTCCCATAAACTCTCTATGATAGTGTTAGAGGCTTTCAGACATAGATGCTATGGGATGACTGTTGAGTTGTACTTCTTATTCGAATCTCTTTTATATGATTATGTATCCTATTTGAATTCTCTTACGATGCTTCCGCTATGTTTTATCTTTTGTTATGCTTGAGAATGCTATGACCAGGGGTTAGCTTGGGATTCTTGTAGTCCCAAGCCTCGTATTATGTCTAGGGGGTAATCTTGGGGCGTGACAAACTTGGTATCAGAGCTGCAGGTTCAAGAGTCCAAGGATGTCTGAAAGCCACATCGCGTAGAATCTCTTTCATGGGTGTGAAGCGTGCCACACTTATGAGAGGGAGGCTAT
The DNA here is from genome assembly GCA_003996215.1 of Jaltomata sinuosa. Lineage (NCBI taxonomy): Eukaryota > Viridiplantae > Streptophyta > Magnoliopsida > Solanales > Solanaceae > Jaltomata > Jaltomata sinuosa. The sequence goes on from QJPP01002371.1 coordinate 29,966, forward strand.
GAGATGTTTTAGGAAAAACTTCACTTCTTCATGTTCACTCTCGTGCTATAGAGTTTAACTCTACTTACCCTTCTAATCCTTTCCTTATGCATTTAAGATAATGTCTCCACGAAGGAACCCCACGAGGAGTGCTACTCCAACCAGTCCAAATCATCAGGTTACGAATGCATAATTTAGTGAAGCCATTTGTATGTTAGCTCAATCCATGACAACTCAGTTGAATGAGAAAGAGAAACTAAAAAAGAGGAAGAGGAAGGACAAGAAGACCAGAACACGGAACCAATCATCTTCTCAACATAGGTTATCCAGACCAACCCTATCTTAAGTTAGCACACCTACCCTCAACTCTCAGTCTTTTAACCATAGGGCTTCAAAGACCTTGAGGTACCGTCGTTGTAGTAGTTATGGTAAGTTTCATTTAGGTAAGTGCCTTGCGGGTAAAGAGGGGTGTTTTAGGTGTGGTCAACTAGGCCATAGGATTAGGGATTGCCCCACATTTAAGAGGAGCAACTTTGATGTTCAGCTCCAAAACCAATCTTTCATTGCCGAGCCAGTCGGGTCAGAGTATTCCTCCAGAAGTTGAATCAGGTACGTCATAGATTTCCTTCCTTTATGCATCCACAGTCCCCGGACCCCTATTCTTGTTTAGTTGTGAGTTGTCTTGACCTATAACTAAGTGGGCATATGAGGGTTGAGGCAGAGAGTCTTACACTATAGAAGGAAGTGGGTATTCGTGCTAAATTATGAAGTAGTGTATGTTTTGTTAGGGTAAAATGATCATAGCTCCTTTGAGAGGTTGGTTAGAGGTCCATAGACTTAAGAGGGTAGCATGAACCTAAGGGGGAGATGGTGGAATGTAGAATCAGTCAAATTTTAGGGGATCAGGTAGCAATGCTTGTGGGAGTTTGAATAAAGTCAAGAGGGGAGGCAGAAGCTTATTTTAATCCTAGCGTCCTAAGTATACTTCTTCCATATGATACCTTTTGCATGCCTTGTGTGTCAGCGCCATGGTCTTATTTCAAATTCACGCTCATGTTCAGATTCTAGAATGGCAAGTGATTGCTTCAGACAATGATTCTACTCTTACTCTGCTAGTCAATGAGTCCCATCTTTATGTCCCGAGGTCTATTATTTATGTGAACTCATGTATCACAGTATGCTTATTTATGTTTACTCATTCAGTCTTCAAAAATACCTCAATGTCTAATCAAATCATGTTACGCCATGTATATGCTCTGACCTGATTCTTGAAACGATTCACGCTTATGATTTACTTATTCTAAAGCCCTTTGATATTTGCCTTTGATGATGAGGGGTGGTGATACCCACTAACTCATGTATTAGATGCCCACTATGTGAAGTGCTCATGCCTATTGCGCTCAATTCCCCAAGCCTCACCTTGAGTGGCTTGATCACGCTAAGTGTAAGTTAAGATCAATCTGTAATCCTTCATTCGTGACGCTCCTGCTCCTGCTCTTTTCTTTCAATGGTTCTGGTTTATGATGCTATAAGTGTTAGGGGAGAAGGCCTTGTAGTAGCCTAGCTTGGGGGTAGAAGATTCCCTTTCCTTGTTAGTGTACTTGTTCCACCTTGACTTTTAGGTATGGGTGAATTATGAGGTACATATTATTCATACAAAATAGTTAGATGAGGATGTTTTGTATGTCCCTCTGTAGAATTTCTTAAATTTGTGATTCCTAGTTATAGTAGGAAAGAGGAGAGAAGTCTTAAATAGGGTAAGATACGAAACCATAGGGTGACCATAGTTATAAGCTTGAATATCGTGATGGGATACACCTGGATAATTGTTTTATACAACTAGTGACACTTGCGTTGGGGAGCCCTGGATTAGTTGGTTGTTGTGATAAGAAAGAATACCAATCTTAAGAGATAACTCCAGATGCAAGGGGTTTAGTCGAGATAGGCTTAAAAATGGAGGACCGGGTAGTTAGACTCAGACCTTAGTACTTTAATTTGCGTTGTTGAGGTGGTTAGTTGTAAATGGTAGGAGTGGTATTCAGGAGAGAATAGTTTTCCTGTATATCTACTTCTCTCAGTTTGGTGTCCCTTTCGATTAACTGTGAGTTCTAGAGTATGTTTGTTCTTTATAAGTTTTAGATGAGTTCCTACTCTCATCCCAGATAAACTATCATGTTGGGTATCCAATTCCTATCCCATTAGTTGATCTTACGTTCCCAGTATTCATACGTGTCTCATGAAACCAGCTCAATTTTTATTTCAATCAGAAGTCGATTACCAAGATAGTACTTCAGCTTTTAGAACACAGTTAAAGGAACTACTTGGGAAGCAGAATCATCCATGAAGGCCAATTACCCTTATCCTTTACTTTTCGATACAGTTTTAGCTTGAGAAAGTAGCTCCACCCTTAGTATGTCCGTCCGATTCTATTTCAACAGTTTCTCTCATGATCCTAGCATGTATTCGTGTTATCCGGAGTTAGTTTTATCATGTTTTAAGTCGAAAAGTTCAGTTTTCATGTTTACTCCTTGGTTTCCATGTTTTGATGTTAGGTTGGGATGTTATCTCTCTAGTTTCCCTAGCTTAGTGTTCATTCGAGGATGAATGATCCTAAGGGGGGGATATTGTAACACCCTAGAACTCCTAAGCTAATACCCAAACCTTTTTTCATGAGTCTAATGATCATTTCCCTAGTGTGGTGAGTGCTTTGGATGCGAATCATGTTCATAAGAAACTCCTATTATCAAGTTAAGTCGCAAGCACCTCACCAAAGTAAGTTTTCATGTAAGTCTAAACTAGAGTCAACTTCAATCAATCATTCCTCCCAAACTATAAAGAGTTAGGTGGCCTAGTACCAACCAAATTAAAGATTTTTGAGTCTTCATTCCAACACCACTGACCGCACATTAATCCGAGTTTGGACTAAAACGTTACGGGGCGTTTACTGCAGTATTGTCCGTGATGACGGGTCCGTACTCTGAATGATGGGTCCGTACTCTGAACGACGGGTCCGTACTTTGAATGATGGATCCGTCCTTTGAATGATGGTTCCGTACTATGAACCATGATTTCTGAACTGAACACTGAAATTTCATTTTTAAAATCACTAGTTGGTTGACGGCCCGTAGCTCAAAACCACGGTCCGTAGATTAACCCATGGTTTGTCAAAACTCAGCTTTTCTTCCCTAGATTCAACGAGTGACTTTACAGGTCATCATTTTAAATGACATACCGTCCTGTAACTCGTGGAATGGAGTTCTAGTAGACTCCTAGAAGTGGTTCTTGATACCACGACTCCCTTGGACGGTCCGTCCTTTTGGATGACGGACCGTGGACCAACTCGTGGTCCCTGAGATCGATTTTTTTCCAGCTTTTTACAAGTTTTAATCTATGGGTATTTTTGTAATTTTCCACTCTTTTAACTCCTATACTAAGTTGTTTTAAGCTTATTTAGGAGGGTTTTTATTCCCACTTGACCTAAGTTCTCTCCCATTCTTTCAATAAACTTTCAAAAGAAGAAAAGGAGTTGCATCTTCTTAAGCTTCAAGGTAGGGTTTAAAGCTCCATGTATCAAACTCAAAGTTCAAGTCTCCTAAGTCTTTTCCATTTAAGTTGGTTATCTTCACCTAAGATATGTGGGTATTCAATAAGGAATTTCTTCACCCTTATGCCCAAAATCCCAATCTTCTAAATTGAACTTATGGATTTCATTGATGTTTTTGTAAGTGCATTCTTATTCATGATTTTAAGGCCAATTCTTATTTTGAGTTATGAATTTATGAAATTAGGGTTTGACATAAAATTTGGGAAAAATTTATGAAATCAGTTCCTATGTTTAAATTCATGGTTTCTTATTGATTACTCATGATTTGATTATGATTTCCTTTTTGGCTTTGAAAGTCCAAGCATAATAGTTGATTTGTAGCATGATTCAATTTACATGTTTTCAAGAGAAAGATAGAATGATTAGATATCATGGCATTTACAAACTTATGAAATTGCATGTATGATTCTTCAAGCACAAAGTTGGAACGAAAAGAATGTTTTGAACTATGGCTAATCTGAGCTTTCATATTATGACTTCGAATTGCATAGCATCCGATATGTCCTTTGCTTTTCAAAATAGCTTTGGCATCATATATGTCATTGGTTTTACTTAGCTTTGTCATTAGATATGTCATTGGGTTTTTAACAGTTTTGACATTAGATATGTCACCAGGTTATGAACTAGCTTTGACTTCAGATATGTCATTGGTTATGAATCAGCTTTGGCATCATATATGTCATTGGTATTATATGAGCTATATGTATGTTTTGGGAGTAGTATTATCATTGAGTTGGATGGGTGAGAGTACCCATATGTCCCAGAATTACGTTGCCCACGTAGTTTCTAAGTCCCATGATGGGCATTAGTTTTAGGTGATCACGTTACAGTCATGCCTTTGTACCTCTGGCAAGGTAAATTGGGTCCTCTCCATGGGGCGTATACATCAAATTCCATGTAGCTCACATGGTCTATGTCGGTTATAGAACCTCCCACAGAAAAAATTTATGATTTACGTTGCATTTGACTTTTATGCAGTCTTCAGACTTATTACTTATGTTTATGTTACAACTTATGTTATATTAAGAGTCATTGCATTCAGTTATCTTTAAAAGCATGATTTCAGTTATTTATGTCCACTTAGTATGTTTTCATCATGTTCATGCATTGCTCACATACTTAGTACATTCCATAGTACTAACGCATATTGCGCTGCATTCCTTCCCAACTTCGTGGCTAGAGTTCAAGGCCACTCTCTCAGTCAGCTTTGGTGAGCCCTCATAGTTTGAGGACTAGACCGTATTTCAATTTTATGCTTCCTTTATGTATCAGATTGTCGAGTTACTTTCGGGGTGTTGTCCCATCAACTTTCTATGATAGTGTTAGAGACTTTCAGACATAGATGCTATGGGATGACTGTTGAGTTGTATTTCTTATTTAACTCTTTTTTATATGATTATGTTTCCTATTTGGATTCTCTTACGATGCTTCCGCTATGTCTTATCTTTTGTTATGCTTGAGAATGCTATGACCAAGGGTTAGCTTGGGATTCTTGTGGTCCCAAGTCCCGTGTTATGTCTAGGGGGTAACCTCGAGGCATGACACTTATGAGGAAGTTCCCTTGAGATTCTTGATCGTCAGATTCGGAGGTTGAGAAACAAGGAAGTCGCCTTGGTGAAATTTCTTTGGAGAAATCAACTTGTAGAGAGAGCTACTTGGGAGGCAGAAGCGGCCATAAAGTCTAAGTATCCTCATCTCTTTACTTTCGATCCTGTCTCAGCTTGGGGTAATAGTTTCCTCCCTAGTATGTCCCTCCAATTCTATCCCATCCATTTCTCTCATGATCCTAACATGCATGCATGTTTTTCAGAGTTAGTTCTATCATGTTTTAAGTTGGCAAGTCAGTTTTCATGGTTATTCTTCAATTTTCACATTTTGTTGCATGGTTGAGCTGTTCCATTAAAGTCTTCCTTGCTTAGTCTTCATTCAAGGATGAACGATCCCAAGGGGGAGATATCGTAACACCCCAGATATTCAGTCAGCGATAAAACTTAGAACTCAGAAAAAATTTGTTGTTAATTGGTCACCACGGGAAACCACCACGGGCGTCGGAACTCCAATGGGCCGTGGGGCATGCCATGGGTTCGTACAGTGGCTCCTGAGCCAAGCCTTCCTCATCTCGATGAGCAGTCATGATGGGCATTGTAGGTGCGATGACCCGTGGGAACCCGCCATCGAAATGCAACAGTGACTTTCCCTCATCCCCCTTCCCTCGACGGGCAACCCCACGGGCATCATAGGCGCGACCGGCCATGGGACCTTGTCATCAGAAATGGCCTAGCAGACCCAAACCAAAGTACCACTCCTGCCCGACATCTTGGCCAATGGGCCATCGTGGGCATGACGCTCATTGGGTAGCTCATGAGGGGGCAAAATTCCTGCAACTTTCTATTTTTAAGTCAGGGGTAAATTAGACTTTTACCCAACCCTTTTTACTCCTAAATGAGGTCATTTTAGGCAATTCTAGGAGGGTTTTAACTTCACTTAGCCTAAGTTCTTTCCCTTAAGCTCTTATTCAATCCTAAAGAGGAAAAAGGTCTTGTTCTCTCAAGCTCTAAGCTCCCATCAAAGAAGTTATCTTAAATCCTCCATTCTCATCATCTAAGGTTTAGAAAGCTTTAGTTCAAGTATGTGTGTATTCAATAAGGGAATCCCTCCACCATTATGCCCAAAACCCCAACCTTCTAAATTGAATTTATGGATTTCTAAATTAGGGTTCTTACCTAAATTGGGAAAAAGTGATTGGCCTTATTTTAAAGTATTAATTCATGACTTCTTATTCATTATCCATGTTTTAATTGAGGTTCCTTAAGTGTTTGAAAAAACCCATATGTTGATGATGAATTCTAGCATAATTTTATTGAATGGCATGTCTTCAAGTAAAATAGGTATGTTTAGATAACATGACCTCTATTTTCATGAAATTGCATGCCTAATTCTTCAAAATATTATTTTATAAAGGAAAATATATTTTGAATTATGGTTATGCAAAGATTTAAGACTCATGACTTGTGAATTGCATTGCATCAAATATGTTCTTAAGCTTTTCCAACATTTTTGGATATTTGATATGTCCTCATGTTTTATGAAAGGTTTGGCATCCAGATATGTCTACCTAAGTTATGAACAGTTTTGACATCAGATATTTCACAAATATTATGAGCTTTATGTATATGATTTAGGAGTAGTATTTAGCACCGAACGACGAGGGTTCGATTGCCCAAGTCCAAAAACTACATTGCTAACGTAGGATATGTCTCGCCCAATGGGCTTATGAAGTTGGTTCCTCTCTTTACTATCATGGCGCCCTTGCCTTAGCGGGGTATAGGGCAAATTTGCCAACTAAGGTGATATAGTTAGATTACGATGTTCCTTACCTTGGCAAGGTCGGAATAGCTTTGCTAACTAGGGTTATATAGTTAGATTCTATGTAGCTCACATGGTCTATTGTCGGTTATAAGAAACACTTATATGGATGTTTTTAAGTCATATGCTTTGATATCTATTACCTTATGCTTAAAATCATGATCTTTTTGTGACTTCTCTTTTACGCATGATCTCAGCCTTAACTATGTTTTTAGCATGTTTTGATTTCATTTATGCACATCTCTCATATTCAGTACATACTATAGTACTGACGCATATCTTGTGCTACATCATTTGAGGATGCAGATTCAGGTTCCCTTCCTCAGGCACGTGGCTAGAGATCGCATGCCATTTCCAGTCAGTGTCATGACTTGCACACTGTTATTTTTGGTTGATCGATCCATAAATGAGTGTGTAATGAACACGGAATAGCTTGTCAAAAGTCATTTGTCCCAATTGATTTTGACACCAATGTTGAAAGTTCGTATGAAGTGATGCCATATGTGGTGAGGATATATCTTAATTGTTGTGCATGTATGTCATCTAGAACTATCCCCGAATGTGATTCAAGGTGAAATTCTAGATGTGACTGACTTTTGAAGATGATCTTAGGCCCTTTTTGAATAACCACTTCATCCAAATGACTTCCCTTGACATCAATCTGAGTAAGACCCTTTTGAGATTGTAACTATTCTTTTGCACCTTGGCCTTTTTGGAACCTATATTTTGGCACCCGTCCTCCCTAATAGCTTGAAAGTGAACCATAGGCTAAAATCCTAAGTTTGGAGGGGAAATGAAATAACAATATAGGCAAAAGCCTATGTTTGAAGGTGTACGTGCTTAATGTTGAGAAGAAAAGAAATGCACTTCAAGTGCAAGCTACCACCTTATGTTCAATTGAAAATACCTCCAAAAGTTCAATCCAATGAGTAAAATGAAAAATAAATAACCGGTGCTACCATGTGAAGGTGTTACCAGGAGGTTGAATGATCAAGATTGAAAGGGAAAATCTTTGGTTGTGTGAGGAAGAAATAAGGTGAAGTCAATGTTCAAAAACAATGTTAGCGGTGCTCAAAATGATGAGAAAGAGCCTTAGGGAGGTTTAGTCACTTGAGCAAAATACAATCCTCACCTTAGCCCTAGCCAACATCATAACCTACAAATCCTTAGTGATTCCGAGCTTGGCCACTCTACATTAAATGCGATTTACATAAAGGGCAAGCCTATGGTTGGACATGTCTGCACTTGAACTTCCTTGAGAAAGTGAAAGTATTTTCGTTTCTTCTCTAATCCCTTGTATTGTGAATTGCATGATTAAAAGTGGTATTCTCTCTTGTGGTGAGTGGTATCATGCACTAGAATTGAAACATGAAGTCTCTATTTCAATTGAGAAGAATGAATGAGACAAGTTGTGTGGCAAATCTCAAGGGAAACCTTGATGGTCCATATCAATGACTTAAGATGCTTTATATCTTGTTTTGAATGATAAGTTCCCTTGATTTTGAATGAGAAATTAAGTCTTTTTGAAAATGTTTTGAAATGATCAATTGCCTTGATAATATGGCGGTTCAAATTGAGATGAGATTTGTAGTTAAGTCTTTTTGTTATTATTTTTCATAGTTTTTAGAATAGATTAATATTTTGTGCCTTGATTGAGTTTTAGAGCATAATTCATTCCTTACCTCATGAGTATCTTACTTGAGGACAAGCAATAGTTCATGTTTGGCGGTTTGATAAGTCGGTAATCTACCAACTTATTGAGCCTTTAATCATGAATTATTTCTATGTTTGTATGAGATTTAAAGGTTCTTATGGCCTTTATTCCATATGAATGTAGGTACTTTTTGTCAAAGATAGAAAAAAGGAATTAGACCTAAAAGAGCTCAAAAAGGAGTTGAAGTGTGAAGTGATTAAGTGAGATTTAGATTCTACTGGGAGGTGCGGACGCCGTGTGACACGCACAACCCTTGGGGTGGGCCGCACCTCCCTCTGTATGAAGCTCAGAAGAAAACATAAGCATGTGTAAAGAGGTGCGGCCACCATGCGACACGCACAAGGCCTGGTGCAAACTGCACCCTGCTTTGCATGATGACTGAAGATCATCCAAAGTCACTGGTTTGCTTGTGCGGAGCTGTGTGATGCGTACAATGTTACATGCAAACAATATGGCACGGCGCACAACTTCCGAGAGGCAATTTTGTCCACTTTTATATGACAAATTGGGAATATTCTAAAAACCCATTTACTCATAGTTTTACAAAGTTTTGAATAAATTTTGAGTTTTTGAACAAGTTTCTCTCCCAAGGCAAGATATAGGGTGTAACACCCCAAAAACATATCCAGCTATCTAAGTTAAAAAGTCTCAAAAAATTCATGTTCCAGGAATTACGGGCCCAAACCACAGATCATGGTTTGAACCAGGGGTCGTGGAATGGATCCGTGGTTGCCTTTTGTTGGTTTGACCTCAGGTCTGAGAACCACTAGTGGTTTTCACGGATCGTAGTTTATTTCACGGGTCATGATTCCAACTCGTGGAATCAGACTTGTAGGCTGATAGTGCCCCTGGAACCATGAGTCAAGATCCCAATTCTAACTCATTTGAAGGATGGGTCCGTCCTGTTGACTCATAAAATTATATCAGAGGGATGGTTTCTCCCAAGTTCCATGACTCGATTTGACGACCCTTCATTCAAACAACGGATATGTCCTGTCGAGTATTAGACTGCCTTCTACAGGCTGTCCAGATGACCCGTGGAACTAATTCGTATGACCTGAAGACGACTCTTTTTCCTGATTTTCTAAGTTAAATCCTAGGAGCATTTTGGTCATTTCCCACACTTTTAACTCCTAATGGAGGTCATTTTGGCTATTTCAAGTAGGGTTTTCACCCTTATTAGCCTAAGTTCCTTCTCATTACTTCACTCTTCTCCCAAAACGGAAAAGAATCGCCGAAGCTCAAGGTCTCAAGCTCCAAGTTCAAGCCTCCTAAGTCTTTTCAATTCAAGTAGGTCATCTTCAATCAAGGTATGTGGGTATTCAACAATGGGTTCCTTTAACCCTTGTGCCCAAAACCCCTAATTAAAATTTTGATTTCATGATCTTCAAATTGGGGTTCTTATCCAATTCTTATGGGTTTTGCAAAATATTATCTTCTCATGATTTGATTATGAAATTACTATTAAATTGCATGATTTAACATGGGTTTTTACATGTTGACTCTTATTTCATTAATTGAAGCTTAACCATGGAAATTTCTACATGCATAGAGTCGATTTGAGTAAATTGGGTTTTGATAAGCATGTTCCTTATGGATTTTCAAGAATGTGCATGCCTAGATCCAACGATTCTATGAAAGTATATGTTTTAGGAAAATTGAACTAGAGCCATGCAAATTTTATAGGTCATGAAGTATGCAAGTATTCCCATGTTATGAAGTACGCTGCAAGATAAGAAACCCGATGGTCTATCGATGTTCATGAATCGATTTCAAAACCCTAATTCATGAGTAGTATGACAATCCGGGGTATGAAAATATTATGAAAAAGTTTGGCATTTGATATGTCATATGTATGTGAGCTCATGTCATGTATATATATGTTTTGGGAGTAGTATTTAGCACTGAGTTAGACCAAGTGAGAGTACCCTTAGTCTCAGAACTACGTGCCACCGTAGGTTGCCCTTTTGAGGCTTATGATGATAGGATCCTGGTATGAAATGGTTCTAACCATGGCCGGTTAGAACAACTCTTTCAGTGTGGGTGCAAAACATTGAACTCCATGTAGCTAATTATGGTTTAATGTCGATTAAGAGAAATTCCCGCATTCTTATTTTATGCTATGAAGTTATATGACCTTATATTTGAAACTTAAATCTTTTTCATGACATATGTTTCTTATCTTATTACTTGTTCATGTCTTTCTCTTTATATGATGAATCACTTTAAACATGTTTTAAACTATTTTGTCATGATATATGCATCTCATGATCCTGGTATGAAATGGTTCTGACCTTGGCCGATTAGAACAACTCTTTCAGTGTGGGTGCAAGATACTGAACTCCATATAGCTCAACATGGTTTAATGTTGGTTATGAGAAACTCCCGCATGCTTATTTTACGCTATGAAGTTATATGACCTTATATTTGAAACTTAAATCTTTTTCATGACTTATGCTTCTTAGCTTATTACTTGTTCATGTCTTTATCTTTATGTAATGAATCACTTTGAGCATGTTTTAAACTGTTTTGTCATGATTTATGTATCGCCCTCATATTCAGTACATTTAATAGTACTGACGCATATCTTGCACTTCATCCTTTGATGATGCAGATTAAGGTGTTCCTTCTCAGACTCATGGCTAGTGTTCCCAGGCCACATCTTATCAGCTGGTGGTGCGTCCTCTTAGGTTGAGGACTATATATGTTCCTAGTTATGTTAGCTTCTTAATTCTTTACTTCGAGTTAGCTAGGGTTTTGTCATAACAACTCCTTATGTCATGTAGAGGCTTTCCAGACATAGATAGTGTCTGAAGTTCTTTCTAGACTTTGTATTGTTATGTGAATCCAGACTTGTCTATTATGTTTTCTACTTTTGGATTTCTCCTATTATGCTTCCGCTCTTACTTATTGTTATGCTTGAGTATGCCATGACCAAGGGTTAGCTTGGGGCACTTGTGGTCCCAAGCCCGTGTTACGTCCAGGGGGTGACTTAGGGGTGTGAATAACTTTGTATCAGAGCCTCAGGTTCAAGAGTCCTAGGATGTCTGAAAGCCGCATTGAGTAGAGTTTCTTTCATGTGTGTGAAGCACGCCACACATATGAGAGGGAAGCTATGAGGTGTCTTAGGAAAACTTCACTTCTTTCATGATCACGTTGTGCGATAGAACTTAACTTTAATGTCCCTCTAATCCTTATCTTGTACGTTTCAGACTATGCATCCGCAATGTGTTATGCCTCCTCGAGCTACTCGAAATGTTATTCCTCCTATTCTTGTTCCCGATGTCATGAATGAGGAGTTCAGGAACACCATCCATTTGCTAGCCCAGACTTTGGCCACTCAGGCCAATCAGCAGGCTCCTGTCCCCATTAATCCTCAAGGTGAGGCAGCGGCCCGATATCGTGACTTTGTACAAATGAACCCACCTGAAATTTAGGGTTCAAAAGTTAGAGAGGACCCGCTCAACTTTATTTATGAAGTGAAGAAGATCTTTTAAGTTATGCAAGTGGTTGGGGTTGATTGTGTCAATCTTGGATCTTATCAACTCAAGGATGTGGCTCGTATTTGGTTTATGCAATGGAAAGAGACTAGGGTGAGGGATATAGTCCCTATGACTTGGGAGTGTTTTGAGATGGCCTTCCTTGATAGGTTCTTTCCCCATGAGTTGAGGTAATCAAAGGTGGACGAATTTGTGAACTTGAGACAGGGTTCGATATTAGTGCAAGAGTATAGTCTGAAGTTCACTTAGTTGTCTAGATATGCTCCCTCCATGGTAGCAGAATTGTATGATCAAATGAGCAAGTTTATATATAGGGTTTTTGATGTGGTGAAGAAAGAGTGTAGGTCTTCTTTGTTATTGGGTGATATGAACATTTCCCAACCATGACTCATGCCCATCAGATTTAGGGTGACAAGCTTAGGGAGATGAAAACTTAGAATAATATGGTTAAATCTGAGGGATCAGGTTTTGGTCATCATATGTCCGGAGGTGGATATCGCTCTTCTTTCAAGAAGTCAGGATCCGTTCATTCTTCTGCTAGTGCTCCTACCCAGGCTCAAAATCCTTGTCATGATCAGGGTGGTAGAGGACCTGGTTCTTATTCCCAGTCTCAGGGAAATGTTGCTAAGGGCCTTCTTTCCCCGTTTGTACCAGGTGTGGGAAGAATCACCTGGGAGAGTGTCGTTTGGGCACGGGTGCATGCTATGGGTATGGACAGAGTGGACACTTTCTTAGAGATTGCCCTTCAGCTAAGAAGGGGCAGGGAGGTGGTAGGACTCAGTCTACCCCAGCAACTTCAAGAGGTCAACCAACCCAACAGGGCACAACTTTAATTCTGGTGGTCAGCGCCATAACCGTCTTTATGCTATGTCCTCTCATCAGGATCAGGAGGGTTCCCCAGATATGGTTACTGGTATGTTGAAAGTCTTCTCTTTCAATGTGTATGCTTTGTTGGAAGCCGGTGCCTCATCTTTTGTGACCCCTTTTATAGCATGCAAGTTTGAAGTTTGTTCATAAATTGTTTTTAAAACCCTTTTGTGTTTCTACTCCTGTTAGTGAGCAAGTCCTAGCCAAAATAATCTACCAAAATTGCCCTATCTCATTCTTTCATAGAGTAACTTCAGTGGACCTAGTAGAGTTGGAGATGACTGATTTTGATGTTATTCTTGGTATGGACTGGTTTTATGCATGTTATGCTTCTGTTGATTGCCATACTCGGGTTGTCAATTTCACGTTTCCTAATGAACCCATTTTTTAATGGCAAGGTAGTCCCCCTTCTTTCAAAGGTCGGTTAATATAGTGTAGGTTATCGACACGGTGTCCGAAACCCTATCCCTTCAGTCTGTTCCTGTTGTGAATGAATTCCCATAAGTGTTTCTTGATGATATGCCAGGAGTCCCTCTTGAGTGGGAGATAGACTTTGGGATAGATCTTCTCCCAGATACGAATCCTATCTCTATTCCTCCCTATAGAATGGCTCCTGGGAAACTAAAAGAGTTGAAATATCAGTTGAAGGATTTTCTTAATAAAGGTTTCATCAGGCCTTGCATTTCTCCATGGGGTGCCCTCGTTTTGTTTGTTCGGAAGAATAATGGTTCTCTTAGAATGTGTATTGATTACCGTCAATTGAACAAGGTCATAATCAAGAATAAATATCCCATTCCTAGGATTGATGACTTGTTCGATTAGCTTCAGGGTGCTAGTTTCTTCTCCAAGATGGACCTTAGATCCGGTTATCATTAGATTCATGTTAGAGAGTGAGATATCCCAAAGACAGCCTTTAGGACTCGGTATGGTCATTATGAATTTGGTTGTGATGTATTTTGGTCTAACGAATGCTCCTGCAACCTTTATGGATTTGATGAACCGTGTGTTCAAATAGTACCTGGACATGTTTGTGATTATTTTCATTGATGATATCCTCATCTACTCTCGGAGTGAGGAGGAGCATATGGACCATTAGAGGATTGTGTTGCAAACTCTGAAGGATTGGCAGTTAATTGCTAAGTTTAGCAAGTGTGAGTTTTGGATGCAGTCTGCTGCTTTTCTAGGTCATATTGTTACTAAAGATGGTATCCAGGTTGATTCTCAAAAGATAGAGGCAGTAAGGAACTAGCCTAGACCTACTTCCCCATCTGATATTAGGAGCTTTTTGGGTTTGGCTGGTTACTACAAGAGGTTTGTGGATGGATTTTCTTCTATTGCTGCCTCTTTGCCCCGATTGACTCAGAAAAAGGTAAAATTTCAGTGGTTCGACTTGTGTGAGAAGAACTTTCAGGAATTGAAGACTAGATTTACCATTTCTCCAGTGTTAGCTCTACCCAAGGGCCTAGATGATTTTGGTATGTATTGTGATGCTTCTAGGATTGGTTTGGGTTATTGTCGACCGGATGACCAAGTCATCCCACTTCTTGGCTGTTAAGACTACTGATTCAGCAGACGACTATGCCAGACTCTATATTCGGGAGATAGTTTGATTGCATGGTGTTCCTTTGTCCATCATTTTTGATAGAGGTCCTCAGTTTACATCTCAGTTTTGGAGATCGTTTCAGAAAGGTCATGGTACTCAGGTGAAGCTTAGCACAACTTTTCACCCTCAAACAGATAGTCAGGCAGAGAGCACTATTCAGACTTTGGAGGATATGTTGAGAGCGTGTGTGATTGATTTCAAAGGTAGGATGATCACTTACCTCTTATCGAGTTTGCCTATAACAATAGCTTTCACTCTGGCATCCAGATGGCCTCGTATGAGGCACTTTATTGCCGGAGTTGTAGATCTCTTATTAGTTGGTTCGAGGTTGGTGAGGCAGCCTTGATTGGTCCAGATTCTATGCATGAGACCATAGAGAAGGTTCAGCTTATTCAGGAAAGGTTTAAGACCACTCAGAGTCGACAAAAATCTTATGCGGATGTGAGGAGAAGGGAGTTGGAATTTGAGGTTGATAATTGGGTTTTCCTTAATGTGTCACCCATGAAGGGCATGATGAGGTTTGGCAAGAAAGGAAAGCTTAGTCCCTTATTTGTAGGTCCTTATCGGATCTTGAGGAGAGTTGGTAGCGTTGCGTATGAGTTGGAGTTGCCAATGGAGTTTTAAGTGGTTCACCCCATTTTCCATGTTTCCTTGTTGAAGAAGTGTGTTGGTGATCCGAGCTTGATTGTCCCTTTGGAGGATGTGAGTGTGAAGGATAGTCTCACCTATGAGGAGGTTCCGTTGGAGATCCTCGATCGTCAGAATCAGAGGTTGAGGAATAAAGAATTTGCTTCGATAAAGTTTCTTTGGAGAAATCATCTTATTGAATGAGCTACTTGGGAAGCGGAAGAGGCCATGAAGGCCAAATATCATCATCTCTTTTCTTCCAAATCAGTTTCAGCTTGAGGTACTAGTTTCCTCCTCAGAATTTCCCTCCGATATTATTCCATCAATTCCTCTCATGATTCTAGCATGCATCCATGTTTTATAAAGTTAGTTTATATGTTTTCAAGTTGAAAAGTTCAGGATTTATGTTTACTCTTTGATTTCCATGTTTTCATGTTTGGTTGGGCTGTTCTCTCCTCAGTTTTCCCTGGGTAGTCTTCATTCAAGGACAAATGATCCCAAGAGGGAGATATTGTAACACCCCGAAAACATATCCAGCTATCTAAGTTAAAAAGTCTCAAAAAATTCATGTTCCAGGAATTATGGGTCCAAACCACAGACGATGGTTTGAACCACAGGTCGTGGAATGGATCTGTGGTTGCCTCTTGCTGGTTTTCTCTCATGTCTGAGAACCACGGGTGGTTTTCACGGACCATATTTTATTCTACGGGTCGTTATTCCAACTGGTGGAATCAGACTTGTAGGCTGACAGTGCTCCAGGAACCGCTAGTCAAGATGACGATTCATCGTTTGAAAGATGGGTCCGTCTTGTTGACTCGTGGAAATAGATTAGAGGGATGGTTTCTCCCAGGTTCCATGACAGAATTTGATGACACATCATTTAAACGACAGATCTATCTTGTCGAGTCATAGATTGCCTTCTGCAGGCTGTCCAGATGACCAGGTTCCATGAATTGGAACCACGAGTCGTTATCCAAATGATGAGCTGTGGAACCAATCTGTAGGACCTGAAGCCGACTCTTTTTCTTGATTTTTCGAAGTTAAATCCCAAGGGAATTTAGTCATTTCCCACCCTTTTAACTCCAAAGTGAGGTCATTTTTGCTATTTCAAGTAAGGTTTTCACTGTTATTAGCCTAAGTTCCTTCTCATTACTTCACTCTTCTCCCAAAAAAGAAAAAAATCCCCCAAGCTCAAGGTCTTAAGATCCATATTCAAGCCTCCTAAGTCTTTTCAATTCAAGTGGATCATCTTCAATCAAGGTATGTGGGTATTCAACAATGGGTTCCTTTCCCTCTTGTGCCAAAAACCCCTAATTCAAATTTTGATTTCATGATCTTCAAATTAGGGTTCTTATCCAATTCTTATGGGTTTTGCTAAATATGATCTTCTCATGATTTGATTATGAAATTACTATTAAATTGCATGATTTCACATGGGTTTTTACATGTTGACTCTTATTTCATGAATTGAAGCTTAACTGCATAAAGTTGGTTTGAGTAAATTGGGTTTTGATAAGCATGTTCCTTATGGATTTTCAGGCATGTGCATGCCTAGTTCCTACGATTCTATGAAAGTATATGTTTTATGGAAATTGAACTAGAGCCATGCAAATTTTACAAGTTATGAAGTATGCAAGTCTTCCCATGTTATGAAATATGATGCACGATAAGACACCCGATGTTCCATCAATGATCATGAATCAATTTCAAAACACTAATTCATGAGTAGTATGACGATCCGGGGTATGAAAATATTATGAACAACTTTGGCATTTGATATGTCATATGTATGTGAGCTCATGTAATGTAAATATATGATTTGGGAGTAGTATTTAGCACTGAGTTGGACCGGGTGAGAGTACCCTTAATCTCAGAACTATGTGCCACCGTAGGTTGTCCTTTTGAGGCCTACGATCACATGATCCTGGTATGAAATGGTTCTGACCTTGGCCGATTAGAACAACTCTTTCAGTGTGGGTGCAAGATACTGAACTCCATATAGCTCAACATGGTTTAATGTTGGTTATGAGAAACTCCCGCATGCTTATTTTACGCTATGAAGTTATATGACCTTATATTTGAAACTTAAATCTTTTTCATGACTTATGCTTCTTAGCTTATTACTTGTTCATGTCTTTATCTTTATGTAATGAATCACTTTGAGCATGTTTTAAACTGTTTTGTCATGATTTATGTATCGCCCTCATATTCAGTACATTTAATAGTACTGACGCATATCTTGCACTTCATCCTTTGATAATGCAGATTCAGGTGTTCCTTCTTAGACTCGTGGCTAGAGTTACAAGGCCACATCTTATCAGCTGGTGGTGAGTCCTCTTAGGTCGAGGACTATATATGTTCCTAGTTATGTTAGATTCATAATTCTATACTTCTAGTTAGCTAGGATCTTGTCTTAGAAACTCTTTATGTCATGTAGAGGCTTTCCAAACATAGATAGTATCTGAAGTTCTTTCTAGACTTTGAATCGTTATGTGAATCCATACTTGTCTATTATGTTATCTACTTTTGGATTTCCCCTATTATGCTTCCGCTCTTATTTATTGTTATGCTTGAGTATGCCATGACCAAGGGGTAAGCTTGGGGCACTTGTGGTTCCAAGTCCCATGTTACGTCCAGGGGGTGACTTCGGGGCGTGACAGAGGGTTTCATTCTATTCTCTAAATCTTCAACCTTGGACTTGTAAATTTGAGCTTGGATATTTGATTTTTCCTACAATTAATGAAAAGGAATTTGAATTTCCCTATGGGTATATTTCCTTCTTCCTTTAGCATGAGTGGCTAAATCTCCTTGTCTAGGAATGTGTTGATGATGGGTACTTGATTAAAGGGTATGGGTCTTGCTTATTTGTGTTTATAATTTCTAATATGACATGGGTTTATTGATTTCACCATATTTTAACTCTAAAATTAGTGGTTGCAAACATTGATTTAATTTACATGATTAAGTTCTTTCTTGAGAAAGGGGTTCATAATTTTGGATGTGAAATTGCTAGTGGGTACTTGGTATTCCGCTTAGATTGAGGCTATAAATAACTTAACTAACCAGAAACAACCATTTAAAGGTCTAAGCTAGAGATAGTGTGACCTCCCCAAGCCTATATTCGTTCCTTGTCACACCCTGAGGCTACCCCTTTGACGTAACACAAGAACTGGGACCACAAGTGCCCCAAGCTAACCCTTGGTAACAACATAACCCAGATAATTCAAGTAGACTAGTGGAAGCATAATAGGAAGATCCAAAACCAAATGTATAGATAATCAAGTCAAATAGGAATACAAATCCAAAAGGAGACTCGCATATTATATATGTCTGAAAAGCCTCTGACTGTCATAAAGAGTTGCTGGGATAAGACCCCAGCTAACTCGAAATATGAAATAAAAGCATAAAGATGGACGCTCTAACTCTAGTCCTCGAATAATTAGGACTCACCAATAATTAGTTGAATGTATAGCGTAGTCTAGCCACGAGTCTGAGGGCATGTGCCTGAATCTGCATCGTAAAAGGATGTAGCGCAAAATGTGTCAGTACTATAGGAAGTACTGAATATATGAGTCTAAGAAACAATAAATATAAAAGTTCTTGAATCATGCTTGAAAGACTGAAACCATGCATAACAAGAGAATTCATGAGTAAAATCATGGTTAAACATAAAACATGAAAATAAAAGATCAACTTTAAAAAGTAGAGTATCATATAACTTAACCTGAAAAGCTTTCATACGGGTGTTTCTTCTAACCGATAATAGAACATGTGAGATACATGGAGTCTAACTATAACCCTAGTTAGAAAAGCTGTTCCAAACCTTGCCAATGTAAAGAACACCATAATCCAACTATATCACCCGAGTTGGCAAAGCTGCCCTATGTTTTCGCTAAGGCAAGGGCACCATGATAATAAAGAGTTGAACCACTTTCATAAGACCATCGGGCAATACATAACCTATGCTGGCAACATAGTTTATGGATGTGGATAATCGAACCCTTGTTGCTTGGTGCAAAATACTACTCCCAAAGCATATACATATAGCTCATAATACTTGTGACATATCTGATGTCAAAACTGTTCATAACTTAGGTAGACATATCTGGATGCCAAACCTTTCATAAAATATAAGGACATATCTAATATCAAAAACTATTGGAAAAGCATAAGGACATATTTGATGCCATGCAATTCACAAATCATGAGTCTTAAAGCTTTGCATAACCATAATTCAAAATATACTTTCCTTTCTAAAATCATAGTTTAAAGAATTAGGCATGCAATTTCATGAAAATAGAGGTCATGTTATCTAAACATACCAATTTTAGTTAAAGACATGCAATTCAATGAAATCATGCTAGAATTCATCATCAATCATATGGGCTTTTGTAAACACTCAAGGAACCTCAATTAAAACATGGATAATGAATAAGAAGTCATGAACTAATAATTTAAAACAAAGCCCATCAATTTCCCCCAATTTAGGTTACAACCCTAATTTAGAAATTCATAAATTTGATTTAGAAGATTGGGGTTTTGGGCATAAGGGTGAAGGGATCCCCTTATTGAATACCCGCATACCTTGATTGAAGCTAACCCAACTTAAATTAAAAGGGAAAGGAGGCTTGAACTTGGAGCTTGAGAGAGTTACTTTCCTTTTTTGGTAGATGAATGAGGAAATAAGAAGGGACTTGAGCTAATAGGTTTAGAAATCATTCTAAGAATGGCCAAAAAAACCTCACTTAGGAGTTAAAAGGGTGGCTAAAAACTTAAATACCCCTGGGACTTAATTAAGAAAAATAGATAAAAGTCTCAGCTTCAGAGACCACGAGTCAGTCTACGGGCCATCGTCCTAAATGATGACCCATCAACTGATCTGTGGTTCCAAAAACCACTTCCGAGGGTTTACTTGAAATTCATTCCACGAGTCACACTATGGTCCGTGATTCAGAAAGACGGACCATCTTGTTTACTGATAGTTTGACTTAGGGAATTAGGGATCCTATGATCCTCAGGAACTATGGATGGAAGGAGGACCCATGGTTCAAGATGATAGGTCGTCAACCAACTCGTCATATCCAGGACCCTATATGGGGGTCCTCTGGAACTATGAATTACGTGTCCACAGGAAAGGCCATGATTCTAAACAACAAATTGTTGAATGACTCATATACTGAGGGAAGAACACTGCCATCAAGTAGACCATGGTTCAGACTACGAATCGTGGTCCAGGACTATGTTCCATAATATGATCCGTGATCCATGGCAATTTCACAGTTTTCAGAAATTTCAAGTTTAAAAGTTGAATCGAATACTGGGGTGTTTCAATATCTCCCCCTTGGGATCATTCATCCTCGAATGAAGACTATGTAAGGAAAACAGGAGAGAAAATAGCCCAACCAAAAAATAAAACATGAAACCCAAGAGTAAACATGAAAACTAGGCTTTTTAACTTAAAACATGATAAAACTAACTTTGGAAAACATGATTGCATGCCAGGATCATGGGAAAAAATGATGGAATAGTATCAGAGGGACATACTAAGGATGAAACTATAAACTAAAGCTGAAAAGGGTCATAAGGGAATAGATGAGGGTACTTGGCTTTCATGGCTGATTCTGCTTTCCAAGTAGCTCCCTCGACTAGCTGATTTCTCCAAAGGACCTTTACCGAAGTGACTTCTTTATTTCTCAACCTCTAAATCTGACGATCAAGAATCACCAAGGGAAATTCCTCATAAGTAAGGTTATCCTTCACACTGACATCTTTAAAAGGAACAATCAAGGTTGGATCACCAACACACTTTTTCAACATAGAAACAAGGATGACCGGATGAACCACTTTTAAATCTGTTGGCAAATCCAACTCATAAGCAACACTACCAGCTCTCCTCAGAATCAGATAACAACCTATATAGCAGGGACCAAGCTTCCCTTTCTTACCAAATCTCATCACACTCTCTATGGTAGACACCTTCAGAAACACCCAATCATCAACTTCGAACTCCAACTCTCTTCTCCTCACATCTGTATATGATTTCTATCGACTATGAGTGGCCTTCAACCTTTCCCTAATGATATGAACCTTCTCCATAGTCTCATGAACTGAATCAGGACCAATCAAAGCTGCCTCACCTACCTCAAACTAACCAATAGGAGATCTACACCTCCGACCATAAAATTCCTCATAAGGAGCCATCTGGATGCTAGAGTGAAAGCTGTTGTTGTAGGCAAACTCGATAAGAGGTAAGTGATCATCCCAACTACCCTTGAAATCAATCACACAAGCTCTCAACATATCCTCCAAAGTATGAATAGTACTCTCTGCTTGGCCATCCGTCTGCGGGTGAAAAGTTGTGCTAAGCTTCACCTGAGTACCATGACCTCTCTAAGATGATCTCCAAAACTGGGATGTAAACTGAGTACCTCTATCTGAAATAATGGAAAATGGAACACCATGCAATCGCACTATCTCAAGGATGTAGAGCCTGGCATAATCCTCAGCTGAATCAGTAGTCTTGACAGCCAAAAAGTGGGATGATTTGGTCATCCTATCGACAATCACCCAAATAGAATCGTTTTGCCTTCGAGTACGAGGCAAAACTGTAATGAAGTCCATATTGATCGCTTCCCACTTCCAAGTAGGAAGGTCAATATACTGATTCATACCACTCGGTCGCTGATGCGCTACCTTCACTTGCTGACAGTTGGGACACTTAGCCATAAAATCGGCTATGTCCCTCTTCATACCATTCTACCAATAGACTTCGTGTAGATCATAGTACATCTTTGTGGCACCATGGTGAATAGAATATCTGGAACTATGAGCCTTAGTAAAAATCTACAGTCTTACCCCACCTACATTTGGAACACAAAATCGACCCTGATAACGGAGCACACCATCTCCCCCTTGGGAGAAAACCTTAACTCTTTTCTGATGGACTGCACCCTTTAGTTGAAGCAAAATAGGATCACTGTCTTGCTTTGCCTTCACTTCAGCTATAAAAGATGATTTGGAACCATTCTGAACAATAACACCCCATCAGGCGAACTCCTAACCGAGCAAGCCTATGAACCTCCTTAACTAATTCCTTCTTTCCGTCCTCAACCGAACACACACTACCCATGGACAATCTACTAAGTGCCTCCTCCACTACATTGGCCTTACCCGTATGGTAAAGCCCACTTATGTCATAATCCTTAAGGAGATCAAGCCATATCCTTTGACGAAGTTCAATTCCTTTTGATTTTACATATACTGAAGACTCTTATGATCAGTGAATACATCCACGTGTACACCATCCAAGAAATGTCTCTAAATCTTCAAAGCAAAGACCACAACTTCTAACTCAAGATATGAGTAGGGTAGTTCTTCTCATGGATCTTAATTTGCCTCAAAGCATAAGCAATCACCTTACCACACTGCATCAACACATAACCCAAGATAATTCTAGAAGAATCATCATACACAACAAAGTCATTCGAGCCCTCTGGTAGGGTTAACACTGGCTCTGTGATCAACCTCGTCTTCAATTCCTAAAAGTTCTTCTCAAAAATATTCGACCACTAAAATTTCACATTCTTTCTGAGTCAATTGAGTCAAAGAGGATGTAATGGAAGAAAACCCCTCCACAAATCTCCTGTAGTAACCAGGAAAACCCAAAAAGCTCCTAATATCGAATGGGAAAGTGCGTCTCGGCCAGTTCTTTACTTCCTCAATCTTTTGAGAATCAACTCCAATACAATCTCTAGTCACAATGTGACCCAGAAAAGCAACAGATTGCATCCAGAACTCACACTTGCTAAACTTATCAAATAACTATCAAACCTTGAGAGTTGGCAACACAACTCTCAAATGGCCTGCATGCTCCTCCTCACTCCAAGAATAGATAAGAATATCATCATTGAAAACAATCACAAACATATCTAGATACTGTTTGAACACAATGTTTATCAAACCCATAAAGGCTGCAGGAGCATTCGTTAAGCCTAAATACATAACCACAAATTCATAATGACCATACCGAGTTTTTAAATTTGTCTTCATAATATCACACTCTCTAACACGAAGAATATGATAATCGAATCTAAGGTCGATCTTGGAGAAGAAACTGGCACCTGAAGTTGATCAAACAAGTCATCAATCCTAGGAATGGGATACTTATTCTTAATTGTGACCTTGTTCAACTGACGGTAGTCAATACACATTCTAATGGAACCATCCTTCTTCTGCACACACAAAACTCGGGCACCCATGGAGAAATGTTGGGTTGAATAAAACCCTTATCAAGGAGATCTTTAAATTGCTCCTTAAGTTCTGTGGGAGCCATATATAGGGAGGAATAGAGATAGGATTTGTATCTGGAAGAAGATCTATTCCAAAGTCGATCTCCTACTTAGGAGGGACTCCGGGAAAATCTTCGGTAAACACTTCTAGGAACTCGTTCACAATAGGAACAGACTGAAGGGATGGGGTTTCAGACTCTGTGTATATAACCCAAACTATATGATAAATATAACCCTTAGAATTCATCTTTCTAGCCTTAAGATAAGATATAAAATAACCCTTCAAGGATGGAGGACTACCCTGCCAATCTAAGACAGGTTCATTTGGAAAATTGAAACTGAAAACTCGAGTATGACAATAAACTGAAGCTTAACAAGCATACAACCAATCCATACCAAGAATAACAAAAAAATCAATCATCTCTAACTCTACTAGATTTTCTGAAGTGACTCTATGGAGTACTGAGATAGGGAAATTTTGATAGAGTCTTTTGGCTAGGACTGACTCACCAATAGGAATAGAAACATAAGAGGGTTCTAAAAAGTTGATCCAGACAAATCTCAAATTTGTATGCTACATAAGGGTCACAAAAGATAGGTAGGCACCGGGTTCAAATACAGAATACACATCCGGAGAGAAGAATTTCAACATACCAGTAAACACGTCTGGTGAACTCTCCTAGTCCTGTCGAGAGGACATGGCATAAAGGCAATTCTGACGCTGACCACTAGAACTAGAAGCAGTTCCCTGCTGGGCTGGTTGACCTCTTGGAGCTGCTAGGGCAGACTGAGTCCTGCCACCACCCTGTCCCTTCTTAGATAAAGGGAAATCTCTAATCATATTACCAACCTGGCCACATACAAAACAAACACCTGAACCATCTAGACACTCACAAGGATGATTATTTCCACATTTGGTGCAAATAGGGTAAAAACACCCCTTTGTACCAGTCCCTTGAGAATAAGAGCCCTCACCTCTACCATACTAATCATGATGAGGACTGGAGGCCTGAGAAGAAGCACTAGCAGTAAAATGCACAGTTACTGATGACCTTTTCTGAAAGGAAGATTTATGTCCACCTCTGGACTTCTAATGGATAAATCCCGAACCCTCAGATCTGGCTCTTTTGTTCTCCTTAGCCATCTCCCTAAGTTTGTCTCTCTTGATCTGGTTAGCATGAGTTATAAGTCTGGAGATACTCATGTCACTCAACAGCATAGTATATTTACACGACTTCACCAAATCTGAGACTCCATAGATATACTTGCTCATCTGATCTTGTGGGTCAGCCACCATAGCAAGAGAATTCTTGGAAAGCTGAGTGAACCTCAACCCATACTCCTGCATAGTCATTGATCCCTATCTCAAGTTTACAAACTCCTCGTCCTTTGCTTGCCTTAACCCCCTCGGGAAGAACTGGTAAAGGAAAGCCCTCTCGAAACACTCCCAAGTCATAGTGACCATGTCCCTAGCCCTAGCTTCTTTCTATTGCATGAACAATATATGAGCTACATCTTTGATTTTATAGCATGCCAACTCGACACTATCAACCCCAACCACTTGCATCACATAAAAGATTTTCATCACTTCATCGATAAAATTTAGTGGATCCTCACTTACTTTAAACCCCAGAACTCAGGTGGGTTCATACAGATAAAATCACAAACTCGAGCCGCTACCCCACCTTGAGGGTGGATGGGGATAGGAGTCAGTTGGTTGGCCTAAGTGGCCATAGTCTGGGCTAGCATATGGATGGCATTCCTTAACATCTCATTTGTGACCTCGGGGGGCAGCATTCCGAGTGGCTCGGTGAGGCATAGCACATCGAGGCATAATCTAAAATGTACAAGGGAAGGATTAGAGATATATTAGAGTTAAAATCTATCACACGATATGATCATAAAAAAAGTAAAGTTTTTCTAAGACATCTCATGGCTTCCCTCTCATAAGTGTGGAGCACTTCAATAACATAAAAGCGACTCTACTCGATGCGACATTCAGACATCCTAGGACTCTTGAACCTGAGGCTCTGATACAAAGTTTGTCATGCCCCGAGGCTATTCCCTTGATGTAACACAGGACCTGGGACCACAAGTTCCCCAGAGCAAATCCTTGGTCACAACATAACCTAGATAATTAAAGTAGACAAGCGGAAGCATAATTGGAAGATCTGAAATCAAATGTATAGATAATCAAGTGAAATAGGAATACAAATCAAAAAGGAGACTCTCATACTGTCTATGTTTGAAAAGCCTCTAACTATCATAAACATTTTCTGGGACAAGACCCCAGCTAACTCGGAATCTAAAATGAAAGCATAAAGATGGATGTTATAACTCAAGTCCTTGAATAATGAGAACTGACCAATAATTAGCTGAATGTATTGCGTAGTCTAGCCATGAGTCTGACGGTAGGTTCATGAATCAGCATTGTAAAAGGATGCAGTGCAAAATTCTTCAGTACTATAGGATGTACTGAATATATGAGTCTATGCAACAATAAATGTAAACGTTCTTGAATCATGCTTGAAAGAATGAAACCGTGCATAACAAGAGAATTCATGAGTAAAATCATAGTTAAACATAAGACATGAAAATAGAAGATCAACTTTCAAAAGTAGAGTATCATATAACTTAAACTAAAAAGCTTTCATACGGGAGTTTCTAATAACCGAAAATAGACCATGTGAACTACATTGAATCTAACTATATAACCCTAGTTAGAAAAGCTGTTCCGAACCCTACCAAGGTAAAGAACACCATAATCCAACTATATCACCCTAGTTGGCAAAGCTGCCCTATGTTTTCGCTAAGGCAAGGGCACCATGATAATAAAGAGTTGAACCACTTTCATAAGACCATCGGGCAATACATAACCTATGCTGGCAACATAGTTTATGGATGTGGATAATCGAACCCTTGTTGCTCGGTGCAAAATACTACTCCCAAAGCATATACATATAGCTCATAATACTTGTAACATATCTGATGTCAAAACTATTCATAACTTAGGTAGACATATCTGGATGCCAAACCTTTCATAAAATATAGGGACATATCTAATATCAAAAACTGTTGGAAAATCATAAGAACATATCTAATGCCATGCAATTCACAAATCATGAGTCCTAAAGCTTTGCATAACCATAATTCAAAATATTACTTTCGTTTCTAAAATCATAGTTTGATGAATTAGGCATACAATTTCATGAAAATAGAGGTCATGTTATCTAAACATACTAATTTCACTTGAAGACATGCAATTAAATGAAACCATGCTAGAATTCATCATCAATTATATGGGCTTTTGTAAATACTTAAGGAACCTCAATTAAAATATGGATAATGAATAAGATGTCATGAATTAATACTTTAAAACAAAGTCCATCAATTACCCCTAATTTGGGTAAGAACCATAATTTAGAAATCCATATATTCAATTTAGATGATTGGGGTTTTGTGCATAAGGGTGAAGGGATTCCTTTATTAAATACCCACATACCTTGATTGAAGCTAACCCAACATAAATTGAAAAGGAAAGGAGGCTTGAACTTGGAGCTTCAGAGAGTTATTTTCCTCTTTTGGTAGATGAATGAGGAAATGAGAAAGGAATTAGGCTAATAGGTTGAAAAATCAAGCTAAGAATGGCCAAAATGACCTCACTTAGGAGTTAAAAGGGTGGGTAATGTCTGAAATACCCCTGGGACTTAATTAAGAAAATATGATAAAAGGCTCGACTTCAGAGACCATGAGTCAGTCTACGGGCCGTAGTCCTAAATGACGACCGATCAACTGATCTGTGGTTCCAAAAGCCACTTCTAGGGGTCTACTGGAAGGGGGGAATTGGAAAATCTTTCACAATTTGCAATTCAAAGTAAGACAATAAAATAAAAATAGGTGTAAAGAATGAGAGAGGACGACTAGGGATGTGGGTCCAATGGGAATCGAATATGGGCTTGGGTGCTTGCTCATTCATATAAATTCTTGCTAGATGACATGCATAGCATTGGTTTTGGCATGCTTGTTAATCTCTCGATCGATCAATCATATATCCAAATACCGTTCTTTACGAAATAACCAATCAACATATGGTTGGAGAGGTCATACTATTTCAATCTTAGACCCTTAAATGGGGTATTTTTGGTGAATTGGGATATTTCTAGTCTCAAAGTGGAATCCCAAGTACTCACTAGCAATTTCACATCTGAAATTATAAATCCCTTTTGAAAAAAAGAACACAATCAAGTGTGGTAAATCAATGTTCGTAACCATCAATTTTAGAGGTACGATATGGTGAAATAACTAGACCCATATAATATTAGCAATTATAAAGACAAATTAGCAACACCCATACCTATTTATCAAGCACCTATTATCAACACATCCCAAGACAAGAGATTTAGCTACTCATTCTAAAGGAATAAAGAACAACACCAAATGGGTACATAAAATACCTTTTCATTCAAGTTAAATATTCAATATGAAAGCTCAATGTTTACAAGAATGGTGATTCCAAGAGTTAGAAAGAAGGAATTAGAGTGAAACCTTCTTCTTCTTTCTTGCAGAGAAAACTTACTCATTACTTAAAACTATTCAAAACTTGTTACAAAAACTCTCTAAAAATATAATTTAATTTGGTTTTAGAATGTTCCCAAAACGTCATACCGAATTGGATAAAAATGCCCTTCAGGAGTTGTGCGGCATGGCGTGCACTTTGCACATCTTGATGTGTGCATTGCACAGCTCTATTAAGTTAAACTAGTGACTCAGCTAGTCTTTGGGGATCCATGCAAAGGGGGTTGTGGTTCATATGAAGCAATGTGTGCGTCGCACAGCGACCGCACCTCATAACAGATCCATTAGCTAACTCCATGCTTTATGCTGTCTAAGGTGAGGTCCGCACCAAGGCAAGTGCGTGTCGCATGAGGTCCGCAACTCTCAGCAAGATCTTTGTCTTGGTTGCTCAATTCATATTTCAACTCCTTTTAGGCTCTTTTTGTGTCCATTTCCTTATTTTTTTATCTTTGATCAAGAGTACCTGCATACACATTAATAAAGGCCATAAGAACCTCTTAATTTCATCAAAACATAGCAATAATTCATGATTAAAGGCTTAATAAGTTGGTAGATTACCGAATTATCAGCACCCAGCCCAATAAAGAAATAACATAGACCCCAATGCTTAATCAGAGAATACAAAATGTAAGGTGAAAAAAATCCATGTGCTCACTTCTCTGAATCACCATCATGTGGGTCTGCCTCAGAGCTAGGTCAAGCCCAGCCCATACGGGAGTGTGTTATACCCAGAGTCTCAAATAGAAATCCCTATATATATGGAGATTTAATGGAATCCCCCTCCAACTCATCATCCTAATAAGCTCCCATATTACCCAGCAAGTTATAAACAAGACCTCTAGTCTAACGAGATGCGTCCATAGCTGCATCCAAGAAGCTCATATCTGCAGTTGTCATTGGGGCCTTACCTTTCATCTTGTTCATGTCTGCCTGGATCAAAGTAATAGACTCTTCGACAACATAAACACTGCCACATAACAAGCAAAGGCTATTACAAATATCCTTCATCGCATCATTAAAAACCATTTAGATGTATGATGGAATATTCTTGGCTAATTTGGTAAGTTGATTATCGCAGAAATACGTTATGTTAGCCATCTTTTGGAGACAACTTATAACTAAGGAACGAAGAGGTGGTAAGGGTCTAGGAATAATGAATATGAAGGAGTGTTTCTGGACACCATGGGAGCAGGACTACCTACAATAAACTAAGATGGTGAAGCTGCACCTGTATCAAAAGTTGCATTTGATATTTGAACATTAGCAAAACATTATAGCTTCCTCTTTTTCACCTTGGGAGCATCTGCATCCCTCTTCTTCTCAATATCAATCACAGTAGTAGCAAGGCATGACTAGTCAGAATCAAAGTAGGGCACATCTGCTCTAGCATAAAATTTGCTAATAAGTGCGGGGAAGGGCATAGAAAGTGCAGGTTGGAGAGCTTTATTTTTAATTTAGACCACAACTATGTCCCTAAAGTTCACATGTGTCCCTTAGATTATGCAAGAAATTAATATAGCAGCATCAATGATAACCTTTAGATCATTTTTTGATGGCATGAAATGGGAGCACCCAAAATCAAGCCACAACTTGGCTTCAAAACTGAGGTCTTGTCTAGGGATCTCAGAACATGTTGCAGCTTACAGTGGATGGACAACAATAATAATCTCAACCACTATTAGATCTGGTTTTCTTTTGTAGCAAGCTTTTCCACAAAAGATAGTCCTAAAGTCTATCTGTGGACCCCTATAAAAAAGGTTTATGGCATCTGGGGTAACATCAATATCCCTCCCCCTTACAATAACAGAGGGTAAGCAAGGGAAATATTTAATCTTCCTTGGGTTCTTCATCGAGTCTTGTCTTTCCTAATATGATGCATAAAACTCTAGCACAATGTTTGGGTAGTATCCTCCTGGTACATCCAAGAATGGTGAACACTCTCTCTCAGAGAACTGCTTGTTGATGTTGGGGAATTCTTCCCCAAGCCCAGCCATATTAAAACTCCTTTCTAGTGTGAATGACCATCCATAAAGATACTTGACATAGTAGGGACTCATTTTGTCAACACAAAAATAAATTTTGTCCTTTTTATTAGCAGGGACAGGAGGAACCCCTGAAATAACTTTGCGGACCTTTTTCTGTCTTTGGCCCTTGCCCTTGCTCTTACTCTTGCTCTTTCTTGTGGGTGAAGCCTTGCGAATGTTACTATAAGAGTCTCCCTTGTTTGATGTCATGACCTGCAAAAGGATGTGAGATCCAAGAAAACATAACAAAAATCTCCTTGTATTTTTCATTGGGAAGGAAAAGAAAAAACCCACAAGAAGTTAAGGAAGTAAAAAGAAATGGAATGCAAGAAGAAATAAGTTGCATAGGATTGACTGTCGGCACATGCGTGCCACATGTGCTCCAGAAAAGAAGACTTGTAGCGTGCATATGATCTGCATGCGCTTGGAAGTAACATTACAACAAGGTAGGGCACCTACTCTAGCACATGCGTTTTGCGTGAGAAGACCCGTGGGGCACATGTGAAGTGCAGGTGATAGGCAGACACCTGATAGACAAAAATTACACCTCCCTTAAGAAGTATAGATGATCGTTTTCAAATATAGAACCCACCAAAGGTTGGGATTGAATCTCACAGGGAATATGGTGAGAATTAAGTCGTTAGTAGTTTAAATGACTATTTGTCAATAATTTCCGGAAAGGTGGGTGTTTTATAATGATCAATTTTGTTTAATTGTAGCTAATTCAAATAACAAATGACAAATTTTAATGAATAAGATGCAATAAAGGTAATGAACTAGGGATGTGCTCGCCATGGCTTCATAATGCAATAGAGGTAATGAACTAGGGATGTGCTCGCCATGGCTTCATAACCACTTCGGGTTAATAATCATATATATGGGTTCACTTCATATACTAGATGTGAAAAAATTGAATCTACACTTAATCTAAATTTTTCTCAACCAAATAGATGATTTTCTTCCCAATTCATTCGAACATGAAAAGATGAACCACGAAACTCAATTTTTGTTCCAAGATTATTAATCTTGTTAAAGAATTACTCATTACACGGAGGTTAAAAACTCTAAATCCTTCTTGTTAATCCTATTTCTGGGTTATTAACTTCTTATATAAAGAAAGTACAACCTAGGGCTTGATCTAATGTTTGCAACCATTAGAAATGAAGAATTAACAACACATCACCATACAAAACATAAACCCAATACTACAATTTACCGTAGATCGTTATTTTTGCCATGACTCCCACAACTCTAGCTGTGGAAATTTTGTCACTCATGATTTTAGAGAAGAATAAAGCCATAACATTCATATCTAAAAGAGATATTCTTACAATAATGAAAACACACATCAATTCTTGACCAAACACTTCAGCAATAATTCCACAACCAAAAGTGCAAAAGTTGTGATGTATGTGTTTGTTTACTCGTTCTATCATTCAAAAATCAACAAAAAATATCCAATAATCACTAATAAAATATTCCGCCCTAAACTCAATATTCATAGTTGTCCAGAAAATTTAAATCCCAAAATATAATAGAAGCCTCTAACTTGATTATTTAGCTAACGATTTGTCAGACCTGTGATGACTCGTCAGGTGAGTCATGACAAGTTCAGGTGAGCTTGACATTTCTTCATGAGCTGACGAGTTGGGTGGCGACTCATTCAGGTCATGACAACTCGTCACTTTACTCATCACCCAATCTAGTGGGGTTGCCAATTCTTGTTAGCCTGACGCCTTGGGTGACAACTCGTCAGACATGTGATGATTTGTCACTTGAGTAATCACCCCTTCAAGAAGACATATTTTAGTGCATTTTCCATCCTCGTCAGTCTTAGTTCAATTTCCTGCAATGTAAATATAGAAACCATCAAATCTAACAATGGTTGCTTGAAAGCTTATGGTGATTCTTTGTTAAAGGAATTAAATGTGTCGTATAACACTAGTACATCAACACTCTCAACTTAGAAAATTTGCTTGTCCTCAAGCAACATGACAACAAAAATAGAATAGACGACTCAACTAACAAAAACACAAAAGGATCTATAACAATCAATAGATATTCATCATTTAAACCAAATTCATCCACCCTCTTTAATTCCAAGGTATTTGAAATTCCAACTAGTAGGAATCCAAGAATGTCATTATGATGTGATTGAGCAACTTGCATACACACACAATAGTTATCCTAACAGTCAGTAGACGATAATTCTTCTGTAGTGCCCTTACTACAAAGAAGTCCCACAGACAAAATTCGTGACTAAGGAAGCTACACTCACACTTGCAAAGGATTTCAAACAATTCACATGAGATACCATAGGCTTGCCTTTGCAATTCCATTTCAATTCTTTAGACAGTCGATAGGCATCCCTACAGGACTTATTTTAGCTTATAATGAGGCTTCAGGTGTAGGAGGGATACATTTGAGCAATAGTGACTAAACCCTCCTTGGAACCACTGACCTACTATTTCAACACAAGCTTATTCATTTCTCTTTTATTCACCTTTAACTCTGTTATTTTTAGCTACACGTGCAACTTTCTTATGACTAGACCACTCTTTTTATTTCTTTTTCAATCTTTTTCCATTTTTTCTTCCTTTTCCTCTATTTTTCATTCTTTTTCTTATGCACACACCTGCACTTTGCTTGCTATCAAACAACCACTTTTATAATATCCATTTCACTTTTCATGTCCTTTATAGTAGCCACCCTCAACATAGGCTTATTGCCTGAGTTGACGTGCACAATGTCAAAGGAGGGATAAGGTCCAAGATAGAGAGGCAAAGTTAAAGTTTAGAGCTTAACAGTTATTTGAAAGACATGGTTTATTTCAGCTCAAACAGGGATAAAAAGAGTTAATTACATATTTGGGAATCCTTTTTAGGCTTAGTGGACTATGCTTCAAAAAAGGCTTGTGATCCTTTCCTAAACAAATGACTTTTAACTTCATAGAATAGAGTAGGCATGTTCTAGATGCATGCATAGAGTAAGAAATGATCAAAATATGCTCACACATACTTGGAACCAAGAAACAAATCACTACCAACCATCACAACAACACTTTGGCTTAAGCAAAGTTACAACATTCACATGCAATCAATGACATTCAGGGATCCAGTATTGTTAACCACTCCAAACATATGTAAATGTACAAAATCAACTTTTTGAGGGGGCTTCATTTTAATAAAAAAGCCATTTGATTTCTACAGACTCATCTTCTTTCCTTTACATATTACACAACAAAACAACAATGACCACAAAAATTATAAAACAACCAAAACATAACAACCTAAACATGCCAGTTCTACTAGATAGCACACCGTAGGGAAAAGAAACACATCAATAAAAACCGTCGATGGTGAATCATAGTTATCCCCCTACCCTCATCAAAATACATAATTATTGTCCCTAATGCTATAAAAATTATTCATACAGATCAAGGTATAGAGAAACCTGTGAAGTCTCAAGCTTTGGAGCCTGGCATAAAGCTGGAGGTCAGTGGGACCTCTATATAGGGAGTCATCTCTGTAGTAGGTGCGGGTGAAGTCTGTAGGCTGGGCTCATTCTCAAGATATGTATTGGAAGATTCCCCACTAAATTAGGCTCTAACTCTCTCCTAACACAAATCCTTATCTAATCTAGACTGCTTCTATGCCTTCTCTCTATCCTTTTCTTCTTGTGTTTTCTTTCTGTTCTTTCTTTTTCTTGAATATTTCTCACCTTCTTTCTCTGACTGTGGTTCCTTGATTTTCAAAGGCCTCCCTATCAAATCCACAAGGGTGTCACCTTCGTCTGACTTCACTATATTCAAAACCAGGAATAAAGGAATTATGTTCAGAACTAGGAATAAAGGAATTACTCTTTGTTGGAGCGCTATGATATCAGAATTGACATTCTTTAACTCAGCATCAAACTTGGCTAGATCTGGAACAACCATTTCTTACAGTCTAGAATCAATCTAAGCCTCCATGGAATCGACACTATTATGTAACCCCAAATATGGTCTCAGTTCCTCTTGGATGGCAACATCTATACTTGGTTTACATAGATTAGTCCAAGTTGTCATTTGCTTCTTGAACTTATTTTGTTTTTCTACCATCATTACAAAATTATATGGTTTAAGGTGGTACTATTATGGTATGGAGTCCTCGCGGTGGTGTTATAGGTCTCAACATCGGGGGTACCAATATCTTTAGATGCAGTCGATGCCTTTGTGGGTCAGAAGCAACAGGAGGTAAATTTGTCCTTGAGGGAGTTCCTACTGCATCTAAAGGGCTATAATTTTAATGCCCAAATACTGGTGGTTTATGGACCCTTAACTCATACTTTATATCATCCTTCATCCTATTGATGTCTTGCTTCTTTGAGGCGGTCACTTTGTTGTCAATCAAATTAAATATTTGCACGTTAGCAAGCTTTCATAACATAGTTATAAGGCAAGGGAACGATAGTGATGATGCAGTTTTGGTAGCTCTCACATGTATTTAATATTAAATCACATGACAAAAATTCACTGCATACCCCGCTATCAAGCTTGAATCTAGTACAACCCTTCTCTCATCCAGATTAGCATCACACTCAGTAGGCATGAGTCAGTGTCGCACAATGGCTCACTAGCACTTTATTGTAAAGTGTAGTGATGCCTTTTCTATTCTAAACTTTGTATTCAACCATGATGGTGTCCCCTAAGTTAGTAC
The DNA here is from genome assembly GCA_003996215.1 of Jaltomata sinuosa. NCBI lineage: Eukaryota > Viridiplantae > Streptophyta > Magnoliopsida > Solanales > Solanaceae > Jaltomata > Jaltomata sinuosa. The sequence continues at coordinate 64,810 of QJPP01002371.1, forward strand.
TCTAGCCAGCCAAGATCGATGTTTGAGTATTATTCTCATTTTAGGCTTGAAATCAGGTATGCTAGTCAGAGGGATGCACTCTGGGCCAAAGAGGACTATGTTTATTGTCCTCTTGAAAATGTCTACTTCGCATCTGTAAACCTGAAAAATGTCCAAGATTATTCTATCCCTAAGCTTTTGACAATCTTTCTCTAGAATATTAAAATAGTTGGCAAAGAATTCACAGAGTAAAGCTAGGTAGTAAATCACGGGTGATTTGCTCATCCATCCTAGCTCATATCTTGTGAATTGTATGTCAATGTCAGGATATTCAGGTAACTCATTAGTCATGATTTCTACCACTTCCGCAATTGGACTTTTCATGCTACTTGACTTGGTTGGAAGAAGACCATCTATGTAATGTTTTTTAGCTTCTTCAATCTTCCATCAGAAAGACCTAACATTTAGGGTCTTGCATCTGAATGCACTTCCTCCTTCTGGTACATTTTCAGGATTTTAAATAGCCTCATAACCATTGCCATTATTGGTGCTTAAGCTCGAGCTATCACTGGTGTCTATATCACTACCTCTTTCACTGCTAGATGACCCATCCTCCTCATAAGACTGGGAGGATAGAGGTTATTTCTTTGTGCTAAGCCTTGTTTGGTAGGCTAGTGTATTAGCCTCAACTTCACTATCTTATTCATCATGTAGCTTCCTTGTAGTGGCCGACCTTTCTTGCCTTTTCCTTGATCCTTCGCATGTTATTTGGAGCTTTGGAGAAAATATACCTGCACGGGGAGCAAGTTATTTCAGGTAAAAGAAATTAAGTCAAGGAAAGTTTGGTCATTGCCTAACATTGATTGCTAAGATAATGACTTGTCATAGGTGTGACAATTTTCTAGACCAGTCGTCAGCTTAGGTAGTAACCTTAACTTCAGATTTTGTCTTGTGGCGACTCGTCAGGTGACTCATTAGCTTAAGCAATTGACTGGGGCTTTTGGAGCTAATGGACGAGTCCCTTTGGTGACTCATCATATTAGTGACAATTCACTGTATATTCTGTCGCACAAGTAAGCAACTGACCTTTTCTTGAAGGAAATTTCTCAAACACTTAGCATGCATTCTTTTAGACTAGCTAATTCCTTTGGAATTTTTTTACATAGCCCCATTTCCATACATAAATCTTCACCTAATGGGTCACTCAGGCTTCCCCCGAGTATTTATTTTACATTAATGACAACAACACAACCCCTCGATCAATATTTATGAAGATGGGTAAAGTAGCATACCTTGATTTTGACAATGAAGAGCAACCTTGCTTCTTTCACTTTGAACTCACTTACAAACTTGCAAACGATTACTATCACTACAATTTGGGAACTTAATCATGAAGGGATGATACGATTTTAGTTCAAGGATAAGGGTAATTTATGGTTGTTTATGATTTTGTTTTGATGGCAATGGGGTTTTTGGAATTTGAATAGGAGAAGCAGTAGAAGAGGAGATGAAACTGTTCAAAATTGAAATGGATTAAGTTTTTATTGGGATTAAAAGAGAAGCGGGTTGGTTTGAGCATAGGGTTTGAAATTTGAGTCAGTTTTTGTTGACTATCACAAAAGGAAGACTTACCTGACTGACGAGTCAAATAATGATTCCTCACATATTTTATTACTCGTCTGGGTAGCCAAAAGCTTAGATAGTGGTGAAATTTGAGGCATCAATTCAGGCGGCTAGTGTGACGGTTCATCACACTTGTGATGATTGGTCACGTGAACCGTCACACTAGGCATAATACCTTTTTATTTTTCTTCTTCTGGCGACTTAACATGATGATTCATCACCTCCTTGACGATTGGTCAAGTGATCCATCACCTTTAACAGAATGGTGACCTTTCATCCATCACTTGTACATGTATTTATGGCATACTCAAACAACCATATCAAACCTATCCACGAATACAAACTACTTTAAAGGTGATTTTACAACAACAAGATATGGGTTGGCTTCCATTAGAGCCTACTTTAACATCGTGGCATGACTCGGGTATCTTGATTACTGAGATTTCATCAAGATACACCACTGACAATACCTTTACCTTATTTGGGAAACCGATATACTACTTTACCCATTGTTCGTTCACTTTGAAAAGTTCTTTGTCCCTGTTTTATAACTCAACAACTCCAGACAGAAAAACTTGGTTGACATTGAAAGGCCCAGACCATTTGGACTTGAGCTTACAATTGAACAACCTGAATCTTTAGTTGAAAAACAACACAAGGTCTCCGACCTTAAATTCCCTCTTCTAAATTCTCTGGTCATGATACAACTTCATTTTCTCTTTGTAGAGGGCAGCCCTCTCATAAGCTTGTAGGTGAAACTCATCCATCTCATTGAGTTATTCTATCCTCAAATCTGAAGCACAATTCCAGCTTAGATTACGCTTTTTGAGCACCCTAACGGCCTTGTGCTAAAGCTACATAGGCAAATGACATGCTTTTCCAAAAAACGATTTGTAAGTGGACATACCTATTGGAATTTTGAAAGCCATTCAATAAGCCCATAATGCATTGTCAAGCTTCTGCACCCAATCCTTTTGATTAACATTTATCGACTTTGCTATGATCATTTTTATTTCACGGTTGGAAACTTCTACTTGCTCACTGGTTTACGAGTGATAAAGGGTAGCCACTTTCTGCTTCTTCACTCCATTCTTAGACAAAGTTTTACGAAACAGCTTGTTACAAAAATGCGACCGTCCACTACTTATGATTGTGCGAGGAGTACCAAACTGAGAGAAAATGTTTCTTTTCAAGAATACAGCCACACTTTTGCTTTCATTGTCAGCCAAAGATACAAACTCTACCCACATTGACACAAAATACACCGCTACCAGGATGTACTTGTTACCATAAGTGCTCACAAATACGCACATGAAATCGATGCACCAAATATCAAATAACTCAACCTCCCAAATCATGGACATGGGAAACTGCTGCCTCCGAGATATAGATCCTTGTCATTGGCACTGGTCACATGCCTTGAAAAAGTCATGTGCATCTTTGTGGATCGTGGGCTAGTAATACACAGATTGTAGGATCTTACGGGTGGTACGCTCACCCGCATTATCTCCCCCGACTAGGGAAGAATGACACGCCTGCAGGATATTTAACATCTCTACTTTTGAAACAGATCTCTTGATTTTGTTGTTCGTACACAAGCAAAATAGGTAGTGCTAATGCCAAATTTACTTACTCGCATCATGAACTAATTTCTTTCTCTGATGAAAGTTTAGTTCCTCCAGTATTATATCACTTACAAGGTAGTTAGCAAAATCAGTATATTATGGTAAAAATTTAAGTGATGTGGCTAATACCTTTTCATCCGAGAATGAGACATCAATTTCTAGCTCATCTACCGCCTTTTCATCATTCTCTAGTCTAGAAAGATAGTCTTCTACCTGATTTTCACACCCCTTGTGATATTTGACTTCAACATCAAAATTCCTGCAGAAGAAATACCCATCTAATCAATCGAGGTTTTTTCATCTTTATTTTACATGAGATACCTCAATATGAAATGATCAATGTGCACAACAATCTAGCGCCACGTAAATATGCCCAAACTTTTTCAAAGGCATATGAAACTACTAGCAACTCTTGCTTAGTGACTGTATAATTTTTCTATGCCTCATTTAATGCTTTGATAGAATAATAAATGGGGTGAAATAGCTTCTCTCTTTTCTATCCCAGAACAGCCCCAAGCACTACTCCACTTGAATCACACATTACTTCGAATGGTTTGGACCAATCCGGAGTAACTATAATGGGCGCAACCACCAACCTGTCTTTAAGGAATTCTAATGCCTTGAAACATTCATTGTCGAACACAAACTTTGCTTCCTTCTCCAACAGCTTGCATAATGGATTAGTAATTTTGGAGAAGTCCTCTTGTAGAATCTTGCATGGCCTAGGAAGCTTCTGACTACCTTCACCGAGATTGGTGGAGGTAATTTTCTCAACAGTTCAATTTTGGCTCTATCAACCTCAATACCTTTTACTAATATCTTGTGCCCCAACACAATGCCCTCTTTGACCATAAAATATCATTTCTCCTAGTTAAGGACAAGATTAGATTCTTTAGATCTTTACAAAGCTCTACTCAGATTTTTCAAGCAGTCTTCAAAAGCATCACAAACTATCGAGAAATCATCCATAAAGACTTCAAAAGTATCTTCAACCATATCAAAAAAAAATGACATTATACACCTTTGAAATATTGTTGGAGCATTGCATAGACTAAAAGTCATGCGCTTGAAAGAGAATGTCCCATATGTACATGTAAAGATGGGTTTTTCATGATCTTCAGGCGTAATAGATATTTGGTTATAACCCAAACAACAATCCAAGAAGCAATACCAACCTCTATATGCCAACCTATCAGGCATTTGATCCATGAACGGTATTGGGATGTGATCCCATAGAATCCAATAGTTGTGTTTTCTATAGTCCATGCAGACCCGCCAACCAATGACCAGTCTCAGCGGAATCAATTCATTCTTCTCATTAGCTACCATGATCATACATCCCTTCTTTGGAACACATTACACAGGACTGACTTATTTTTGTCTGATATTGGGTATACTATGCATGCATTGAGCCAATTGATTATTTCCTTCTTTAGCACTTCTTGCATCAGTGGATTAAGCCTTCGTTGATGCTCAGTTGTTGGAGTACACCCTTCTTCTAGATGAATTTTGTGGGTACAAATACCCAGGGGAATTTTGATGATATCTGCAAATATCCAGCCAATTTTTATATTATACATCTGTAATATAGACAAAAGTGCTTCTACCTTCCACTCCATACAATCAACAACTATAATCATGGCAAATATGTCATGATCACCCAAGAAGACATATGTGAGATGGCCAGGAAACTCTTTCATTTCCAACACTACTGTTTCCTATATTAAAGGCTTTATTGGAGGAGATGGTCTATTTTTTAGGTCCAGGTCCAGCTTTTTTGAGGCAAAAGAGTATGAACTCATTCCCACTAAGGCGTTTACAATCGCTTCATAATCTTTAATGTCTTCACCATTGATGTTCGTCATAAAAGCAGCTAAAGTTTCAACAGTGAACCTCTCTTCAACAGGAACCTTTACTTCAGCTTCAACAATCACATCAATGATTGATAGTACACTCATGTCTCTTGGCTTCTTCATTGATTTAAAGACATTGAACTTGATTAATTCATTTTTAAGTTTGAATGTCAGTTCATTGCTTTCCATGTCAACCAACAATCTTCAAGTACCTAAAAATGGCCTTCCAAAAATTATGGATACTTCAAAATCCACTTCGCATTCCAAGAATACAAAGTCAGCCTGAAATATAAATTTGCCCACCTTCACTAGCACGTCATATAATATTTCCACTGGTTATTTTACTAAATGGTCAACCATCAATAGCCTCATAGTAGTCGGTTTGGGGGCTCCTATACGCAACTATCGATAAATTTCTAGCGGCATCAAATTAATGCTAGCTCTAAGATCACATAATGCTTTTGCAAAATTAAATTCCCTAATGGTGCAGGGGATAGTTAAAGCACCTGGATCTTCCTTCTTCTGAACCTATGATCTTGAAGAAATCACACAATAATGATAGAGATTATCTTTTGGTTCAAAACTCACCGACCTCTTCTTAATGATTAAGTCCTTCATGAACTTAGCATATCTTGGAATTTGTTCAAGAGTATCCACTAGCAGGATATTCACCGATATCTTCTTGAGCATGGGTATGAACTTGTGGAACTTGCCATATTCCACATTCTTCTTCACCCAGTTCGAAAATGAAAGAGGAAGCCTATAAATCTGAGTTGGAAGTTTTTCAGCTTCCTTGCTATTGTTTTTAAGCACTGGGGAAGAATCTTACATCGTAGTAGATTTTTCAGCATCTACGTTTTGGTCATCACTCTTTTCTAGCTTCCCATATATATCTAGATTCTCATCAACACCAATATCCTCGTCAACCATCTCATAGTTATTGGTTGTGGTTTAGGTAGAAGTTTACCGCACTTGGTAGTGATATTATGCAACTTATATCATTCCTTGGGTTCTGGATGGTATCACTAGGCAAAGTTCCACTCTTATGCTGATTTAGAGTCGTCGCCAGTTGCCCCATCTGATGCTCTAACTGTTTAATAGGAATGGAGTGTGAGTCCACTAATTGACTCTTTGATGAAAATTCACTCTTCATATCCTTCACCCACGAGTCAGTACATTCCACTTTCAACAAAACCTTAGTCAACATGGATTCCATCTTGGTAGTCCCTGCATCATTGATAACTCTATCTCGATTCCCAGGTGGTACATACAAACCACCCCTATCATTTTTATTCTTACATTAACCTTGATCATAATCCTTCTTACCAGACTTTTTATAATAATTATCCCTCTAATAGTTCTAACCTTAGTTTCCTTGGCCATTGGCCTGGAAACCACCAATTTGGTTATGCAAATAATTAGCTTCTTCACCAGACTCAGAATCCACTGCTCTACCTTGTGACCTAACTGCTTTCACTTTCTCAATGCCACCTGCCAATAGATGTTTTATAAGCAGGTCCATATGTGTTTTCAAGTGGGCCATATCTTAATCCTTCTCCTCTTCCTTCCTGTGTTGTTATGCCGACATACCCATAGCATATGTAATGTTTTCTACCTCCGAGTCCTTGGTATGCAAATCTCTATTTGTCTTTGTGAGCCAATCCAAGATCACAGTCGCCTCACAAAAATTAAGATAATAAAAGCTCTACTTGCAGCATTATCAAGTGTCAACTTGGTAGACAAATTTAGAGACTTATAGAAAGTCTGCATCAGGAACTCATCCCATAGGTGATGATTTGGGTACTGAGTCAACCTTTTCTTAAATGTTAGCCACATTTCTTCAAATGCCTGGTGTGGTAGCTTTCTAAAGTTACTGATCTCATCTCTCAACTGCAACATCCTGGAAGGTAGAAAGAACCATTCTAGGAAATCTCATTTTAGCTGACTCTAGTTTGTAATAGAGTCAGGTGTTAACTCAATCAACCACAATGCTACCTCATCCGACAAAGACAATGGAAACAACCTCAATCGAATGGCACTTTGACTAACTCCTGGCAATTTGAAGGACTTGCGGATTCTAACAAAATTCATCAAATGCATGTTGGGATCATCACCAGCCACCCCTCTATGGAGACCTTTTAGGTTCAATAGTTGGATCATGGTGCAAGTGATATAGAATTCAGCACCAAGAACTAGTAGAGGAAGAAGAATGGCTTCAGTATCACCAAATCCATCCTGGTCAACATCCTCATCATCATTCATAGAAAAAAGCATTGGTTGTTATCGACCTCTACCACTTTGTTGATGCCTTTGATCGATTGGGGCAACATTATAAATATTATCGGCCTCAATATCATCACCCAAAGAAACATCATCCTCAATGTTATCATTGTTCAGGTTCTATTGATCATCCGCAATCTATTGAATCCTTGCTGCTTCATGTTGTTGTGCATTCATATTCATCCTTAAAGTCTTTAAAAGCTTGGGGTCGTATGGTAATAATGGTTCACCTAAGCATTGAGTACTTGGCATAGATAAAACTGTACCCTGCAGTCACAGAAATAATAAATAAAAGTAAAATTAGGAAATATGACTAAGAGTCAAATCAACACACCAGACATAATATAGAACCCTATTCCCTGACAATGGCGCCAAAATATGATACGCCCAAATTACACCTCCCTTGATAAGTATAAGTCATCGTTGTCAAATATATAACCTAACAAAGGTTGAGATTGAATCTCATAGGGAATATGGTAAGAGTCTAGTTGTTAGTAGTTCAAATGATTATTTGTCAATAATTTCCGAAAAAGTGAGGGGTTTTATAATGTTCAATTTTGTTTAATTCTTAGATAATTCAAATAGCAAATGATAAATTTCAATGATTATGAAGCAATAGAGGTAATGAACTAGGGATGTGCTCTCCATGGCTTCATAACAACTTTGGGTTAATATTCATAGGAGTTTGTTGTATATACCATATGTGAAACAATTGAATCTACACTTCGTCTAAATATTTCTCAACCAAATAGAGAATTTTCTTCCAAATTCATTCGAACATGAAAAGATGAAATATGAAACTCTTTTTATGTTCCAAGATGATTAATCTTATCAAAACATTACTCATTAGAAAGAGGTTAAAACTCTGAATCCTTGTTGTTAATCCTCTTTCCCGGTTACTAACCTCTTGTTTAAAGCAAGTACAACCTAGATCTTGATCTAATGTTTGAAACCATTAGAAATCTGTAAAAACGAAGAATCAACAACACATCACCATAAAAACATACACCAAATAATACAATTTAACCTAGATCATTATTTTGGCTATGACTCGCACAACCCTAGTTGTTGAAATTTAATCACTCATGAGTTTAGAGAAGAATAAAACAATAGTATTCATAGCTAAAAGAGAGATTCTTACAACAATGAAAACACAATTCAATTCTTGAACAAACACTTGAGAAACAATTCCAAAACCAAAAGTGCAAAAATTGTAACGTATGTGTTTGTTTACTCGTTCTAGTTTTAAAAAACGAAGATAAAATATCCAAAAATCAATAATCAAATATTAAGACCTAAACTCAATTTTTATTGTTGTCTTAGAAATTTAAATCCAAAAATAGAATCGGATTTTTTACCTCTAACTTGATTGCTTGGTTGATGATTCGTCAGACCTGTGGCGACTAGTCAAGTGAGTCTTCATAAGTTCAAGTAAGCTTGTCATTTCTGCCTAAGTTGACAATTTGGTTGATGACTCGTCAAGGTTTTGATGACTAATCACTTGAGTAGTCACCAAATCCAGTGGGGTTGCCATTTCTTCTTCAGCTGACAATTTGGGTGATGACTCTTCAAGGTTATGACAACTCATCACTTGTGTTATCTCCCAACCTAGTAGGGTTGCCAATTCTTCTTACACTAACAACTTGGGTGATGACTCGTCAGACATGTGACGATTGGTCACTTGAGTCATCACCCCTTCTAGAAGACATATTTTAGTGCATTTTCCATCCTCTTTTGTCTTGGTTTAATTTCCTATAATTTAAAGATAGAAACCATCAAATCTAAGAATTGTTGCTTGAAAACTTACATAGACTCTTTGTTAAAGGTGTAAAATGTGATCTAAAACACCGGCACATCATCACCTGGCAACAAATCACAGGAACTTGCATTTCAGATCTTGAGATTTATGGCATGCAGGTGGAAGGCATTGAATGTTTAACTCTCAGCCTCTCACTCGCATTGCACATATGTTTCACAAGGGCCTAAACCAACTATTAACAAGCACAAAACCATACTTTAAACAATACATTGAAAATTTTCAAAGCCTAACGGGTACTCATGCTTCCCCAAAACACTTACCAAATATTTCAAGACCACATTTTGACCACATCACATATGCTCAACAAATTCTGTTAAGAAGACCGTTACCTAATCTATAATCGAGAAAGGTCAAACTATATGCTCTAACAAGCAAAGTACTTCAAAATGCATAATTAACACTCACACTCAATCAAATATCTAATCGAACAAATTATAGGCCATAAATATACTCACAAGTACAATAGTAGTCAATAAGACATAACATATTACTATTCTAAGGAAAACTCAAAACGATGATGATTTTCCCTTAAGAATAGCATCGCCCAATCAATCATAGGTCCAAATTATGCATTAGTAAAGAGTGAGTTACTCAGAATTCACCCTCAACTAAATATTTCATACAAACAAGTGGTACAAATGACATGCATTATTATATGAAGCACTATCCACCAATTTAACATAATTCATCATCAGCCAAATACTGAAATTGAGTTTCAAAATCAAATACAAAGCATATTGGGGCAATAGGGGATTTCAACTAGCATGATAAGTAAAAAATAATCCTGAAACAAAGAGAAACATATATTAGTAGCCTTTCTTTAGTCTGCGGACCTTGGTTATCTTCAGTACAGCTTGATTGGACATTGTAGTGATATATGACATGGTAATTCATTTTCTTTTTATCATGTTGTTTCTATTTTTATCATAGTACATAGATGACTTGGTTTGAAATATTGTTTTTGGTTTCAAAGAGGGTATTTTCAAAATATTTTTAATGCATTTGGCTTTCTTCAAGGAAAAATCATCTATTTTTAGAAAGATTCAATTAATATAACTTAGATGCCTGAAGAGAAATGTCACGCCTAGAGTCTATACGCTAGGTATAACACGGTGCTTAGAGATACAAGCGACCCCAATCTAACCATGGTGTGCCATATACTAAATATTCTGAATAATAATGGCTTAGTAGAAGCTAAATCGAATAAAATACAAGTTTAGAAATTTAAACTGAAAATCTCTGAATATTTTATACGTCTTAATGATAAGACTATCTGAATAAGCTTAAGCCTGACTCTGTGTTTGAAAGCCTCTTCTACTGTTGTGTCATGAAAGTCCATCCTCGTATGATTGTGACTCACCACTAGTAGTCGTTAAGATAGTGCTAGGTCAAGCTAATCGTGATATTAGTCTGAGAATCGGAACCTGCATCACATAGTGTATGCATTGACTACTTTGAACTTAGTGAGCATGCGAGATATACAAGATAAAATATAAACGAATTTTCTAAAATACTGATATGTTGTATAATAACTGTAAACTTAAAATCTAGTGCGTATGCCAAAACATAATGATGCATAAATCTAAAATGTAAGAATATTTCTAAAAAGCACCAATGAAAAGTTGTAAAATTGAACTAAGGGCCTAATAGATAAAAAATGTGAGATAAGCATGGAGTCTAATGTATATGCCCTATCGAGAGGATCCAATATACCTTGCAAGAGTATAGAGGCATAGCTGGCGTGATCACTAGTTCTGAGGGCAAAAGAGGGGTTAAGTAAACCTACACTAGCACGTTGTTCTGAGACTTTGGGTTAAATCGGCCCTCGGCCAAATCGATGCCAAATACTACTCCTAAAATAGATTTTGCTTGCTCATTTAAAACTGAAGTTCTGGAATGTTACGTCACAACATAACTGGTCTGAAAAAATGTTTTTTTGAAAAGTTATAGACTAAAGATTTTCTAAAATTTTGCTTTAGAATTGAATACTAATGCTCTAAGCTAAATTATGAAGAAAATCAATTATGGTGAAAATACTATAAATTTCAGGCTAAATTCTTGTCATTTCAAATCATTTAAAAATTTATGCAATTCCACTAAAGATCAATGTATAAATCATTTAAAAGCCGATAGAAAACATGTATAATCATAAGAACTAATTCCGGAGAAATTTTTGTAAGATAGGGTAAAAACACTAGTTTCATTAAATCAACATAAAAGTCTAAGGTTTTAGTCATAATGGTGAACTAAACGCTTACTGAATACCCACATTCCTGATAGTTGAAGAATCTTGATGAAAATTCAATGTTTGAAGCTTTGGAGAAGAAAGTGATGGCTTGGATCCTGAGAGAGTTGTTTTCCTTTCTCTCAAGTTTAATCGATGGAATGAGTGGAAAATACTCTCTATCTGATTGAACCCCTCCATAACAACCCTAAAATGACTTAGTTTATGATTTCAAGGAGTGGCAAAAGACCAGAATACCACTTACTAAAAATAAAAGTTGCAAAAAATTTCTCACTAGACGGGCTACCTGATTGTCCATCAGACCCAGCACGGCCTATGGTGATGGACGTTGAACTGGGGATTGGCTGGTTGGCCCTCTAAATCATTTACACGACTGAGGCCCACTGCTTGTGGGACTTCATACGGCATGTGGCCTTGGTTGTTGGGCTGTTGTAGGCTAACCAAGCCTCAGGTTGGTTCCCAATGTGGGCTCCCATGGCTCATAGGCAAGCCCGTTAGGGATGCGGAGCTGAGTCATATCCCACGGCAAGGCTGACAGCACATGGGACCTCCTATGGCCCATGGGGCCTGAATTTTGCAAAAACCAGCCTATATTCTGTGTCTAAATATTGGTTCAAATTTTTGAGGTGTCTTAATATCTACCTCATGGTATCATTTAACCTTGAATGGAGGCTAAATTAATCTGAGTTTGGAAGTTAAGAGCTGCAATTCCTACCAACTGGATTCTAACTGAATTTTAATTGAACTAGATTTGGGAAGCATGAACGCGTGCTGAAAATGCAAGAATAGTTGATGGAACATGAATATGAGGGGAATACTATTGAGGAAACATAGAACACTGGAGAGGAACTTTTACCTCTAGCCAAAACTGAATAGTAAGGGAAGAGGTGAGGGTACTTGGTCATCATAGCTTCTTCTTCTTCCCAAGTAGCTCCCTCAACCAACGGGTTCCTCCAAAGGACATTCACTGAAGAGACTTTCTTATTTCTCAATGTACAAACCTGATGGTCAAGAATATCGATTGGGACCTCTTCATAAGAAAGAATGTCCTTCACACCCACACTCTGTAGTGGCACAACTGAAGATGGATCACAAATGCATTATTTCACCAAATATACATGAAAGAGTAGGTGTACAAATGCTAAGTCTGCCGACAACTCTATATCATAAGCCACCATACCAACTCTCCTCATAATCTTGTATGGACCTACATACCGGGACTAAGCTTCCCCTTCTTACCAATTCTCTTTCCTAAACACCTAATCATCAACCTCAAACTCTAAGTCTCTTCTCCTCACATATGCATAGGATTTTGACAGACTCTGGGTTGTCTTCAACCTCTCCCTAATGAATTGAACCTTCTCCATAGTCTCATGGACTAAATATCGAACTATCAATGATGTTTTACCTACCTTAAACCAATCTATAGTTGATCTACAACTTCCCCCACAAAGTGCTTCATATAGGGCCATCTAAATGCTAAAGTGAAATTGTTATTGTAGGGAAACTCTATAAGAGGTAAGTGATCATCCAAATTACCTTTGAAGTCTATCATACAAGCTCTCAACATATCCTCTAAGTGTGCCTATCAATCTATCTGTAGGTGAAATGTTATGCTGAGATTAACTTGAGTACAATGACCTTTCTGAAACGACCTCTAAAATTGGGATGTAAACTGAGTGCCTTATTGTCTAGATTTAATGTTAATTAAGAGTATTTTACTCCTTTATTGTCTTATATGCAGGCACTCTTGACCAATGAAGAATGAAGAGGATTTAAACCAAAATGAGCTACAAATGGAGGCTAAGTCAGGAGATAACAAGAAGAGAAAATATCTTTCCAATATGTGCAAGAAGACCTGCGAGCCACATGAGGGCACCAACATTTGTAGGTTCCAGCGCATATGGGAGTTGAAGAACTTCCCAAAAACATAGGCACCTACATGTCGCATGTTGGTAAGGGCGACCAGAGGTGCCTGCACAGATAGAGCCGCAGGAAAGAGTTGGATCACTACATCAACAACTTGGCACTTGCGTGCCACAAGTAATCAAGGGAAGTTGTAGGTGCCATCGCAGATGGTCTCGCAAGTGCCCCGAAGGGCAAAATAGTCTAGATTTGATATGGTATAATTGGGAAGCTTCCAAGACACTTTTTGGGATATATGCAAGGAATATACATAATCTTTCAATTCCCAATTATAGAGTAGTTAGACTACACTTTAGAGTAAAACTTTTCTTCTTCCTTGAATTTAAAACACCATTGTTGATAATTGAGCTTGGAATTTGAAGCTAGTTATTGAAAAATTAATGGAATAATTGAATATCCACTTTGTATATTCCTTTGTTCCTTTATTATTAGTAGCTAAATTTAATTCTAGGGGTGTGTGCATAATGGGTGTTTGAATTTGGGAATAGGTGTTGATCATTTTGGTTTATAATTGATTATCTTGTGGGGTCTATTAAATCCTTTATGTTTTCATTATATATTTGATGGTGGCAAACATTAATTTGGCTAACTAATTGTGTGCTTGCTTGATAAAGAAATTTATTAATTAGGTAATGACTCAATAGTTGGGATTTGGGATTTTCACCACAAATTGAGGCTAGAAATAGCTTGATTTAGGAAATTCCCACCTAAGAGTTGAGGATAAAAATAACTTGACTCACCTAAGCCAATTGGTTGATTTGTTGCTCAATTATGAGGTGCGAAAGAGACCATAATGTATATATGTTTAGTGGGTTTAAATCCTTTTAAGCTTGACTTTAACCAAGGCTACACATACTATGATTAATAATTAACTTGAATAATCAATCCCTATTCCTTTACATGACCCCATCAGAAGCACACCTTATGTCTTCCAATCTTGATAAACATAATCGTGTTTACATTGTTGTTTTGTTACAATTCGAATATTAATTTCCAAAACCAATTCACCAATTTTATTTACTTACTTGAACATTTTGCTTGCTCTTGTGAATCAACTTGATAGTTAGTGGTTAATCTCTATTCTAATCCATATTGATTCGACCCTGACTTACGTTGGGTTATTCATTGTTTTGCTCGATGACCATTGCCACCTCCTTAGGGAGAGGGTTTTAGGACGTCATCAAAAATGGCATTCTTGTACGGGATTGGCTTTTGATTTTCCATTTATTGTCTATTTATTCACTTTAGTTTAGCATTTTTATTCTCTATTATGCTTTTGTTGTCTTTTATGTTCTGAATAGGTTACTTATGAGCCACGCTCGTGATCACGGCAGCATGGATGGACTTATGGATAAGGAGGACAAACTAGTTGTTAATGGTGTCGCGGGTGCCATCCGACTACCTCCAACTATTTTTAATGCATTCTTTCACATCACAAGCAATATGTTGTACTTGATACAAATGAACGGCTTGTATGGAGGACTAGAAAGTGAGGATTCTAATTAGCATATTCAAAACTTTGTAGAGATTTGCCAGCCGTTTAACATCCATAACATTAGTCAAGTGTCCATTTGTCTTTGACTTTTTTCCATTCTCCCTTATAGGAGAGGCAACTGCATGGCTAAAAGAGCTTTTTGAAGGTTCCATAATATCATAGAACGAGTTAGCCGAAGCTTTATTGGATCGGTTTTTCCCACCTTCAAGGATGTTGCAATTATGTGACCAAATCACAAACTTCTGACCATTGCCGGATTAACCTTTGTACGATGTATGGTTATGGTTCAAGAAAAAGTTGTTGCTTTGTTCGAACCATGGGCTATGGGAAGGTGTTCTACTATAATGCTTTTATCAAGCACGTGATTCAATGAAAAAGTCAGTGGCAAACAATATTATGGGTGGATCTATCATGGATCAAACATATGATCTTGCTTCAGCTCTTTTTGATAGAATGATGAAGACAAATAGAGTTTGGCACACAAGATAGGCTAAGGTGACATCAGGTGTCACCTTCTCCAAAATGAAAAATGAGATGAGATGGAAAGAAGAAGAACGAGATGAAACTATGGCTATGATGATGACTCGAATCTAATTGTTAGTCAAACATATGATAGGTGCTAGGACTAAAAGTGTTAATGCCATCGGAGCTTCTGGGGACAAAATCTATGAGAAAGTTGGTGCTTACATATCGGTGGATGAGGAAGCTTGTTATCTATTGTAGGGTTCTCACCGTAGGTACCAAGATATAAATTAAGGTACTTGGCAACCTCAAGATAAGAATCAAGGTTGAAGGGATCATGATCGTGATCGTGAAAGGGATCGTGAAGCTCATTGGAGAGATTATGAATGAGATGGTGTCCGATATACTCACTGAAGTGGTAATCCATATGTGCCTCTAGCTAAAGCAAATATTTCTACCTTCCAACTAAGTGTGAGTGATCTCACTACTTAGAAGATTGAATAAATGTTATCATGTGTGTTTAAAAGGGTAGAGTCCACATATGATGGGATTAAAGATTTAAAGAGTGATGTGTCTACCCTTAACAAAACTAAGAGCTCTTATTCAGCATTGATCAAGAACTTACAGGCCTAAATGAATCATCTACAACCCAAATGAACCCTCAGTTGAAGGGCACCCTTCCTAATGATACTCTTCTGAATCCAAAAAATTATGGCCATGTTATGGCAATGGTCACACAAAGCATAAGGATGCTTGATTATGTAAGAAAACCACCCAAAGAAGTTGTGTTTGAGAAAAATGAGAATATAGCAAAGGAGGTTGAGAATTAAAAGAGAAGTGATGCAAATATGTAGATTAAGGTGAAGCTTAGTTAACACTACGTGTTTGTTGATGATGAAATCCTAAATGAGGAGAGGGAAGAGATTCAATTGCCTCCTAAAGTTGCAATTTATATAAGAGAGGAGAAAGAGGAGCAAAATCCCAGTAAACTAAGGTTGATGCCTAAATGTCATCCTCCGTATCCTCAGAGTTTGATCAGAAAAAGGAAGATAATAAATTCAAGAAATTTATGGACATGTTCAGCAAATTGCCTATAAACATTTTCTTGGTTGACGATCTAAGAAAGATAGTGATTGATTTAGGGACGGTGGAAGTGTCTCACAATTTTATTGCAGTTATGATAAGCAATATGGCCCCCAAGAGAGAAGATTTGGGTACTTTTACCATTCTTTGTACTATTGGCATTTTTTTGTTCAACAAGGCTTTATGCGACCTTAGGGAAAGCATCAACTTGATGGCTCTTATGATCATAAAGAAGTTGGGTTTGGATTATCCTAAACCAACATCGATAAGTTTTTTAATAGCCAATCGTTTGATAAAGCATACGATAGGCATTTTGTTTGATGTATTGGTAATGGTGGATAAATTTATACTCCCGATGGACTTTGTAGTGTTAGGCTATGATGTGGACTTAGAAGATCCTATAATCTTAGGGCACCCATTTGTTGCCACCGGAAGAGATCTTGTTAATGTTGAGTTGGGAGAACTAATTTTTTTGGTGGGAAGTGAAGAAGTCACGTTCAATGTATGTCAATCTATGAAACCTCTGGATAAATATCGTGTTGTGTCAGTGATTGCCACCAAGAATGAGTTTGTTGAGGGTCCTTGTAAAGAAGAGGCTAGGTGTGAACCACTGAGTGATCAACTTGTTCTATATGATGGACAAATGGAAAGGGACCATGCAGAGTTTATTATGCCTAAGCCACTAAACTTGGTGGATATGCACATTGGTCATAAGGAAACCTCACCATTGTCCACATTTAGGGTGTTCCTAACTTGGAAAATGAATGAGTTGATAAAGGTCTTGAAAAAGTACTTCCAAAGTTTCAGATGGGATCATGCCAATCGTATTGGCATTGCTCCGAGCAACAATTTATACTTGAGGTACTACTGTTATACCGCAATGTTAAATCAAGCACTTCTTGGGAGGCAACCCAAGTGTTTTTGAATTATTTACTTCAACTTTTTGTTTTTTTATTTGGTTTAGGAATACATAGAGATTGAAAAAGTGGTTAAGTGCTAAAAAATTTCGAGGAGGACATGCATCCCACATGTGTTTCACATGTTCCATCTCGTAACTCATAGGTGGTATCGTACATCAGAGGCAGTGAACTCAAGCAAAAAGGAAAATTATGAGGCTTCTGCACTGACAAGTGTTAAATGCACATGAGGAACCACAACACGCATGTACCATTGCATGTCCCAAGCAGTGCACTGCGAGTTTTTAAAGCAAAAATTATCACCTGCGGAACAACATGCAAAACATAGGTGTCCACCCGCGAGATGTAAGTGGTGTCGCAGGCGCAGTTATAGCTTTTAAGTGTTTGACCTACCCATCGACTTTACCCAACTTAGATGTGACCCTCATATTTTCTTCTTCTTTATCACATTTTAACCACCTCTTTAACCTCTATTCTCACCATTTACAACTTATCAAACCTATTTTTGTGAATCATTATGCTCTTGTGTAGTTTAATCAATTATGAACTATCTGGTGAGCACTTTGGTTTAGTGAGAGTGAATATGGTTGCATTTCTATATTCTTCTCATGCTAAACATATAGCTTGATCTTCACAATGATAGATGGGGTAACGTCCTTCTTAAGGGAAGTAATTGAGTATGTGTGATTGTGATGATAAGGTCTTATGTGATTATGATGTTTTTTGGGAATGTCTGAGTACCCGAATAACTTGAATATTTGTCAACTGTTTGCTTTACCGTGCCTTAGTATTTTTAAATTTGTTCTTACCTGTAGCCACTTGCATGCCACAGGTGTTGCCTTGAGAAACGCATGTGCAACGCAAGTGAGAGTAGAGAAATTAAAAATTAAACATTATTTTCCACCTACGTTCCACATATGTGTCACAAGGCCTCTCCTTGAAATGCAGGTGGTAGCACAGATGGAGACTGAAACTGTCAGCTTATGGCTAACCATGTGCAACAACACATGCGTGCCACATGTTTGCTCATGTGAAATACATGTTACGTCGCATATGTAATTCCCTGATGACCGGTTTTCTACCTAGCATGTGCAAATTCACATGTGAGTCACAAGTCTTAACCTGTGACTCGCAGGTGAAACCCACCTGCCAACAGTTAATCAAGTGTTATTCTTTTCTATGTACATTAAATTTTATTTTATTTCATTAACTTCGTATAGTATTTTTTTTCTTCATTATTGAAAAATACAAAAAGATTTTTGTTTTGTTTTTGTTGCACTAACATCCTCTTGCTGATATGTCTTCCATCAAGGGTTACTCTATCCAAAGCACAAGAAGTTCCACAGCTCAAAGCACTATGAGAAGAAAGATCATGGGAAAGAAAAAAAATCCTGACACCATCCCAGAGGCTCCTCCAGTTCCTGTCAATGAGAAGGATAGAATTATATTTTGTGTGGAGGGCATGAAGCCCCTTTATGTAAAGTAGAAGCCCAAACAGTCATTTACTCCGGAGTGCATCTTCAACCTTGCCGATATTGGGGATGAATTTCCTAACATCACCCACCAATTCACAGTGCAAGAGTCGTCCCTATTTTCTAGATGTGCTCAAAGAATATTACCCAGGAGTGGTCCTTGAGTTTTATTCAACCTACCAAGCCAATCAAGATTCTATGAAACACCAGGTAATGCCAAAGACTTCCCTTACTTTGACTCGGTTGTAGTTAAAGGAAAAGTGGTTGATATAACTCTTACAGTCATCAATTCAATCTACTAGAGCACACCAATCACCTCGAGGACTGAGTATATAGCAGAAGTTTCAAGAAAAAATATGCCGCTTGATTGGGATGCAAAAATCATTGCCCCAGGTGAGCCTCTATAGGCCACAATTGGTGGTGAAATCCCTCGCCAGGACCTCCACTTTGGAACCATGTGATGGTATGATTTCATTCGCTCCCACTTCTTGCCCTCCAAGAATAATCAGAATATTACCAATGAGGGGGCCATTTTAGTTGCTTTCATTATATCGAGGGAGAATGTGAAATATAGAGAAATAGTGGCATTAGTGATTATAAAGAAAGCCTATAAGCCCTCTACCTCAATGCCTTTTCAAGTACTCATTAGAAAGTTGTATGCTAGAGTTGGGATTCTTTATTTTGATTCTGACAGGTGTGTTACTACAACCATGGTGATTGATATTGAGAAAAAGAGGTATGTTGATTCCCCTAAAATGAAGAAGCAAAAGTTACATGATTTTTCTGATGTTGAAATCTCAGAGGCAGCTCTTGAGATAGGTGCATCTTCTCCAGTAAGGTATGCAGGAGGTACTCATACTCCCATGGTGTCGGGAAACCTTTCAAAGGCTCTACCTCCTAGAACTTCACTATATCTTTCATCCTCAATGCCGATTAGCCTTCAAAATCTAGTTGACATGACCTATTCTCATGACAATCAATTGAACACATTTTCTAAGATGATTCCAGGACTTATTCAAAAAGTGGTTAAGAATGCCATGTAAGATGTTTTTGAGAATCTTGGCAAGCTTTGCAAGGGGGATGAGATCGTGGAGCATGCGGTCACTTTTATCCAGGCCAATGTTGATCGAGCTTAGGGTAAGGCACCCATGAGTGTAGCAGACTTGAGCGCCCTTGATGAGGCTATGGCTGCAATATGCTGAACTCCTGACCTTCTGGATGATTTATTTGCGACATTAGGAGGTGAGGATGAGAAGAATTATGAGGTGATGTATAAGATGATCACAGAGTCCCAACAAAAAGCATACTCATGTATGGGAAGTGTGTGTCCTAGTTCTAAAGTAGCTCAGTAGGAGGGCGAATCAGATTAGACTGCACATGGAGTTTTTGCATCTTTCCTCTCTTAGTAAATACTTGAGCATTGGGATAATATTGTGTATAATTTAGGGGGTGCGATAATTAGATATTGGTTGTTTCCCTTGTCGGGCCAGAGTTGTTACTTATTTTACCTTGACACGCTTTTGTTCTTTGTTTTAGACAATTTGACCCTTGTATGGCATATGTTTGGATTATTTTGATTTTGTTTTTTGTTTATTTCCCTCATCATGCCATTATTTTTCCAATGTTTATATTGTGCCCTTACCGGGCTTGATTTAGTATTTTTGTGGATGTGAGTTTCCTTATTGCCGGGTTATTACTACACGCTTATTGTTTTACTACTCGTGCCTTACAAATCATGCTTAGTGCCTACGACAGGCCTAGTTCTCCCATTATTCATGAGCGCATAACTCAAACATCACCTTTGTTAATAATAGCTAGTTTTGAATTAACTTAGAGGGTTTTCTTCATACTATGGTTCTTTCCCAAGGAGTAAAAAAAATTCTTTTCTTTATGTTTCTGTCAAATCGGGTGATATTTCCCTATGGTAGTTTGAGAGGTGAATTTCTTATAGGAAAATACCAAGTTTTAGTGTTTAGATTAAGTTCATGTTTTACTTATCTTGTATGGGCCCACTAATAAATTTTGTGGCAAAGGAATTTGAAAAAATGTGAAAAGATGGGAAAATGATCTTTTTTGCTAGGCATTCTATTAACATGAATTGCACATTTGCCGTTTGACTTGATTAATTCACAAATGAGAGTGTGGAACTTGGAATAGCTTGTTAGAAGTCATTTTTCCCAATTGATTTTGAAATTAGTTGTGAACATCATGTGTTGTGATGCCTTGAGTGGTAAGGTTTACTTAGTTCTTATTCAAGCATGTTGTCTAGAACTTACCCCAATGTGATTCAAGGCAAAATCCTAGATGTTCATTAGCTTGGAAGATGACTTTAGGCCCTTTTTGAATATCCATTTTACCCAAATGTCCTTCCCTTAACATTGATCCTAGTTAACCTCTTTGAGCTTTTAACTCTTCCTTGGCACCTTATGTTAGACGCCATAACCCTTTTTGCATCCTCTATCTTGGCACACTTCCTCCCTAATTGCTAGAAGTTGAAAAGGAGGCTAAAAGCCTATGTTTGGGGGGATATGAATGAAAATGAAAAGATGATGTAGGCAAAAGCCTAAGTTTGGGGTGTATGCATATAATGCAGAGAAAAAGAGGAGTTGAGCTACAAATCTAGGTAGTACCCTATGCTTGCAATGTTAATTGCCTCAAAGTGTCAATGAGACGAATGTATGAAAGAGAAAATAAGATATTGGTGCTACAAGATGAGTTAAACAAATAGGTGTTTGAATGAATAGTTGTTGGGAAAGCTGTGGCTGTGTGAGGGAGGAATAAGATAAAGTTGATGTCCGAAAATGTGAGGTCCACTTTAATGCTTATGATAGCGTGAGGAAGGTCTAGTCACTTGAGCCAAATGAAATCTTCACCTTAACCCTAGCCTACATCATTGCCTACAAGTCCTTAGTGATTTTGTGCTCGTAAGAGCCTCGAAGGGCAAAATGGTCCAGATTTATTGTGGAATAATTCGAAAGCTTCCAATACCCTCTTTAGGATATATGCAAGGAATAAACATCAATTTTTAATTCCCAATTAGAGAGTAGTTAGAGTACACCTTATTGTACAAGTTTTCTTCTTCCTTTAATTGAAAAACACCATTGTTGATACTTGAGCTTGGAATTTGAATCTAGTTATTGAAGAATCAATGGAATTATTGAAAATCCACTTAATATATTCTCTTATTCCTTGATTATGAGTAGATAAATTCAATTCTAGGGGTGTGTGAATGATGGGTGTTTATTATTTGGAATTTTAATTGATTATTATATGTGGGTCGATTGAATCCTTCATGTTTTCATTATAAAATTGATGGTTGCAAATATTAATTTTGCTTACTAATTTTGTGCTTGCTTGATAAAGAAGTTCATTAATTGGGTAAAGATTCAATACTGGGGATTTAGGTTTTCCACCATAAATTGAGGCTATAAATAACTTTATATAGGAGATTCCCACCTAAGAGTTGAGGCTAGAAGTAACTTAACTCACCTATGCCAATTACATGATTTCTTGCTTAACTATAGGGTTCGAAAGAGACCATAGTGTATATATGATTAGTGGGTTGAAAGAACACTAAGCATGAATTTAACCAAGGCTACACATACTATGATTGAGAATTAACTTGAATAATTAACCCCTATCCTATTGCATGACCCCATCGGAAGCACACCGATAGTCTTTCAATCTTAATATAAACAAACATTTTTACGTTGTTGTTTTCTTACAATTCAAATATTAATTTTCAAAACTAATTCCCATATTTTATTTACTTGCTTGAGCATTTTTCTTCCTCTTGTGAATCAACTTGACAATTAGTCGTTAATCTTCGTACCAATCCTCATAGATTTGAACCTAACTCGTGTTGGGTTGTTTATTAATTTGTTGGACAACCGTTGCCATCTCCTTAGGGAGAGTTGTTTTGGATGCCATCAGTAATGAAATCCATATTGATCACTTCAAAGTAGAAATGTGAATATCTTGAGTTATACCTCGCGGTCTCTGATGTTCTACCTTTACCTGCTGGAAGTTTGGGCACTTAGCCATAAAATATGCAATGTCCCTCTTCATGCCATTTCACCAATATACTTCTTTTAGGTTGCGGTACATCTTGGTGGCACCGGGATGGATATAATATCTGGATCTGTGAGACTCTTTCAAAATCTACTATATCAACTCACCCACATTAAAAACTCATAAGTATCCCTAATAATAAATCACACTATCTCCCCCTTAGGAGAAAACCTCTACTCTCTGCTGGTAGACTGCACCTATCAACTGATGTAAGATAGGATCACTGTCCTCTTTCTCCTTTACCTCAACTTCCAAAGAAGATCCTTAATATAAATATTGATGAGTGTTGATTAGTATATGTACCTTGCGAGTCCCCCATGGGTCTCGTCTTAGAAGCGATATATGCTAGGAGGATGTATATGGTACTCATTGGCCATTACATTTCATATATGTCATTACATTGCATTACCATTTGTATTATTATTGTGATTGATATATATTGTGTTATCATTGATATTGAACTGCAGGAACTCATTTGCGTGCAGGATTATTTAGTATTCTTTATTTGATATAGTAACTGCTTAGGCTCAATCAGTGGATGATCCCTAATGATTACTAGTGGACAATACGAGATCCTACCTTTTTGCATCCTTCTAATGCAGATCCTAGTATGAGTGGACAATACGAGCCTTGATTCATGTGTACTTTTATAGGTTTGATATTTTAGTGGATCTTGCCTTCAGATACTTTCCAGGCTTCCTCTTTTATTTACTTCTATATGTTCTTACTTGTTTGAATGTTTTTTACAGGGTTTCTTGACACATTGTATTAGAGTCGCTCTTGTACTTATGACTTTTGAGTCTTGGGATTTATAGTGTCTTGTTTGGTTCTAGTATGAGACATTTCAAGGCATCTTATTTATTGTCGTGCTTAAATTTCTTTTTTATAGCCTTTATTGTGATTATTGTATTTGTTGAGTTTGAATTACCAACCATCATTGGGTTGGAGTAGGTGCCATCACAACCTGAGAGATTTTTAGTCATGATAAATTGGTATCAGTGCACTAAGTTCACTAGTCTTATGAGTACAAGAGAAAGTGTCTGGTAGTATCTCGTGGATTGGTATTTTGACGTGTGTATCTATCTTTGGGAGGCTACTAGACATTCATAGGAAAATTATTTTCCTTGATTCCTTATTGTGCGACTTGTTCACACTTTTACTTCTAAACTTGTGTTTCATTTTCTTACTGATGGTGTGAACTAGGTGATAAGTCGGTAATCTACCAACTTATTGAGCCTCTATCCATGAATTATTGCTATATTTTGAATTGATTTAGAGGTTCTTATGGCCTTTATTGATGTCTATGCAGGTAATTTTTATAGAAGATGAAAACAAAGATATGGACCCAAAAAGAGCCAAAAAGGAGCTAAGCGTGAAGAGTTGAGAAAAGCCAAAGAATCTGAACCAAGATGCGGTGGTTGTGCGACACGCACAAGCTGAGGTGTGGTTCGCACCTTCTCCACATGAAGCTGCTAATGTTGCTGAAGATTCTGCTAAGGAGTGCGGCCGCTGTGTGATGTGCACATCCTGTGGTTCAAAACGCACCACCTTCGCACGAAGCTCACTAATGCTGCTAAAGTCACTGGTCAAATTGAAGCTGGTGTGTGATGCATAAATTGCGACGTGTAAACCGCACATCGCATCGCACACCTCCTGAAGGACAAACTTGTCCTAATTTTATGTGACAATTTTGGAACATATAAAAGGCCATTTTAGGCTCAAATTGTATATACAACACTTTAGACCTAATTCCTAGAGAATATTTTTTGCTTTGTAAACAATTTTCCACCTCAATAGAGAGAGGTTTTTCAATCCAAGTCTCTTGGTTAACAATTTGTGTTCCTAATTTGATTCTAGAACATGAGATTTAGCCATAATGAATGAAATTTGACTTACCCAGATGGTATCTCTTCTTCTCCTACTATGAGTGGCTATATTATCTTGTCTAGAGGTGTATTGATGATGGGTGCTTAGCTAATAGTTGTGGGTGTTGTTAATTCACCTTTATAATTGCTTATTTTACATGGGTCTAGTAATTTCACCAAGTTTTAATTCTAAAATTAGTGGTTGCAAACCTTAATTTACTGTACTTGGCTATGTGATTGCTCGGGAGAGAATTTCATAGTTGTGAATGTGAAATCTCTAGTGGGTACTTGGGAATCCATCTACATTGGAGTCTAGAAATATCTCTAATCGCAGGAATCTCCCATTTAAGGGTCCGAGATAGAAATAGGATGACCTCCTCAAGCTAATGTTGGTTGATTGTTTATGACACCGATGATGTTCTAACCGAAATCATCGAAAATATGGATGTTGATCGAGAGATAGCATTCCACACCTATGACAAATGCTATTCATGTCAATAGGTGAGAGTATAAGTGAAATAATGAGTACCCCATCCTATAGCTAATTCCCCATCGTATATGCATCCCTAGTCATCTAGTCAATCTGGGTACATTCGCCTTAAGTTTTATTGCTTTTAATTGAATTGCATATTGCGTTTGTAGTGACAACATTCCCAATTCCCCCCAATCTTTAATTGTTTTAGTTTGAGCAATTACTCTTGTATTGAAATCAACTCATACAATATCTAGTTTTCTAAGTCAAGTCCCTTTAGTATGAGCCCGACATCCGTTGGGTTTATAAATTTTGTTTTGTTGCACAATCACCGTGGCCTCCTAATTGGAGAGCACGATTTGGGCGTTCATCAAAAATGGCATCATTGCCGGGGAATTGAGTGTTAGCTAATTCTTGATTGTTGTTTTGAAATCACCTTGAGAGTACTTGTTTCTTTTAATTTTGTTTGTTGTTTGTGTTGTGATTAAGCAGGCTAGCCTATGAACGAAGCCGATGACAACAAGAGTGTTAACAGTTTCATGGAAGCCGATGAGGCTGAGCCTATGATGCAAGGGGGTGTAGGTGCAATCTGCCTACCCCCCACAGTGGGAAATGCTTTTGTGGAGATTTGCCAACCCTTCATCTTCAAATGTATCTCCCAAGAGTCCATCCGATTGTTCCTATTCCCTTTTTCCTTGACGGGGGAAACCAAGGCATGGTTGGAAGAATTACCAAGAAACTCCATCACATCTTGGGCTGAGTTTGTTGAGGCATTTACCTTGAGATTCTTTCCTCCATCTCGAATGATGAAGCTAAGAGATGAGAGTATCAACTTTAGGCAGCTCCCTGATGAGCCTCTTCATGAAGTTTAGCTAAGATTAAAAACGAAGCTTCTCTTGTGTCCAAATCATGAGTTGTCAAACAATGTGCTGCTACAAAGATTCTATCAATCATTGAACTCTATGAACAAATTGGTGGCTGACAATCTTGGAGGTGGTACCTTCTTGGACTTAGAGTTTCCCATAGCCTTGACTCTGTTAGAGCTAATGACAAAGACCAATCAAGGTTGGCATACAAGAGAAGCAAATGTTCCATCTTCGGGAGGACCCTCATCCATCTTGATCAATGAAACGAGGAAAAAAGAGGAAGAGTGAGATGAGACAATTGCCAAAATGATGACACAAATTAACTTGATGGCCAAGCATGTGATGGGAGCTGGCGGTGCTAAGTCAGTCAATGCAGTAAGTACACCAGAAATCAAAGCTAGTCATGACGAGCTAATGAATGTGGTCGATGGAAAGCTGTGTTTTGTGTGCGGGTTTTCATCCCGGGTATTATTGCCCGAGGGAAGTGAAACAAGGTTGGATTTGAGAAAAAGAAAGAGACGATAATTTGCTGGATAGAGACAAGGATGGTGATTATTTAAATCACTAGAGTTCGAATCCTTATATCCATTTGAACAAGGCGGACTCTCTTTACAAACCGAGATAAAGCAACCCCGGCCATTCCAAGTTGGAGGACATGTTGTCCTTGTTTCATAAGAAGGTAGACACCATAAATACGAGAGTTAGCAAGCTAAAGAGTGAGGTCTCAATAGTTCACCAAACTGTGGGCTCCCACTAAGCCTCAATGAAGCATCTTGAGGACCAAATGAACTACCTCTCAAGCCAAATGAACCTGAGGATTAAAGGGACATTTCCTAGCGACACCATCGCCAACCCCAAGAATGAATGAGGATTAAGGTAGTATCGTTGTGCCGCGATGTTAAAATCAATGGGAGGCAACCCAAGTTTCTTTATTTGTTTTTGGTTATCTTTTGTTGTTTTTGGTGTTTTTGTAGGAATTCATAGATGGAGAAATTGAACAAGGGAAAGCAATGAAAAAGAGGTTGTGCGGTGGACTGTGCAGACCACACAAGCAATTATGCGAGTCGCACAGCCTATTGCATGCAACACTAGAATACCCGAAGGAAACCTGAAAAATAAGAGGTGATGTGCGCCGGGCCATGCAGAATGAATGAGCCCAAGTGCGCATCACACATTTGTTACATGACAAAACAAATGCCTAGACAAACGCATGGGAGAAACAGGGGGCATATGTGATAAGTCATGCGGTCCGCACCTTGCCTGGTGCGAATCACATGTTTCGGTGCACGGAAGGTAACTTTAAATTTTAATTAACCTAACCCATTGACCGACCTGACCCAGAGACGACCCGACCGACTTTTTCTCTTCTTTTTCTTTTACAATCGCCTGTTCTCTTCTTTTTCCACCATCTTTCTCCACAACTCCCAAAATTCCCTCTCAAAACTCTCTCTAAATCCCTCAAACTCTCCCAAAACCTTCTTCTCCTCTCACCCAACCTTTTCTGCTATGCCTCCATCGTCGTTGCCATCATTATCCATCAGGGTCCTATGGGTCACCATTGTTGGAGTTCAAAAAGATTTGATTTTCACTCTTCCCTTAATAATCCTCACTTGTGGTAAGTTCCCTGATGTTAAATAGTTATTTTTATAATAGTTGGGAACTCATATTGTGAAGCATGCTTAGTGGAATTGCCATGTTGATTATGGGTGAGATCCAAAAAATTTGGGTCCCCAATTTTGAGTTGTTTTGATAATACCTCTTAGAGTCAACTTGGTAGGGCTTTGATTTTATGAATGCATGTTGATTGGTAGAAATTTTTAGCCTTAATGTTTTTGTTGGGGTGAAGTCTGAGTAACCCACTCATGACTAGTGAATGATTTGGACCGATGATAGATTGGGTGATGTCATTCTTAAGGGAAAGTCATCATTTGTCACGAGGTTTTGATTGATAGTTGACTATTGAGGTTGAATGTTGCTGATTGTATGCCCATGATCCTTGTTGAAAATCTATTTGGGGTGTATGTTTTGTGAATGAAAGGGTGATTGTTGCTATCTCTATTGGGGACCATTATTGGAAGAAGGGCTTGATGTTCCCGATGATAGAGGGGGTAACGTCCATCTTAAGGGAAGTCGTTGAGTCCTTTCTTGCTTGTGTTTGTGTTAACGAAAATCCGGGGAAGTCTGAGTACCCGGAAGTTAAGGTCATAATCCCTTTTCCCCTTTGCTTAAGGTGCTTTGGTTGTTGTATATTACCAAATGTCAGAGCACATCTTGCTCTATGAACAGAAAGAATTCAAAATTCTAATTGTGTCATTGTGCGCTTCGCATAAGATGCACAAATCGTGATGTGCGGGTCACATAAGGCATCACACCAAATTGAAAAGAAGGAGCAGGTCACTTATCTGAGGAGCGACACCTGGTACAACATGCACTTCTGGTTGTGTGAATCGCCCCAGCATTGCACCTCAGTTGGAAAATATATGTAGGTTCTGTTGCCTTGTGCGACAGCACATGCGATGCACACTACTCCTAGTGCGTTTCGCATGTGGTCCGCACAAGACAACAGTTACCCACTTTGTTTGTCCAATCCTTTGCATTCCATCTTTTGTAGTTGGTTAACTTCTTTTTAGGTTTTGTTTTCATTTTAGCTCACAATCTTCCTATGCAGAACATGTCTTCTACTAGGGGTAACACCGAGAGGAGCTCACGTAGGCCAATAACTCTCTCCTGCTCCAAGTTAACTAATAAAGGTAAAAGGAAACTCACATCTGCCCATAACAAAGTCTCCGAGGGGGAGAAGCTTCGGTTCAGAATGGAAGGCATGAGAGTGATCTATGATCGTGACCGGAACCTATTACAAGGAGTTAGTCCAAGAGTTCTTTGCCTCGTATCAGGCCTCACATGATGCTAAATGCCACAAAGGTTGTTGTGAGAAATTCCCTGCATTTGACTCAGTTACGGTTCGGGGAAAAGAAGTCAATATGACTCTAGCTGAAATCAATGCCATCTATTGGAGCAATCTAATTGAATCAACACCTTACCTCATGGAGAATCTACTTCTCAAGCGTAATCCTCTTGAATGGGCTACCTCCATTGTTGCTCCTGACACTCATCCTTGGGCCACTATGGGGCGTGAAACTCCCTGCCTGACTTTGTACTTCAAGGCATGCATGTGTTATGACTTTATGCGCACATGTCTGATACCTTCTCAAAATGACCAAAAGATAACACATGATGGAGCCATGCTGGTAGTTGCAATCATTGTAAGAAACCATATCAATGTTGGTGAGGTCATTGCATTAGTGATAAAGAGGAAATCTTAAAGGAGTGGTAATGCATTTCCCCTTTCTGGTGCTAATTAGCAAACTTTGTGTACAAGCCGATGTTTCTTTCTTTGACTGTGATACTCCTACTCCGGCCATTGGTGTATTAGATCTTGACAAGAAAACTAACTGGGACACCCCTCGATTCAAAATGCATAGGGAAGAAGTGTCACTGGAGGTTAAGTATTATGACGCTGATGCAGAAATACAGACCTCTCCTCCATCTACTTTTTCTTCATGAGCACACACACCTTCAGCCGTGGTGCCCAAGGGGACACTGTCTAACATTAGCCTCCAAGACCTGGTCGACAAGAATTACAATCATGAGAGGCAATTAGGGAAGCTGTCCAATAAACTACCAGAGTTGATTGAAAGGAGAGTCAGGGGGCCATGACAGAAGTTGTGGAAAGCATTCTCAATCTGTGCAAATATGTGGATGATTGTGAGAAATCTCTCAAGATACTCCATAAAGACATGGGCAAGGGGAATGGAAAAGCCTCTATGGTAGAAGTAGATCTAACCACCCTGCCTCCACCTCGCTCCATTCCGGGACCAATGGATGGTTTGTTTGCAGCTTATGAGGATGAGGTGTTATTCAGTAATGAAGATCAACAGCAGGGTGATGATGTGAATGAAAAGCAATCTGATGAGGAAGCAGTTGATGAGGATGATGATGTGAAGGAGTAGTTCTCCAGGGAGTTCCACCCTCTTTCCCATTAAACTATGAGCATTGAGGGAAATGCTCCTTTTATGGGGAGGGGGTGGCTTTACTTTCTTTTGAGAGGTGCCCGTGAGTGGGTTTGAGATATTTAGTAGCCATTATCGGGCCATGCTGACATTCTACTAGATTTTATTTGGCCCTTGTCAGGCTTATTTGGATAATTGTGATGTTTACTGCCCTTGTCGGGCCTTTAGATTATGTTTTCTTCATGTTTTGTTTTACTTTGAGCTTATTTGTGCCCTTGCCGGGCTTAATTTTTATTGTGTTGCCGAGTTGGTCTTACATGATCCATTGTCTTGCTACCAATTCTTTGCAAATGTGCTAAAGGCCTACGCCGAGGCTTGTTTTAAAATGAATCATGAGCGCGAAATTCGGATATCACCTTGTTAATAGTAGTTTAAAAATAAACTTCAAGGGTTTTCTTAATACCACGGTTCTTTCCAAAGGAGAAAGAGTTTTGATTATTTTCTTTTTCTTCTCTTTTGTTTTTGTGTCAAACCGAGTTGCTGTTTCCCTATGATAGATTGAGAGGCGACTTTCTTAAGGGAAAATTCCAAGTTTTAGTTTAGAATCTAGTCCGTAAATGCTTGTCTCGAAATGGGCCCACCAAAAAATTTCTCTTGTCATGACTTGCAAACTCTCGCTTTGGCTTGATTGACTCACAAATGAGTGTGTAATGAACTCGGAACATCTTGTCAAAAATCATTTGCCCCAATTGATTGTGAGACTAATGAAAGAAATCTTGTGGCATGATGCCTTTAGTGGTGAGGCTTTACCTTGATTCTTGTCCATAAGTGTCATCTAGAACTTGCCCCGAATGTGATTCAGGGCAAAATTCTAGGTGTAACTATGCTTGGAAAATGACCTTAGGCCCTTTTTGATAGCCACTTCACCCAAATGAATTCCCATGACATCAACCCTAGTGAACCCCTTTTGAGCTTATGACCATCCTTTGGCACCTTGTAACACCTTGACCTTTTTGGAACCTCTATTTTGGCACCCATTCTCCCTAATTGCTTGAAAATTAAATGTAGGCTAAAAGCCTAAGTTTTGGGGGGAAACAAAAGATTACATAAGCAAATGCCTAAGTTTGGTGTTACATGTGATCAAATGAGGAGAAGAAAAGAAATGCACTTCAAGTGCAAGGTAGCACCTTAAATTCGAATTGAAAATTGCTCCAAAAGATCAATCCAATGAGCAAATTGAAAAGCAAAAATAGGTGCTACCAAGTGAAGGTGGTATAAGGAGTTTGAATGATCATGAGTGAAAAGAAAAAACCTTGGGTTGAGTGAGGGAGGAATAAGGTGAAGTTAAAATTGAAAATGTGAGCGGTGTTCAAAATGAGAACAAAGAGCATTAGGGAGGTATATGCACTTGATCCAAATGATATCCTCACCATAGCCCTAGCCAATATTGTAAATCGCAAGTCCTTGGTGATTCCGAGCTTGGCTACCCTACATTAGGGGCGATACATGAAAGGCAAGTCTATGGTTTGATGAACATGCACTTGAACTTCCTTGAGAGAGAGAGAGTCTTCTTGGTTCTCCTATAATCCCGTGTTTGTGAATTTAATGATTGTGAGTGGGATTCTCTCTTGTTGTGAGTAGCATCATGCACTCGAATTGAAACATAAGTCTCTATTTTAATTGAGGGGAATGAATGAGACAAGTTGTGTGGGGAATCTCGAGGTAAACCTTGACGGTCCATGCCAATGACTTGAGAAGCTTAAATGTCTTGTTTTGAATGGCAAATTCCCTCGATTTTAAATAAGAAATTATATCCTTTTGAAAAAGGTTTTAAAATGATCAAATGCCTTTGTGGTGGTTCAAATTAAGCTGAGCATAATATTTGAGTCCTTTGTTTGAGTCTTTTGTTTGTTTCTTTTTCTTAAACTTTTAGTGTAGAGTAGTCTTTTGTGCCTAGATTAAGCCTTAGCAAGATTCATTCCTTGCCTTGTTAGTATCTTGCTTGAGGACTAGCAATAGTTCAAGTTTGGGGGTTTGATAAGTTGGTATTCTACCTACTTATTTAGATTCTAATCTTATACCTTTGCTAGTGAAAAGTTGATAAATAGTGCAAGTTGATATGAATTTCTTCTATTTTACAGGTTTCTGTGTTTTAAAAGTTTTCAGGAAAGATTGGAGTGAAAAAAAGTTAAAATGGAGCTAAAAGGGACTGTTGATCACTGGCACAATATTGCTCATCTTGATCGCGAGAGTGGATCCACGCAACTGCGATGCACAAGGACAGAGCAAAACAAATGCGATCGCGAAGTAAAGCCACGCGATCGCGTGGAAGGAAATTTCAGAACATCGCGATTGCGAAGATCACGCACACGATCGAAATGAAGGTTTCATCAGCTGCGGGACAGATTTAGAAATTCCTATTTTTTGAAACCCCAATCCACATAAAACTCTTCCCAACTGATTCATCTTTGGCTGAAACATTTGCTAATCTTTGGAACTTTTGGGAAGCTTGGAGAGCAAGTTCATCAACCAACACCATAGGAGTGAAGATTTGGATGCTCTTAATTATAAAATCTTTAGTTTCCATTCTTCAACTCTTGTTCTTAATTGCTATTTTATTGGTGTATTGTTGACTTAACATTTTGGGTTTGTATTAGAGATAATACTTGTTGGGTTATTGAATTCATATATAGATTTTGTTTTTGTTTAATTATTTGGGTCTATTGAATCCTCCATGCTTGAAATTATATTCAATGGTTGCAAACATTGACTTAGCTTGCTAATTTGGGCTTTTGCTCGAGAGAAAAATTCTCGAATTCAGGAAGATTCTTTAATAGGGATTTGGGGTTTCCACTTTAGATCAAGGCTAGTCATAACTTGGTTGCTGGAAACTCCCATCTAAGAGTTGGGGTTAGAGATAACCCAAATCACCCAAGTTATTTGTCTGGTTTATTGCTTACTCATGTTAGTTCGAGAGGAAATACACGAGATATATGCTCAATTGGTCGAGAGACAGTTAGGGCATACCCTTAGCCAAGACTACCTAGGTGTCAACTAGGTGCAAGTCTTGTTAATTGAATTCCCATTCCCAATTCTCCCTTGTTATCCTTGCTTGGTGACAACAATGTGAAAGCCATTGATCACTCTATCTTTTATTTGGTTTCTTTTATCTTTAGTTGTAGTCTAAAACCCCCCTTTTAGATATCTTTTCCCCTTCTTGTTAATTGAACTTCAATAAGTTTCTTGGACTCCATATTAGCTCAATTGAGACAACATTGTTCCCTTGGGTACGACCACGACATCCGTTGGGAATTATAAATTTATTTTGCTCTGACGATCATCGTGACCTCCTACTTGGAGAGCACAATTTGAGCGTTATCACTAGGTCAACTGGTTTTGATGATGGTTCTCTAGCACCTGCTACTGGGTCTCCATTTAGGGGTTAAGGCAGGGGTTAAGGTCGTAGAAGAGGCAAAACATGTGGTGCGGTACCGGCTAGGGGTAATGCTAGGGCGGCATCTCTTGAGCGTGCAATTGAGTTTGAGGATATGGCTTATCACTAAGAGAGAGTGGGCCAGTTTAGTTTTTAGAGGGTTTTATAGACACCTAGTATTGCAGGATATTATGGTTCGATTTTGAGTTTCTTGGAGGGTATGGCTCAGACAAGAGTTCTACATGTCACTACTAATGGAACACAAACTAGAGAGGGTATTCAGCCTCTGGAGAAGGCACAGGTTCAGGGTTTTAAGACTTTTGCGGTCCATTTACTATTACTCTGCCTCCCCATATTTATGCTTTACAGGTTAAACTTTTTGCTATATAAGGTTTTCCTAGACCAGTGATGATAATAGATGATCACAAGATATTTTATAGGTTTGTTAGGTTGGATCCTTCTAGGATTGGAAGTGCACCTTAGGAAGATGTATATGAGTTTCTGGTTTGCTCTCAGGATAGATTGCATAACCTAAGTTTTGTTGAGTCACATGACATAGAATACACTATCTTTCATTTTGTTAGGGCAGAAAAGCAGCGGTGAAGGTCTTATCTTTGTTATAGGCCAGCGGTTTTGTAATGACCCTCTAGGTCATTTCCTTGATTTTCATGCTTTTTCCTCATTTTGAGCTTTCCCACAGTGGCTACAAGTTATTTATTACTTGTCAAGATAAATTGTTCAATTCTCGAGCAGTTCCTTTGTGTTTTTAAGCTCATTTCCCTATTTTGAAACATTTAAGGATGGTAGAGTTGACTTTGGTTATCATATTTCGTAGACAACCATGGATGGAAATACCGGCAACGTTGTTAGCTTCGGAATATTGACTTTAGGATTGAGGGAACTTTTGTTTGGGTCCCGATCTTTTGTACTCGTTTTGGTCTATTAAGTTCTATTTTGGCAAATGTTTGTTTTGGGCGTGGGGATCACTTTTTATTATACAATATCCGTTTGGATTTTTGTCAGTTCTGTTGAGTCTAAAATGCAATTTTTGGTAGGGTATCATAGTTTGTTTGTATCCATGGGACCCAAATGAATACCGAGGGTCCATTCAGTAATTTTTAAGTTGCCAAAATGTTATTGTATGCTAGTTGCTATTGCAGCAGTAGCCAGCCTTTTGCCCACGCGGAGGGTGGCTGTGTGCGTGAAGAAAGGGCGCTAGCCTTGTCTCACTTTTCCCTTTACCCACATTGGGGGTTGGATGCGTGAGCGTGCCCGCGTGCGCAGTGGCCAGCCTGTATGTGCACTGAAGAGGCACATGGGTTTTCCTCCGCCTGCCTTGTGCGTGCATGAGCGTCTAGCCGCATTCGCGAGGTTGCATAGACGGTGGCCTATCTGCATGCGCATAGGCCTAGCCTAGCATCTATATATATATCACACCCTATTAAAAATTCTGATAATTCTATCCTTAGTCCCTATTTTCATGCCCTATTTTTACCAAGGTTAGATAAAGCACAACTTATGGACTCTGAAAGAATTTAATTATGTACAGAGTCGCCACCTAATTTTTAAGGAAAATAAGAAAACCTATTTTTGATTATTGACATGTATGACTCACATTTTAATCTGCGAAAACCATTTGAGATTCTAGGTAAGGGTTCAAGTTATTTCGAAGGAAAAGTGTTAGGCATCCTTCGAAATTCACAACTGTGGTACCCGGCTAAACTTAATTTTTAAAGAGAGAGGAGGTAAAAAAATATTTTTTGAAAAGTATAAATATGAACAGTAAAAAATATGTATATACAAGTGCAAAGAATAATTTTAAAATATGTACATAAGAGTATGAAAAATGTATTTTTATATGTATGAGAAAATTTAATATGTATGAAAATTTATATGTAAGAAAGTATACAAAAGCGTGTTAAAGAATGTATATTGTTAATATGAAAAGTATTTAAATATGTTAATATAAATAGATACTATTACGAAATATATATATACAAGAAAAATGTGTAAGTAATATATGTCTAAGTACATTGAGTAAAGAATGTAAAAAATATGTATAATGTAAAGAAATGTATTTAAAAGATTGTACAATAATTACATCAATTGTCTTGCGTTTTTTATTATGTAAATACTATTTCACTTCTGCAAGAAAAAATGTGTTTAAGAATGAGAAAAGAATATTAATTTTCAAAAGAATATATAAATAATCGTTTGCAAAGTTTAAGTAAAAATGATTAAAAGAACGTTTGAAAAAGAAAAGACAACCTAATATCTGCGTGAAGTAAAAATGTGAACTAATTACCTAAGTTGAACTGATTTATTTGTAAAGTATTTACGGTCTAAGTTTTACCTACGCACGTAATAATGAATAAGTAAATAAAAGACACACCTCCCAAAGCCTCGAAAATAATGTTTTCACTATACTTTATCTTTGTACAATTACAAGAATTACAAGAATATAAATAAAAGCAATAAATTTTGGAGAGATTTTCAAACCCCTTTTAATTGTCATCTTCGGAAGTATCTTCACGTACCTATATAAACACTTAGTAAAAAATTCAATAACAAATAAATATTTACCAAAATAAGTTAACGAAATACATATATGTATGTAAATATAAGAAAATAGAATTTTATTATAGTATGGGCTCAGATATGTGGTAGTACTAAGTTTTAAATACGCCATGGCTGCGAAACATCGGTTGGCCACCCGAGATCACCTCGCCAAGATACGGATCATAAAACCTTTTATTTTGTCTTTGTAATATTAAGATTTTGTCATCGCCCTAACTTTATTTTTTCTCGCTACGTATGTATATAGGTATCCGTCTTTTTTATTGTGGAGGCCTCAAAAATCGAGGGGAGTTTTTTCATTGGCCAACCTTTCTGTAGTATTTGTTCAATATCAGTGTAATATCAAAAAATAGTAAAGAGAAAGGACAAAATCGTCCAACTAGCACCAAAAATTGGCTAAAACGGTAGCGAGGCACAACCATCTCCGGGGTAAATTTTTCGGGTGAAAATCGACAAAAAATTAGTCAAAACAGTCCAAAAATAGCAACAAAATACAGCAGATCATCGGCTTTATGCCAAGTTCTCAAAGTGTGAGTTTTGGCTTGAGTCAGTTGCATTCCTAGGGTACGTGGTGTCTAAGGATGGGATTAGGGTTGATCCGGGAAAGATTTCAGCGGTTTGTGAGTGGCCTAGACCTACTACTGTTACCGAGGTTCACAGTTTTATTGGGCTAGCAGGTTACTACAGACGGTTCATTGAGGGATTTTCTTCCATAGCAGCACCCTTGACTATGCTGACTAGGAAGGATGTCCCATTTCAGTGGTCGGATCAGTGTGAGGATAGCTTCCAGAGGCTTAAGGCCTTATTGACTTCAGCTCCAGTTTTGACTTTGCCGGTTGAGGGTCAGAGCTTCTCCGTGTATTGTGATGCTTCTGGGGTTGGTCTTGGTTGTGTGTTGATGCAACAGGGTCGAGTAATAGCATAGGCGTCGAGGCAGCTGAAGATTCACGAGCGCAACTACCCCACTCATGACTTAGAGTTGGCGGCGGTAGTTTTCGCGCTCAAGATCTGGATGCATTACCTATATGGAGTTCACTGTGATATCTTCACCAATCACCGTAGTCTTCAGTATATCACGAGTCAGCGGGAGTTGAACTCGAGACAGAGGAGATGGGTCGAGTTACTGAAGGACTATGACTTCACTATTCTGTATCATCCGGGCAAAGGCCAAACCGTGGTAGCGGATGCCCTTGAGTCGGTAAGACAGTGAGTATGGGTAAGCCTAGCTTCTCTTTCAGTTTCAGAGCGACCGTTGGCCTTAGACATTCAGTCCTTGGCTAACCGTCTGGTTAGGCTTGACTTGTCGGATCCTAGCAGAGTTCTCGCCAGTGTTGAGGTTCGTTCTACTTTGATTGATCAGATTCAGAGCTGTCAATTTGAGGATCAGCAGTTGTGTGACCTTCGTGATCGGGTTGTTCAGGGTGAGACCAGTTGGGCTACTCTAGATTCAGATGGGGTTCTGAGGTATGATAGTCGCCTTTGTGTTCCGAGGGTTAGTGATTTAATTCAGTTGATACTTCGTGAGGCACATTGTACTAGATACTCCATTCACCCTGGCACAGCGAAGATGTATAGAGACTTGAGGCAGCTTTACTGGTGGAGTGGTATGAAGCGAGATATAGCGGAGTTTGTATCTCGGTGCTTGAACTGTCAGCAGGTTAAGTTCGAGCATATGAGACCTGGTGGTTTGATGCAGCGACTTCCCATTCCGGAATGGAAGTGGGAAGGGATTACTATGGACTTCGTTGTTGGTTTACCTCGTACTTCTCAGAGGTTTGATTCCATATGGGTGATTGTTGATAGGCTGACTAAGTCAGCACATTTCTTGCCGGTTCAGACTTCTTATGGTGCAGAGAGGTTGGCTCAAATCTACCTTCGTGAGTTGGGTTTCGGTTGCACGGGTCCAACTTCTATTATTTCAGACCGTGGCACTCAGTTCACATCTCAGTTTTGGAGGGCTATTCAGCGAGATTTGGGTACAGAGGTTCATCTTAGTACTGCTTTCCACCCTCAGACAGATGGCCAGTCCGAGAGGACCATTCAGATTTTGGAAGACATGCTTCGAGCCTGTGTTCTTGACTTTGGAGGTTCTTGGGATCAGTTTGTTCCCTTGGCAGAGTTCGCTTATAATAACAGCTTCCATTCGAGTATCGGCATGGCACCTTTTGAGGCTTTGTATGGCAGGCGTTGCAGATCACCGGTAGGTTGGTTTGATGGTTTTAGTGCTGGGCCACAGAGCACATATTTGCTTCGAGATTCCTTAGACCGAGTCCGAGTGATTCAGGACAGACCTCGGGCAGCTCAGAGCAGGCAGAAGAGTTATGCTGATCGTAGGCTTCGTGCCTTGGAGTTTAGTGTCGGTGACTTGGTGTTTCTCCGTGTATCGCCCATGAAGGGCGTGATGAGATTTGGTAGGCGGGGCAAGCTTAGCCCCAGGTACATTGGGCCGTTTGAGATTCTGCAGAGGTTTGGTACAGCGGTTTTCTTTTTTTTTTTTTTGTTTTTTGGGGTTGTGAGCCTATCAGTTAGCCTTGCCTCCGATGTTTTCAGCTATACATCCTGTATTTCATGTTTCGATGTTGCGTCGGTATGTCCCAGATGAGTCTCATGTGTTGCAGTGGGATTCAGTTCAGTTGGATGAGGGTTTAGCCTTTGTTGAGGAGCCGGCAGCTATTTTGGCTAGAGATGTCAGGAGATTGAGGTCTCGAGAGATCCCAGTTGTTAAGGTTCAGTGGAGGCACCGTCCAGTCGAGGAGGATACCTGGGAGACCGAGAGAGATATGCGGGCCCAGTATCCGCAGCTGTTTGAGCCTTCAGGTACCCCCTTGACCTTGACTTTTGAGGAAGAAAGCCCTTTTTAGTAGTGGATGATGTAATGACCCTTCCGGTCATTTCCACGTTTAAATTTTGAAGTCAAGCAAATCGACAAAAGATATCGTAAGACCTTTAACAAATTTTCTGAACTTTGGGTAAAATGTCTCGGGGCTTTTCTCCCAATATATAAAGAGTTAGAAGTCACCCGAAATACCAAATCGAAGGTCTACGAGTCTAGTTTTCAACGCACAAAACCTCACGTCCAACTGATCTCGGAGTAAAGAGTTTATGCTTTTTAACCGCGGACCTGTCTGGCAGAAAACGGTTGCGAACCGGGTCGCGAATCGGGTCGGGTTTAACCCGATTTAAGCTTCAATTTCACGTTTTTAAATGCCATTTCAGTTCCGAAACAGTTATAAAATATAAGGGAGGATCCCGAGAGAATTCTTGAGTATCGAAATCGTGCGTTGGCGAATTACGAGCCTAAACTTAAGAATTTTTAGCATCGTGCGTATATTTGAAATATTTATTTAAAAGTTGAATTTGGTAAAAAATTATATTATTATTACCTTTTCAAAATATTTTAAAAGGTTTATGGAAAATATTTTATTACGATATAATTGTAGATGTATTTATTTTATAAGGTTTTTATGCTACGTAATATTTTAACGGAGATAGTAAAATTTAGTTATGTTAAAATTTATTATTATAATATAGTAGGTTTTATTGGAAATGATTTTCTATCAATTATGGTATATTTAAAATATTATATTTATT
>QJPP01002371.1:105206-175807 GCA_003996215.1 Jaltomata sinuosa
ATAAAGAGGTTTTATCCGTGTTTTACTGTGGTTTTGGCTTCGGGCCTACTGGCACTGTTTTCTAAACCTTGCATGGCCCGGGGGGCCCATTTTTGATGGAAATGATTCGGAAATGGTTGATTTCACTTGTGGAGATTTTTGGGCAAGAAAGTAAAATTATGTTTAAAATCATCAGTTTTATGATTATCGCTATACTCGGCAGGGCCGGGGTGCTAGTTGAGTTTTCTTGTTACTTGAGATGATTTTTAGCCTCGGTCGGACCGAGCACCTGAGATGACGTTTTTACTGTTTAGACCCGGCTACGCCCGGGCACCCTTGGAGGGGATTTTGAGATATTTTCTTACTATTTTTAGTCCTGGACAGGATCTGGGCATGCATATTCGAGACTGGGTCTCTATCTTGATATCGAGACTGGGTCTCTATCTTGATACATGTTCTGATACTGAGTTTTAGTATGGGGTCTGGGACCTCCATGGACCTTGCCATCCGGGCCAGGGGCTACGAGCTGCGTGTGCCGGAGGAGGGGTATACAGTGGAGTAGAGGTATACGGGCAGAGTCCTTCCATGGAACCTACCTGCTGGGCCGGATCGGCGCCGGAGGAGGTACATACAGAGATACCATGGCACTTGAGATCTTCATGCATCATATCATTCATGGTTTGAGGTTCCACCCTTGTTTGTTGTTTGCTGATTGTACGCTCCGGTAGTATGGGATGCCGGAGGGTTTGTTTTCACTTGTTTGTGTTCCTCGGTTGTATGGGCGGCCGAGTGACTGTAGGTAGACTCTTTCTATTTACTTGTAGAATTATTCCCTGTTACGGTTAATTATGAAATTGGTTACTGCTAGGCTGTTAGTTGCTGGGTGTGAGATTGATATGATTAGTTGGGCTTGATTCATGTCTCTGAGCAAGCCTATTATCACTCTTTCTCTCTTCTTCTTACACTTGAGGTTACCGGTATACCGTCCATTTTGTAAACTTATTTTGTATACACTGTTGTTGCAAGGACCCCAGGTGCGTTATTTTTTACTTTCACTTGTGCCTATGGTGTGTATATTCTGCTTACTAGCCTCCT
Source organism: Jaltomata sinuosa (assembly GCA_003996215.1). NCBI lineage: Eukaryota > Viridiplantae > Streptophyta > Magnoliopsida > Solanales > Solanaceae > Jaltomata > Jaltomata sinuosa. The sequence goes on from QJPP01002371.1 coordinate 106,281, forward strand.
ATGTGGTTCTGTTGATTTCCCTCTGGGCTAGTTCCTGTGTACCTTTCGTTGATTTCTGTGACTACTTGCTTCTATTCTGTCTATTACTGCGCGTTTATCTTATATGTGCCTAGTCGGCCTATGATACCTACTGGGTACTTTATGCTTCGCATTTGGTGCTCACCCCTACCCCCTACATCTTTGGGTGGAGATCCTAGCGTGGGCCATCACCGTTAGATCATTGTGATTCGTGCTTGGAGATCTGTTGGGGACTACTTCAGACTGAGGGTGAGCTCTTGGCGATCAGAGCTTAGCTTTAGTTTATCTTTTGCTTCATGTACTCTATTACCATTCAGAGACATCTGTATATATAGTTTTGGTTTATTTGCACTCCATGTATGTAGTTTGGCTCTGTACTATGATACCAGGTCTTGGGGTTTGGTTTAGTTTCGCATATGTATATATTTATATCCATGTTATCTATTTTATTTGTCTTGTTCCCTTATTTTCTAGATAGTAGCCCATTACTAACTGTTCTGGGCTACGGGGATTGGTTCACCTACCGGGGGTTGTAGGTGCCATCATGACCGAGAAATTGGGTCGTGAAACAGAGCAGCTTACACTGTGGTTTAGCTTGATGGTCTAGTTAAACAATATTGGATGTCTTATATAGCTTGCAGACCACTCAAGTCACCGCTGCTTAATTGGGTACAGTTTTTTGGAGCCTTCTAGGTGAAGTATGTATGGTGCATCTTGAGGGAGCGGTTGATGGATGAGTTCTCTAAGTTAGAGAAGGTCTCCTTGTCTGTGTCAGAGTATAAGGTCTATTTCCATGAGTTGGCTAGGCATGCCACTATGATTTTGCCTATCAAGCTGGAGTGGGTGCATCTCTTTGTCTGAGGTTTGAATTTACAGCTCCATTAGGCTATAGAGGGTATGGTAGCATCATGTTAGTCTTTTCTTGAGGTGGTATACCATGTCCTCACTATTGAGCACGTACTTTGAAAAACCCAAGGGGAAATAATAAGAGGCGCCACCATCAAGGAAGTTACCGTAGATCATAAACACGTGTAGATGCCTCTTTTATAGGGGTCAGCATCATCACCGTTTCAAGTTGATCCATCCCGTCCAGGCAATATTATAGATTATTGAGGGTTAGAGTAGTCAGGGTTTAATTTAGTCTTTGCGAGGTACTCATTTTGGGTCCACAGGCCATGGTAGTCATTCTGATTCAGCCTAGTCCTCATAGAAGGCTATAGTTTGTTGGGGTTGTTATGAGTGGGGAGGGTTGGGCCACTTTTCTAGGGAGTGTCCTTCAGTGCCGCACCATAGGCGACATGACTAGTCGGTTCAGGCCCCAAAGATCCAGCACCACTGGCCAAAGGTAATGCATAGGGTAGTAAGGGTGGTCTCCAAGGTACTAGAGGCCATCCTCAGGGTTGATTAGGTGGTTATGGTGGTCGGACCCATATGTATGCTTTTCTAGGCCATCATGAGGTTGAGGCTTCAAATATTTTCATCACAAGTATGATCTCAAATTTCATCAGTCAGCTTCTTCTTTGTTTGATCTAGGGTCTACATTCTTCTATGTTTCTTCTTATTATGCTACTCGTCTGGATTCTACTTGTGATTTATTGACTATGACTTTGCATGTAGCCACCCCAGTAGGAGATTCGTTAGTAGTTGATCATGCATATTAGTCTTATATGGTGACTATCCTTGGGTATGATACGTGGGTAGACCTAGTTGTGCTAGATATGGTTGATTTTGATGTGATTTTATGCATGGATTGGTTGTGTCCCTACCGTTCAGTCTTGGATTGATTATCCAAGATCGTTAATCTATGGATGCCTGGTACCCCTTCTATAGTATGGAAGGGTGCTAGTAGCTATATGCCCAGGGGAGTTATATCTCTCGTGAGTTTCCAGTGGTTTGTTGGGAAGGTGTGCTTAGCTATCATGCTTAAGTCCGTGACACTAGTGCCACCACACCTTTTCTTAAGTTAGTTCCCATTGTTTGCTAGTATTCAGATGTGTTTCCTATGATCTACCTAGTCTTCCTTTTGATCGTGATATTGACTTTTGCATTGATGTCGAGCTTGGCACTCAGCCTATTTCATTCCTCCACATCGGATGGCACCAGCCAAGTTGAGGGAGCTGAAGTATCAGCTCCAGCATTTGTTGAGTAGAGGGTTCATCAGGCCTAGTGTATCTCGATAGGGTGCTCCAGTTCTGTTTGTGAAGAAAAAGGATAGGTCCATGGGTATGTGAATTGACAATAAGTAGTTGAATAAGGTGATAGTTAAGAACAAGTATCTGATGTTGCATATTGATGATTTGTTTGACAAGCTACAGGGTGCAATGGTGTTCTCCAAGACAGACTTGAGGTCCGGTTATCACTAGTTGAGGATTGGGGCTGCGGATATCCCAAAAACTATATTTAGGAATCGATACTACCATTATGAGTTCGTAGTCATGTCTTTTGGGTTGACCTATGCCCTAACAATGTTTATAGAGTTGATAAACCATGTTTTCAGAGCCTACCTTGGATTCTTTTGTTATTATGTACATCAATGACATCTTTGTATATTTATGGAGTAGAGACGAGCATGAGAAGCATCTGAGAGTTGTACTTCAGATATTTTAAGCTTATCAGTTGTATGCCAAATTCACTAAGCATGTGTTTTGGCTAGATTTTGTGGCATTATTGGGGCACGTAGTGTCCAAGGAATGGAATATGGTAGATCCGGTGAAGATAATAGCAATTCATGAAAGGGCTAGGCATTATTCTCCTATCACGGTTCCCAGTTTTGTCAGGTTGGAAAGTTACGACAAAGGGTTTGTGGATGGGTTTTCTTTGTTAGATACTCTATTGAATAGATTGACTCAGAAAAATATCTATTTCCAGTGGTTCGATGAGTGTGAGGCAATCTTTCTGATGCTCAAGGCCTTATTGATGTCAGCTCTGATTCTTACTCTTTTGGTTAAGGTCTAGCGATTTATAGTGTATTGTGATACTTTTGATGTTAGTATGGGTTGTGTATTGATGCAACATTTTTGATTATTGCTTATGCTTCTAAAGAGCTGAAGGTTCACAAGAGGAACTACTCTACTCATGACTCAAAGTTAGTAGCGGTAGTCTTTGAATTAAAGATTTTGAGGCATTATTTGTATGGCATGCATTATGATATCTTCATTTACCATCATAGTCTTCAATACATCTTCAACCAGAAGGATCTAAATTTGAGACAACGCAGGTGGTTGGAGTTAGAGAAAGACTATGACATCTCTGCTTTATATCATCCAAGTAAGCAAAATATGATAGCAGATGCCTTGAGACGGAAAGCAGTGAGTATGGGTAGCTTGACATTCTTAGTAAAAGAAAAACGACCTTTAGCTTTAGATATCTAGTCCTTGGCTAAATGGTTGGTTAGACTTGATATATCTAAGTTGAGCTGTATTCTTGCTTGTGTTGAGGCTAGATCTTCCATCTTGGAGAATATTAGGGCACAACCAGTTTGATGATGCGAGGTTGAGGATCATTAGTGATAAAGTGTTGAGCGGTGAGGCTAGGAAGGTGACCTTAGATTCATAGTGTGTTTTGAGGATTGGGGGTCGTATCTGCGTTCTGAGAGTTAGTTAACTAGTTAGGTTGATCGTAGAAGAGGCTCATTATTCTAGGTATTCCACTCATCCTGTGGTAGATAAGATATATCATGACATGAGAAATCACTATTGGTGGTGTGGAATGAAGAGGGATATCTCATATTTCATGTCTAGGTACTTAAACAGTTTGTAGGTGAAGTTTGAGCACCAGAGACCAGGTGGTTTGACTCAGAGGCTACCCATTCTAGATTTGAAATAAGAATGGATAGTTATGGACTTCATAGTCAGTTTGCCATGCAGTTTGTGGAGTTTTGGTGTTATTTTTATCATCGTGGATAGGTTGACAAAGTCTGCCCTCTTTTTACCAATTCAGACTTCCTATAGTTTCGAGAGGTTGGCTCAGTCTACATCCATGAGATTCTCCATTTGTATGGGTGCCAGTTTCTATCATTTTTTACCGTAGTACACAGTTTACTTTGTGTTTCTGGAGGTCTATTAAGAAGGAGATAGGTACTAGAGTTGAGCTTAGCACTACTTTTCACCAGCAGAGTAATGGTCAGTTGGAGCGCACTATTCAGGTTCTGAAGGATATGTTGCTGGCCTATGTTATTGATTTAGGAGGTCAGTGGGACTAGTTCTTAGCCTTGGTAAAGTTTGCGTATAATAATAGTTACCACTGCAGTACTCAGATGTCTCTATTTGAGGAATTGTATTGTAGGCGGTGCAGATCTCTAGTGGGTTGGTATGATGCCTTTGAGGTTAGGCTGTGGGAAACTGACTTACTTCGTGATTCTATAGATAGGGTTTGGGTAATTCAAGAGAGATTTTGCATTGCCAGAGTAGGCAGAAGAGTTACCAGAGGGTTCGAGACTTAGAATTGATAGTTGGTGACCGTGTGTTCCTTCAGGTGTCACCCATGAAGGGCGTCATGAGGATCGGGAGGAAGGGTAATCTTAGCCCTAGATTCATTGGGCCATTTGAGATCCTTAATCATATTAGGGAGGTACTTATGAGTTGGCCTTGCCTCCTGCTCTTTTTGGTGTTCATCTAGTATTCCATGTTTCTGTGCTACGATAGTATGTTCCGAATGAGTCCCACGTTCTTCAGTGGGATTCGGTTCAGTTGGATGAGTCTCTGGCTTTTAAGGAGGAGCCTATTACTATCTTAGGCAGGAAAGTTAGGAAGTTGAAGTCCAAGTAGAATCCATTAGTTAAGGTTCAATGGAGCTATCATCTTATCGATGAGGCTACTTGGGAGATCGAGACCGATATGAATACCCTCTATCCTCACCTTTTTGAACTTTCAGGTATCTTTCTTTTGTTAACTTTCAAGGATAAAAGTTCTTTTAGTAGTGGATGTTGTAATGACCCTCTATGTTATTTCGTAGATTTTCGTGTATTTTCTGTATTTTGAGCTTTCCCACAGCGCCTACAGGTTATTTATGACTTACTAGGACTGACAGTGTTATTCTCGGGCAGTTTGTTTGTGTTTTAAGCTCATTTCCCTGTTTTGCAACTTTTAAGGTGTGTAGAGTTAATCTTGGTCAATATTCGAAGAAGATCGACTCAGATGGAAATTCCCTCAGTGTTGTTAGCTCCAAAACATTGACATAGGGCTACAAGGACCTTTGGTTCGGGTCCCGTGGCTTTAAGACTCATTTTGGCCTATTGGGTTTCATTTTAGTAAAAGTTGGTTTTAGGCGTGGGCCCCATTTTTCATTAAAATGATCTAATTTGGGATTTTTGTGTGCTATGTTGAGTCTTGAAAACCATTTTTTGTAGTGTAGCATAGTTCATTTGTATCCGCAGGACATCGGATGAATCCCGAGGGTCCATCTGGTGATTTTTAAGTTACCAAAATATTGTTGTTGGATGGTTGTTGTTGAAGCAGTATCCAAACCGTCGCCCATGTGAAGAGTGGTTGAGTGCGCGAGAAAGGCGCGCTGGTCTTGCCTCTCTTTTCCCTACGCCCATGTGGTGGGATGGTTGTGTGCACATGCATGTGGGCATGATGGACAGCTCGTGTGCGCGTAGAAGAGGCACATGGTCCTGCCTCCTCCTACCTTGTGCTGCGCGAGCGATTGGCCACGTGCGCGAGATTGCTTGTGCGGTGGCCTGGCCGTGTGTGCATAGGCCTATTTTGACAGCTATATATATTTTAAACTTCATTTTCTCCTCAAAAAATCTAAAAATCCTCTATTGTTTTGAGCTCCTAAGGCTAGTTCAAGGCTTCCACTCCCTTCAAAAAATTCTGATAAGTCCATTCTTATTCCCTATTCCTTTTTCATCATTTAATTTATGTTGTTTCTATTAAATTTTTGATTTAATTCCTTGTTTTAATTATTGATCAAAGTATACTTCGGGGCTATTTTGGGCCCCGAAAAAAAGTCTCGTTAGCGCTCAAATTTTTGGCATGGTATTATAAACCCGCTGCAAACATAATTGTGAAATTGGTTTTCCATTTTGTCATGCAGGCCCTGAGGGTCATTTTCTATCCTGATTTTCAGCCTTATTTTTTGCATAGCAATATGGGTGTCATTCTTCTCATCTTGACACATATATTCTGTTCATGATAGTGTAGTTGTATTCAGAGGCTTTTCAGAAGAGGAAGGCAATGAGTGACGGTTTGTACTTGCAGTTCATCCCAGAGGTAGACTTGGATTAGTTAGACTCTATATGTTATGAGTTGCATGAACGTTAGACTAGTTTTAGGTTAGAATTAGGCTTAAATCCTATGTTCTGCTCTTTTTGGCCATCTTTGGGACTGTAGAATAGTATTACCATAAAAAGACTTCGGCATAATCATATCATGTGCATTGTGTGGTGAGATTTAGATTGAAAATTCAATGGCATTGCTTTGTTGATCTAGAATTTGGCCTGAATATTTGTTGAGGCAAAATTTTGAGCAACACTTTGATTTGGGAAAGGATTGTAGGTTATTTTGATCTGATTGTGTCTTTCAATCCTACCAAATGACGTATAATCCCTAGAGTTTCCCTTTTGAGGATAAAAGCTTTTATTGGATAACCACATTTAAGCCTTTATCTTTTTAAGTGCATAAATGAACTACCCGTTTTGGTCCAACATCCTTAAGCGCACTGATCAAGATCTAAGTTGAGCGGAAAAAAAGTACAAAAATGCGAAAGTCCAAAAAAAATTACAAAAACAAAAGAAAAGCTTTAAAAAGAAAAAAAAAACTCCAACAAAAAGGAGGGACAACTCATGAAAAAAAAGAATTCAAAGAAGAAATAAGAGGAAATAGCAAAGCAAATAAAGAACAAGTGCAAAAGCACAAAAACATCGAAGGTACAATGCTATGCTAAAGGAAGGAATAATCACTTTACCTCATATGAATATCCTACCCATCCCTAATCCTACACCACAAGCCGATGACAAGTCTTACTGGATTTCATTTTGAGTGTTCTCACATTAGTGAATACTTACATAAGGGCTAAGTATATGGTATCAGAATTTTATGAGTTTGAATATCTTTCTGATTGTGAGTGTCTTTTGGAATGCCAAAAGATCTAAATAATTCTACGATGTGTCAATCGAGACTTTATTTATTGTAAGGGTACTTGAAACATGTGGATAATAAGAATTCTATACCCTTGATTGCGGCAAGATAAATAAATCTTGTTAATATTTAAGTATGTTTGAGGTATCATTTGAAACTATAGGAATTAATTCTAAGTTGACACCGAATTTGTCCAAAAGAAATTGATGAAATTCCTATGTATAATGCTAATTATTGGTACCAACTGATGTCAAGAAATCGTCAACTAATAAATAGATTTATCTTTCTTCATTCTCCGGTGCTCTTTATAAAACACACTCTTCAAAAACAAAAGCAGCAAAAATAAATCTTATTTTTGTGAACTATGTTTGACTTGATTCTTGCTATGACATGATACGTAGGCATTGTTTAAATGGATTCCTTCTCACCAATTAAAATTTCATATCCCTAAAAAAATAAAATAACTGGGGCATGTTTCTAGAAATTTTATTCAGACAAAAAGAAAAAAAATGAAAAAGAAAAAGAAAAAGAATGAGTTTTCCAAGTTCCTATGTTAAAAACTGAAGATTTTTTTAATATATATACATATATAAAAGGGGCAGCCCGGTGCACTAAAGCTCCCGCTATGCGCGGGGTCCGGAGAAGGGCCGGACCACAATGGTCTATTGTACGCAGCCTCACCTTACATTTCTGCAAAGGGCTGTTTCCACGGCTTGAACCCGTGACCTCCTGGTCACATGGCAGCAACTTTACCAGTTACTCCAAGGCTCCCCTTCAAATATATACATATATATATAAACAAAATTAAAAGATTTCTCTCTTGCCTTCACATGGTACGATATTCCCTGATTGCATTTTAGGGAACAAAATATCTAATTTTTTTCATGTCTTCACATGGTACGACATTCCCTAGTTTCATTTTGGGGCACAAAATTCCTATTTTATTTTTTCATGTCTTCACAGGATATGACATTCCTTGATTGCATTTTAGGGAAAAAAATCTCTATTTTCTTTTTTCATGTCTTCACAGAGTATGACATTTCCTGGTTGCATTTTAGAGAACAAAATTTCTATTTTCTTTTTTCATATCTTCACAGGGTATGACATTCCCTTGTTGCAAATTAGGACACAAAATCCCTATTTTTTATCATGTCTTTGCGGGGTACGACATTCCCTGATTTAAATTTAGGGAATAAAATTCCTATTTTTTCTTTTTTTCATGTTTTCACAGTGCTCGACATTCCCTGATTGCATTTTAGGGCACAAAATTCCTATTTTATTTTTCATGTCTTCACAAGGTACGACATTTCTTGGTTGCATTTTAGGGCACAAAATCCCTATTTTTCTTTTTTTTTTTCAAGTCTTTACAGGATACGACATTCCCTGGTTGTATTTTAGGGCACAAATTACTATTTTTTTTTCATGTTTTCACAGGGTACGACATTTCCTGGTTGTATTTTAGGGCACAAAATCCCTATTTTCTTTTTTCATCTTTTCACAAGGTACGACATTCTCTGATTGCATTTTAGGGTATAAATTCTCTAAAAAAAATCATGTCTTCACAAGGTACGATATTTTCTGGTTGCATTTTAAGGCACAAAATTTCTATTTTTATTTTCATGGTTTCACAAATTATGACATTCCCTTGTTGCATTTTAGGGCACAAAATCTCTATTTTTTCTTTCATGTCTTCAGAAGGTACGACATTTCCTGATTGCATTTTAGACCATAAAATATCAATTTTATTTTTTCATGTCTTCACAGGGTATGACAATCCCTGGTTACATTGTAGGGTACAAAATCCCTATTTCTTTTTCTATGACTTCACAGTATACGACATCCCTGATTTCATTATTGAGAGCAAGAATTTTATTTTATTTTTGTACTTATTTTAAATTTTCATCATTGTTGTCATTACCATTAGAGTAATTAGTTATAGTTTTACTAATAACTCACAAAATTTTTCTAGTGCAAACTAGAGCAGAAAATTGTCACGACCCAAAATCGGATAATGATGGCGCCTACAGAACCCCCCAGTAGGCAAGCAAACCCAAACCACGCGGAAGATAAATAAAGCAGTTTATATAAAGTAAGCAAAAGATATAAATTTATGGGAGATAGGGACAATAGCATATATACATACCAATTGTACTAAATATACAAAAACGGCCCTTAAGTGACCAATAAGACAAAACATACAAAAGAACCAACCCGTACTCAGTGTCACCGGTACAAGAGCGTCTAATGTACGGTGTAGCTACACAAAAAGACTCTGTCTATCCAAAAATAAAAAATATATACAAAAATAATAGAAGGAAAGCATGTAGAGTCTCCAAAGAGCCGGGAGCTCATTGTGATCCGAACTGTATTAGGCCTCGAATGATGGGATAGTCAACGGGGGTGGCTCGTACTAGGTCCTGCATCAGAAAAAGATGTAGAGTGTACTATGAGTACCAAAATAATGGGTACCCAGTAAGCATCATAGACTAACCGAGCGCAAAAAGATAATATATAATTTAAATTACAAGAAAGTAAGTAGAATACAGGGATCCACTTAAATCTAGTTATAAAATCAAAAAAGGGACTAATCGAACCATAAAGAAGGAAATAATACCAAGTCAATCCAGGCAACCGATAATCCAAAAACACTAAAGCCAATGTAATGCGATGGAAGATGCTGTGATGTATGAGTGCATAATAGTATAAACACAGAATACTGCATGGGACACCCAGAATACCGCATTGGACTATGCATATATATATATATGTATATAAATGGAAAGTAAACACCCAAAACAATACACCGGGGATCTTGAATACCGCATCGGACTATAAATTTATATATACATATATATATATATATATGTGTGTGTGTGTGTGAGAGAGAGTGAAAAAGGGGAAAGGGCCCGGGAATACCCCTCAGACCGGCATAAAGTGGTATTTTTCCTTTTCTTTCCAAAGTCAGTAGTAAAACCCAAAATAATTCCTTTAAGGTCCGAAAATCACATAAACCATAGTAAATTTTAAGTTTGGAATTGAGACCTCGAAATTACCCTTTTCTGTACTGACAGGCATAAGAATGTAGTATGAGCATATAAATTTCAACGTTCAGGGAATGTAGCACATAATAAGGCAAAACAGGGCAAAACACCCTCCAATCAAGAGAACTGGCCACGAAACTCTGTCCAAATCCAAGGTATGGCCTCGGGCCCACAGTTACAGACAACCAACAATTAAAGCAAAAATAGCAGAAAAATAACTACAAAACGCACTTGAAGAATCTACTCTATTTCTAAAACCTCCATAAGCATACTAAGAATTCTAGGCTAGCCACGGTGATACTACAAGCTCCTAAACTAAGGATAACAGTAAAAAATTCTAATCTATGATCCGAAATGGCCAATATAATACAAGTTACATTATTTAAGCTTAATTCAATCTAAAATTCACCCTAATGTTCAAGTAATATATACGATATAAAATCTATCTAAACTCAATTAGAAGGTAAACCATAACCTACCTAGGGGCCGAACCGCAAACATGAACCATCACTCGTGTTTCTTCCCCTTTTGAACAACCTTAAAAAGCTTCCACGCTATCAAGAACAGAATTGAGGTGTCAAGACGAGAAGAATGACACCCATATTGGTATACTAGAAATCAGGCCAAAAATCGGGTCGGAAAATGACCCTCGGGGCTCGTGCAATGAAACAAAAAATAAAATTCACAATTTCAATTGCAATGGGTAAAGAAACCAATGCCCAAAAGTTGAGAGCGAATGAGACTCGTTTCAGGGTTCAAAACAGCCCTAAGGTCTTACTAGTTCAAGAGAAACAAAAAATGGAGAATTAAGGATTTTCAAGGGCGAAAAGTACCACTTTGGAGGCAAGAAATGACCAAGGTCCAGAACAACAATCACCACCACGCCTAGGGATAAGCTGGAGTTGAATTTAGATGTTGGGGCTTAAGCTTAGAGAGGAAAAATGAGTTGCTGAAGAGAGGGGAATGAGCTGAAAATTAGAGGGGTGGCCAGCTTAAATGCCTGTCAGCGCCTGTGCATGCACAGTTGCGGGCGCGCCATAGCACCTAGGAACCACAAGAGTGCTGACTTGCAAGCCCAGGTAGGCGCGCAGGCATGCACAAGCCAGCGCAAGAGTGCCAGTGCAGGTGTGGCCAGCCGCCTGCCATGGCGCAATACCAGCAACCAGCTGCTGCAAAGCCAAGTTTTTAGCAAACTTTGAAGCAGATGGACCCTTGGGAATGCATCCAGGGTCCCGTGAACAAAAATGAACTGAGCTATTCAACTAAAAATGGCATTTCAGACTTAACGAAATTGACATTAATCCAAACAAAGGTCGATTTAATGAAAAGTGGGCCCCATGCCAAAAACCTACTATTGGCTAACCTTTACAAAAATTAAACGAAAAGGCCAAAAATAAGTCCGGAAGACTCGGGACCCGAACCAAAGGTCCCTCTATCCCAAAGTCGACATTCCGAAGCTAAAGATGCTGACGGAATTTCCATCCGAGGCCATCTTCCCTAAATATTGACCAAAGTCAACCCCACAAGCTAAACTAGTTTGAAAACACAGAAAATAATAAAAAATGTGCATGCTTACCTAGAAAGTTGACTGAAGTGAAGGATTTTCTATGTTCAAGTTCTAAAATGGGGAAATAGTCACAACAACCTAACGAATGGTCTGGGCACCAAACCATCAGTCCCGGCAGGTCATAAATGATATGTAGCCATTCATAGAAAGCTCAAAATGTAGAAAAGCATAAAAAAATAGAAAATGACCTGGAGGGTTATTACAACATCCACTACTAAAAGGACTTTCATCCTCAAAAGTTAGAGAAAGGATAATACCTGAAGACTCCAAAAGGAAAGGATAGTGGGTCCATATGTCGGTCTGAATCTCCTAAGTATCCTCCTCGATAGGACGATGCTTCCACTGAACCATAACTGATGGAATCTCCTTGGACCTCAACATCCTAACCTGCCTGTCCAAAATAGCAACAGGCTCCTTTTTAAAAGCTAAAGACTCATCCAACTGAACTGAATTCCATTGAATCACGTGAGACTCATCCAGAATATATCGATGCAACATAAAGACATGAAAAACAGGGTGAACACTGGAAAGAGTAGGAGGCAAGGCTAACTCAAAAGCAACCTCCCCAATGTGACAAAGGATCTCAAATGGCCCAATAAAACTAGGACTGAGCTTACCCTTTCTACCAAACCTCATCATGCCTTTTATCTGCGACACCTAAAGGACCACACTATCACTAACCATGAACTTTAGATCTCGAACCCTTCAGTCAGCATAACTCTTTTGCCTACTCTGGGCAGTGCGAAGTCTCTCCTGAATGACCCGACCCCTATCCATAGATTCACGAAGCCAGTTGGTACCCCATGGCCTAACCTCGAAAGAATCAAACTAACCAACCGGAGATCTACACTACCTACCATACAAAGCCTTGAATGAAACCATTTGAATGCTGGAATGGAAAATATTATTATATGAAAACTCTGCCAAAGCTAAGCATTGGTTCCACTGACCCCAGAAATTAATACCACAGGCTTGCAACATATCCTCCAGAACCTAAATAATATGCTCTGACTAAACATCTGACTATGGATGGAAAGCGGTGCAAAGCTCAACTCTGAGACCTAACTTTCTCTGAATAGACCTTTAAAAATGAAAAGTAAACTGAGTACCATGGTCAGAAATGATGGAAACTAGTACACCATGCAAATGGATAGCCTAACAAATGTAGATCTGAGCCAACCTGTCAGAACTGTAGGAAGTCTGAACCGACAGAAAGTGAGAAGACATTATCAACCTGTCACTCCTCAAGACTACCCCTAGATGTAACACGGGACTCGGGATAACAAGTGCCTCAAGTTAACCTTCATTATAACATAACTTAAGCATACACGACAAAATATAGCGAAATCATAGTTAGTAGAGATAGGCAATTATGTCTATTTAAGATAAAGGTCTAAGAATACCGAATCCCAACAAAATACAAAATACAAGTCTAGCTATGTCTGAAGCCTCTAAACTGACATGAAGAGTTGCTGGGATAAGACCCCAGCTAACCCAAAAATCCAAAGAAAAGACATAAAAGTAACTAGAATAGCTATGGCCCTCGAATGATGAGCATTCACCAACCAAATCTGGATAACTGACCACGTCTAGCCACGAACTTAAGGGAGAGATCCTGAATCTTCATCGTAGATAGGATGAAATGTAAAATATGCGTCAGTACTATAGGATATACTAAATATGTGAGATATGCATTTATATGGTAAGAACGTGCTTAAAACATAGTTAAACCTGAATTTGCAAATGAATAGACAAACCATAAGAAATATCATAATTTAAGCACAAGGTAAGAAATAGCATAGCACAAGGCTTAAAAACATTCTTATGGGAGTTTCTCTTAACCGACATAAACTATGATGAGCTACATGGAGTCTCGTGTCATACACTCACACAGAAAAAGGTTGTCCTAACTGGCTAAGCTTAGAACCTTATTGTAATAGGATCCTATCATAATCCACAGAGGGCAACCTAATGTGGCAACGTAGTTTTGGACTTAGATTATCTAGAACCATCATTGCTCGATGCTAAATACTACTCCCAAAACATACGTATAGATCATAACATGCTTGTGACATATCTAATGCAAAACGAAACTATTACGTCAAGTAAAGACTGAATCGGAAGGAAAGAGATGAGGGTACTTTGCTTTCATGGATACTTCCGGTTCCAAATTAGCTCCCTCAACTAGCTGATTTCTCCAAATGACCTTTACCGAAGCAATTTCATTATTTCTCAACCTCCAAATCTAACAATAACGGATCAGCACGGGAACTTCCACATAAGTAAGGCTATCTTTTACACTCATATCCTCCAAAGGAATAATCAAGGTCGGATCACCAACACACTTCTTCAACAAGAAAACATGGAAAATCGAATGAATTGCTTCTAAGTCTGTTGGAAACTACAACTCATAAGCAACCCTACCAACTCTCCTCAGAATCTTGTAAGGACCTACATAGCGGGGACTAAGTTTCCCTTTCATACCAAACCATATCACACATTTAATGGGTGACACCTTCAGAAATGCCCAATCATCAACCTCAAACTCTAACTCTCTTCTCCTCACATCTGCATACAATTTTTGTCCACTCTGAGAGGTCTTAAACCTCTCCCTAATAACCTAAACTTTCTCCATAATCTCATGAACTGAATCGAGGCCAATCAAAGCTTTCTCACCTACCTCAAACCAACCAATAGGATATCAACACCTCCAACCATAAAGTGCCTCATTAGGAGCTATCTGGATGCTAGAATAGAAGTTGTTGTTGTAGGCACACTCGATAAGAGGTAAGTGATCATCCCAATTACCCTTGAAATCAATCATGCAAGCTTTCAACATATCCTCTAAGGTCTAAATAGTACGCTCTGCCTGGCCATCCGACTGTGGATGAAAAGTTGTGCTATGCATAACCTGTGTACCAAGACCCTTCTGAAATGACCTCAAAATTGGAATGTAAATTGAGTACCTCTATCTGAAATGATAGACAATGGAACACCATGAAATCTGACTATCTCATAAATGTAGTGTTTGGCATAATCCTCTGTTGAATCGGTAGTCTTGACAGCTAAGAAGTGGGCTGATGTAGTCATCCTTTCGACAATCACCCAAATAGAATCATGCTGCCTGTGAGTACGAGGTAAAACTATAATGAAGTCCATATTGATTGCTTCCCACTTCTAAGTAGAAACATCAATATCCTGAGTCATACCACCTAGTCGATGTTGCTCTACCTTTACTTGCTTACAGTTGGGACTCTTAGCCATAAAAGCTGTTATGTCCCTCTTCATGCCATTCCACCAATAGACTTATTATAGGTCACGGTATAACTTTGTGACACCGGGGTGGATAGAATACCTTGAGCTATAAGCCTCTATCAAAATCCACTGTCTCAACCCATCTATGTCAGGAACACACAATTGACCATGATATCGAAGCACACCATGTCACCCTTGGGAGAAAACCTCTACCCTTTGTTGATAGACTGCACCCTTTAACTGGTGCAACATAGGATCACTGTCTTGCTTTTCTTTCACTTCAGATACCAAGGATGATTTAGACCCATTTTGAATGATAACGCTACCATTTTTGTCAAATCCGTAAGGCAAATTCCTAACTGAGCAAGTCGATGAACATCCTTGGCCAATTTCTTCTTTCTATCCTCAATCAAAGAAACACTACCCATAGACAATGTACTATCTACATCCACCACTATATTTGCCTTACCTGAATGGTAAATCACACATATATCATAATCCTTAAGAAGCTCAATTCATCTCCTTTGATGAAGATTCAACTTCTTTTGAGTGAATACATACTGAAGACTCTTATGATCGGTGGACACATCCATATGGATACCATACAAGTAATGTCTCTAACTCTTCAAAGCAAAAATCCACGGCCGCTAAATCAAGGTCATGAGTAAGGTAGTTCTTCTTATGAACCTTGAGCTGTCTAGAAGAATAAGCAATCACCTTACCACGCTGCATCAAAACACAACCCAAATCGATCCTAGAAGTATCACAATGCATAACAAAGCCATCTGAGCCCTCGGGTAGAGTCAACACTGGGGTTGTGGTCAACCATATCTTCAATTCCTAAAAGTTCTTCTCACATAGATTAGACCACTAAAATTTCACCTTCTTCTGAGTCAACCGAGTCAATAGGGCAGCTATGGAAGAGAACCTTTCCCCAAATCTCTTGTAGTAACCAGCCAAACTCAAAAATCTCCAAATATCCGATAGGGAAGTGGGTCTAGGCTAGTTCTTTACTACCTCTATTTTCTGCAAATCAACTTGAATACCATCTCTGGTCATAATATGACCCAGAAAAGCAACAGACTGCATCCAAAACTCACACTTTCTACCTCGTTTTCTGATAGAAAGAGAAAACTTCAGCCCCGGACCGAAAGGTGGGCATCTTGATCTAAACCAGCCTTATCTACCAAGAATCGATACATTCGAATTTAGCAAATAATTGTCGATCCTTGAGAGTTTGCAACAAAACCTCAAGTGGTCCGCATGCTCCTCCTTACTCCGAGTGTAGATAAAAATATGATAAATGAAAACAATCACAAACATATCCAAATACTATTTGAACACATGGTTCGTCAAATCCATAAACGCTGCAGGAGCATTCGACAGTCCAAAATACATAACCACAAATTCATAATTAGCATACCAAGTTCTGAAGACTGTCTTTGGAATGTCACACTCTGGTACACAGAGCTGATGATAACCAGATATAAGGTCGATCATGGAGAAATAACTGGCACACTGAAGCTGATCAAACAAATCATCAATCCTAGGAATGGGATACTTATTCTTGATTATGAGCTTGTTCAACTAACGGTAGTCGATATACATTATGAGAGAACCATCTTTCTTTCGCACGAATAGAACTGGAGAACTCCATGGAGAGATTCTAGGCCTGATAAACCCCTTATCAAGAAGGTCCTTTAGTTGCTCTTTCAATTCCTTAAGTTCCACTAGATCAATCCTATAGGAAGGGATAGCGATATGATGCATTTCTGGAAGAATAACTATTCCAAAGTCGATCTCCCGCTCAGGAGGGACTCCGGGTAGATCCTTAGGAAACATCTGATGAAACACATTCACAATAGGAACTGACTGGAGAGATGGGGTTTCGGACATCGTGTTCATAACTCTGACTATATAATTGACATAGCCCTTAGAAATCATTTTCCTAGCCTAGAGATAAGATATGAAATGACCCTTTGAGAATTGAGGACTACCTTGCAACTCTAAGACAGTTTCGTTTGGAAACTTTAAACTAATATCTCGAGTTCAACAATTAATCAAGGCATAACATGCATACAACCAATCTATCCTAAGCATAATATCAAAATTAGTCATTTCAAACTCTACTAGATCCGCTGAAGTGACTCTATGAAGGATTGAGATAGGGCAATTTTGGTAAATTCTTTTTGCTAGGACTGACTTGCCAATAGGAGTAGAAACACAAAAGGCTTTAAACATACTAGTAACAATATCTGGGGAACTCTCCTGGTCCTATAATTAGTACATAGAATAAAAGAAGTTCTAGCACTGACCACCAGGACTAGAAGTAGTTCCCTGCTGGGCCGATAGACCTCCTGGGGCTACTAGGGCAGAATGAGTCCTGTCCCTTCTTAGCTGAAGGGAAATCCGTAATATTGTGTCCAACCTTGCCACACCCAAAGCATCAACTTGAACCAGCTAAACACTCACAAAGGTGACTCTTGCCACATTTGTTGCAGTTAGGGTAAAGATTCCCCTTTGCAACACTCCCCTAAAAATATGAACGTGAACCTCTACCTGTCTAATCCTGACGAGGCCTGGTGTCCTGAGTAGGAGCACTAGCTGAAGAATGAATGGGTCATAAGGACTTCTTATGAAATAAAGAACGGTGTCCACCTTCAGACCTCTGATGGCTAAAACCCAAACTCTTTGATCTTGCCCTCTTGTTCTCTCGTGTCATTTCCCTCAACTTATCTCCTTCAATCTGGTGAGCATGAGTCATAAGTCTAGAAATATTCATGTCAGTTAAAATCATAGCATACCTGCACTCCTTCACCAAGTCTAACACTCAGTAAATTAACTTGCTCATTTGATCCCTTAGATCAACCACCATAGAAGGAGCATACCTAGAAAGCTGAGTGAACTTCAATCCATACTCCTGAACCTACCTAGTCCTTGCCTCAAATTCATGAATTCTTCGACCTTAGCCTCCCTAAACTCCTTAGGGAATAACCGATCAAGAAAGGCCCTCTTAAAAAACTCCCAAGTCATAGGGACCACATCCCTAGCCTTAGTGTATCTCTACTGAGTATACAAAATGTGAGCCACATCCTTGAGCTGATACGAAGCTAGATCAAAACCATCAATACCAACAACCTGCATCATAATAAAAAACTTTTTCACCTCATCCATGAAATTTGGTGGATCCTCACCAACCTTTGAACCCCAAAACTTAAGTGGGTTAATGCGAATAAAGTCTCAAAATCGTCCCGCAGCTCCACCTTGAGGGTGTATGGGGATAGGGTCTTGCTGATTGGCCTGAGCAACCATATTCTGATCTAGCGTGTGAGTGGCATTTCTGAACTCCGCATTTGTGACCTCGGGGTCTCGAATTGAAGGATCAATATTTCGGGTGGCTCTGCAAGGAATGGCACAACGAGGAGTCATGATCTTAAATGCATAAAGATTGGATTAGAGGAATAATAGAGTTAAACTCTACCGCACGATAATGATCATAAAAGAAGTGAATTATTTCCTAAGACACCTCACAGATTCTCTATGATAAGTGTGGCATGCTTCACACACATAAAAGAGACTCTACTCGATGCAACTTTTAGACACCCTAGGACTCTTGAACCTAATGCTCCGATACCAAGTTTTTCACACCCCGGGACTACCCCTAGACATAACACGGGACCCAGGACCACAAGTTCCCCAAGTTAACCCTTGTTCATAGAATAACTTAAGCATACACGATGAAATATAGCGGAAGCATAGTTATTAGAGATAGGCAACCATGTCTATATAAGATAAAGGTCTAAGAATACCATGTATGTACAAAATACACAATACAAGTCTAGCTATGTTTGAAGCCTCTAAACTGACATAAAGAGTGGTTGGGACAGGACCCCAGCTAACCTATAGATCCAAAGAAAAGACATAAAAGTAACTAGCATAGCTATGGCCCTCGAATGGTGAGGACTCACCAACCAAATCTAGATAACTGACCACGTCTAGCCATGAACCGGAGGGAGGGATCCTAAATATGCATCATAGATAGGATGTAGTGCAAAATATGCATCGGTACTATAGGATGTACTGAATATGTGAAATATACATAAATGTGGTAAGAACGTGATTAAAGCATAGTTAAAACTTAATTTGTAAATGAATAGAGAAACCATAAGAAATATCATAATTTAAGCATAAGGTATGAAATAGCATAACATAAGGCTTAAAAACATCCTTACAGGAGTTTCTCTTAACTAACATAAACCATGATGAGCTACATGGAGTCTAGTGTCATACAGGCACACCGAAAAAGGTTGTCCTAACCGGCCATGGTGAGAACTTTATCGTAATAGGATTGTGTCATAAGCCACAGAGAGAAACCTACGGTGGCAACATAGTTTCTGACATAGGTTATCTAGAACCATCATCGCTCGATGCTAAATACTACTCCGAAAACATACATATAGCTCATAACATGCTTGTGACATATCTAATTCAAAATCTATTTGAAAAGCATAAGGACATATCTAATGTCATGCAAATTCAAATCATAAGTCGTAAAGCTTAGCATAGCCATAATTCACTTTTCTTTCTAAATTAATAACTTGAAGTATTAAGCATATAATTTCATAAAGTACTTGAGATCATAATATCAATGCATGCAATTTTCCTTAAATCAAGCAATGCATGTAAAATTGAACTAGGGTTCGCCCTCAAATCATGAGATAATTAATCATTTGCAAAACCCATGTAAATCATGAAATTTAACTTAGAATTCATTGAAGAATCATGAGAAAATACTTAATAGAAAAGCCCATGAGAATTGGGTAAGAACCCAAACTTGAAATTCATATTCAATTTAGAAGAATTCGGGGTTTGGGAATAAGGGTGAAAGAATCACCTTATTAAATACCCAAATACCTGAATTTAAGCTTGCTAGATCTAGGATGAAGAGAAATGGAGTCTTGAACTTGGAGCTTAAGACTTGGAGTAGATGAAGTTCTTTTCCTCTTTTGATAGATGAATGAGTAATAATGAGAGACTTAGGCTAATTTAGGTAGAAATGCTACAAAAAGTGGCTAAACAACCTCACTTAAGAGTTAAAAGAATGGATAGTTACAAAAAAAACCTGGTATTTAATTTAGGAAAAGTTGTTAAAATTGTGGCTTCAGGGATCACGGGTGCAATCCATGAGCCGTATACTAAACCACGACTCGTGGTTTTCACTCTTGGTTCCTGGGCCAAAAGTTCAGCTGCAGATAAGGTTCCATGAGAGAAAAGGATGGTCCATAGAATGAACTATGGTCTGTCGAACCCACTCGTGGTTCCTGGGGGAACAGACAGGCCTCAAGTCTGATTCCACGAGTGAACAATACAGTCTGTAGAATGAAAAATTATCCATAGAACCCACTCGTGGTGTTTAGATAAGAGGCTGAACCTGAAGAAAACTAACCATGACTTTATTCCATAACTCTTGGTTTAATATATGGCCCGTGGTTTGGACTCGTATTTCCTGGAAATCTCAAAATTTACAGAGATTCTAAGTTTAAAAGCTAAATCAAATTTTGTGATGTTACATAACCTATCCACAATGACCCAAATAGAATCAAATCTCCACAATGTACGTGGAAACCCAGCTACAAAGTCCATAGCTATCCACTCTAGAATTGGTAGCCTCTGAGTTAAACCACCTGACCTTTAGTGCTCAAACTTCACCTGCTGACAGTTAAGCACCTAGACATGAAAGCCAAAATATCCCTCTTCATTCGAACCACTAGTAGTGCTGCCTCAAGTCACGATACATATTAGCTGATGAATGGAATATCTAGAACAATAAGCCTCTTCTAAGATCAGTCTGTCAAAGTCACAAACTCTAGGAACACAGATACGACCCTCGATCCTCAAAACACCCTTTAAATCAAAGGTTGCCTTCCTAGCCTGACCGCTCAACACCTTGTCACAAATGATCCTCAATCTCTTATCATCAAATTGCTATGCTCGAATATTCTCCAACAAGGAAGATCTAGCCTCAACACACGCAAGAATATGGCTTGGCTCAGAAATATCTAGTCTAACTAACCTGTTAGCCAAAGACTGGATGTCCTAAGCTAAAGGTCGCTCCTTTGTCGCTAAAAAAGTCAAGCTACCCATACTTACTACCTTCTGGCTCAAAGCATCTGCTACTATATTTGCCTTTCCTAGATGATAAAGAATAGATATGTTATAATCCTTCAGTAAATCCAACCAGCTACACTACCTCAAATTTAGATCCTTCCGATTGAAAATTTATTGAAAACTATGATGGTAAGTGAAGATCTCAAAATGCATTCCATTAAGATAATGTCTCCAAATCTTCAATGCAAAGACAACTACTGCCAACTCCAAGTCATGTGTGAGGTAGATTCTCTCGTGGACCTTTAATTGTCTGGAAGCATAAGCAATATCTCGGCCCCTACTGGATCAACACACAACCCAAACCAATTTCTGAAGCATCAAATACACGGCAAACCCTAGCCCTCGATCAGAAGAATAAGAATCAGTGTTGAAGTCAACAAGGCCTTGAGCTTCAAAAAGCTCACCTCACACTCATCTGACCACTGGAAGGGAACATTCTTCTGAGTTAATCTAGTCAATGAGGCTACTATAGAATAAAACCCCTCCACAAGCCGTCTGTAGTAACGTGCCAACTCGATGACACTACGAACCTTGGTAGGAGATGTAGGCCTAGACCAATCATGAACTGCTGCAATCTTTGCCAGATCCACCAAAATCTCATCCTTGGACACCACATGCCCTAGGAATGCCACATACTCAAGCCAAAACTCACATATAGTGAATTTGGCATATAACTGATGGTCTGGCAAGGTCTGAAGTACAACTCTAAGATGTTGCTCATGCTACTCTCTACTCTTCGAATATATCAGAATGTCGTCGATGAGGTATAGCAGGCACGCCCCACCATGGGTCCTCCTATCAAAATGCCAAGAAGAGGTGCATACAAGGTTACTATTACCGGTTCAATCATATCATCATCATGAATATTTCACTCGTATTCCACCCTTGTTTGCTGTGTGTTCAGTGTACGATCTGATTGCATGGGCGGCCGGAGGGTTTGTTTTCACTTGATTGCATTCCTTAGTTGTATAGGCAGCCGTTGGGACTATAGGTAGATTATATGTACTCCTATCTTAACTTAGAGCTTGTTATGGCTTGCGGTTCTGGTGGCTTAGCAGTTATTAGCCTGTTGAGGCTTCTGTTGAGGAATTGATTATTGAGGGGGCTAGGGAGTTCTATCTTATTGAGGCACTTTTGTGTGGCCTTCTGAGCAGAATGTGAGGTTTTGGTTCCATCCTTATGAGAATTTGAGTAGTGTCTCTCGATTATTGTGGTTTAGTTATTCCATCCTAGGTTGATATTTGCGAGGTTGATCTCTGTTTATATTACCTTTGAAGTTGTATTCGTTGTATGTTTTCCTTTAGTATATTAATCCCTTCTTGAGTATGTGAAGTTGCTTCCTTCTTTCCTTTTACTTGAGGTTACCGGTATACCGCCATGTTTTCTAAACTCTCCTTTACATACTATTGTTGCAAGGATCCCAGGTGCGTTCTTTTTCTTACACCTGTGTTCTGTGTATATTGGTTTTCAATGCTGGCATTGTTTACTTATGAACCTTGGATATCTATTTTCCGTGCTAGTTAATTGTGCTTTCTCCATTGCTTTCGTGA
Organism: Jaltomata sinuosa; assembly: GCA_003996215.1. Taxonomy (NCBI): domain Eukaryota; kingdom Viridiplantae; phylum Streptophyta; class Magnoliopsida; order Solanales; family Solanaceae; genus Jaltomata; species Jaltomata sinuosa. The sequence goes on from QJPP01002371.1 coordinate 128,962, forward strand.
ATGCATCCTTGCTATCTGCTACTTACTATTTTTATATCTTATATGCGCTCAGTCGGCCGACGATACCTACTGAGTACATGTTGTCTTGGTGCTCATACTACACTTCTGCACTTTTTGGTGTATATATTAGTTGAGCTTTCATCATTGATCGCGTTGGAGAATCGTGCCACTTTTGGACATCAAGACTAGAGTGAGCACCTGCCGATCGGGGCTTGTCTACATCTCATCTTTTGTACTGTTACTCCTTGTATTTTCGGAGATAGATTTATATTATATTTTGTTACTTCTGGCACTTGTATCCCATTGGAAGCTTCTGTACTATCGATACCATGTCTTGGAGTTGGTGTAGTTTTCTTTATGTATATATTCGAGTTATTTGCTTTTGCATTGTCTAACATTACATTCTGCTTCTGCTAATTTCTGCTAATTGTGCATTTTGGTTAGGTAGTAGCCCATTACTAACCGTTCCGGGCTATGGGGATTTGTTCGCCTACTGCAGATTGTAGGTGCCATCATGATCCAAGAAATCGGGTCATGATAGCTTGGTATCAGAGCTCTAGGTTCACCGGTGTCGTGGTACATAATCAAGTGTCTAAGTAGAGTCTCGCAGATCGGTACGATGATGTCTGTATCATATCTGCGAGAGGCTACAAGGAATTGTTAGGAAAAGTTTCATCTTCTTGGCTCCTTGTTGTGTGTTCCTGGCTCTACTGACTTCTAAACTTTGGTTGATTCATTCCTTCTCAGATGCCTACGGCAAGTTCGACAACGGGTTGTGTCGAGGATTCTGTGCCTATTGCTTCAGTGCTCTAGTCAGCGCCAGGACTCCAGAGTGAGAGTTTGTCGCACCAGATAGGGGGTGTGGGGCCAACCTAACCTCCGATTGGATTTGTAGAGACCCTAGTTCTTCAAGGCACCATGTCAAGGACTCTAAGTCCTCCTGTGGGTGTTTCAGTACTAGATTCTTCGAGTGGTGATTCAGTCAGGGTTGAGCATTCAGTTCTTCAGCAGGGCTGTCTGTTAGTATTGGAGTATGAGGCAAGATTTCATGACATTGTTAGGCGTACTGCTAGGGCTGTATCTTCAGAGTTTGATAGGGTTCAGAGTTTTGTTGGAGATTTGATTTCACCACTCCGTTTGGCGACCGAGCATTTAGTTACAGTTGGTACGACCTTTCTTTGGGTAGTGGATCATGCTTGGGCTATTGAGGGTTTATGTCATGAGGCTTATGGAGGTAGTGCTAAGAAACAATGCTGCCAGGATAGTTCTCGCGGTTCTCAGACTTGATGTAGGGGGTTCTCCACCAGAGATAGGTTCCATTGCTTCTTATCCACCCGGCCAATTTCAGTTACTCCACAGGTTCCAGAGAGTGGTTGTGTAGGGCATATTAAGAAGAGTGGACAGGGTACGAATCATATTCTCTGAGATTCTCTGAGATTTGCCATCAGAGGGTGTGGGCCAATATTGAACATCACTTTCCAAACATTAACTATATCCTTATCTTGAATTTCTGCCTGAGAATTATTGTTCACATTGTCTAAATTATTAGCTTTTCTCACATTCTCCTGTTCTTCCTCACTTAAGTTTTGTAAGAAGAGACTCCTTCTTAAAGGTTCAGATGCATGAGTTGTGACTATGCCCTTCATGCAAATTTGTCTAGAGACCTTCATTCATATAGTTCCATCAAACTTATCTCTATGATATAAGTAATCAAACCTCACCCTTACAAAATCAACCAATATCTGGCTAGTAAGTGTGGCCGGTAAGATATTGAGTGTGTTTATGACAAGGTGATTTGTACAACCTTACACATATGCACTTACAAGTTACAAGTCATGATAATAAGGTAAGAAAGGTAGGTCACTATTAAAATCAGCCACGACCACTAATAAGTACAACTATAAACTAAAGACACTAGATGTAAACCAAACAAGTTCTAAACCTAGTTAAAACATTAAAATAGTCTATTGCACTTGCCTGCCTTGTTCAATCTAGGCCACAAGAGATGGGGGATTTGCTTGATAATAGTTTCTGATGCCAAGAAAGCATGGTACTTCTTTGCGAGCTTCATAACCAACTTCTTGTATTCGTTGAGCTTCTTCACCCCTTCCATGTCCATGTACTCCAAACCAAACTTTTCTTCTTGGATAACAAATGCAACTAACTTTCATCACACGTGCACAAAATCATCTATAGAAGTAGCTTTTAGGTACATTAGCAAACACAAAATTTTAAGTAGTTAGGAGGACAAAATAGGTCCACTTCATAGAAAATGGACCTCTATAAAAATTGTTGATTCCTCAAAGCTAAGAAACTGCCAGTCGAAAAATGAAATTTGCACTATCTAATATACAAGGTACTAGTGTTTTATGTCTAAAAATTATACCTCAGGTATCACTGCCGAGACATGTGTAATCAAAACTACAAACTAAGTAGAAGTATTTTAAGAGTTCTCTCTGATAACAAATGTTATCATCTCATTAACACACTAAAGCATGTAAGAAGATAATTGGATCAATGTTAGTATTATTAAATTTTATTTTATTTATATAACCGTGGTGGGATAACTTTTGTGAATATCGACTAATTCCATGGGACACTTATCACCTCCCACCAACAATAAGTAGCTATGACAGATGTGATCTCGAAGGGATGCTTATGCAAGTGTGAGGAAATAGCTTCCCCAAATGTAAAAGATAAGGCATACAGGAAAAATGCAGCTCAATGATTTTTGCAATTTGCGCGGATTACCTCTCCCACATGTTGAGCATCTCTAAGTATGCAAATCTTCATCTTAGGGTGAGGAATGTGTGGCAACTTAATTGAACCACTGAACCGCTTGTCCTTTTGAGGATCATAGTTTTTCAGCCCAATCTGAAGCTTGATGGTTTCAGTAAGTATGCAAATCTTCATCTTAGTTCTTCTCATCTGAATCATTCTTAATCACAGTGATGGCCTCTCTTACGACATCACTCTGAAGCTTACTATAGTAAAATCAACATCATACTAGATTAGTGAAGGTAATTAACATGAATATGTCCAAGATATTACTAATAAAAAACTTAATAAAGTTCTTAGCAAATAATTCATGCTAAAGGCACAAAAGTAAATAATTTGAAATCTACAACTTAATCAACTATACCTCAACCCAAACTAGTTGGGGTTGAATATATAAATCCTCTATATACATTTCTTTACCTCTCTTTTCTTTTCTCTAGAGGGGAACTAGAATTTGAGTTTATTGGTTCTATATTATTTTCAAAAAATGAAGTTAATGGGTTCTTGATAAATTATTTATACATACAAAGTGATTTTTAATGACCCTTCCGATAATTTATGCGTGTTAGCCTTTCTTGTACCAATAAAGCTTTCCTGTAGCAGACCCAAATCATTTATGGCTTGCTGGGGCTGGTAGTTTTGTGCCCAGGCTATTTTTTTGGAATTTTTGTCCATTTCTGGTCTTAGAGATTTTAACTTTGGAAATCATTGACTTTAGTCAAAATTCTTGGTGAACGTGCTTGGAATCAAATTCTGATTGTTTCGTTAGCTCCAAAGTGTGGACTTTGGTCCAGAGGGACCTTTGGTCGGAATTCAGGAGCTTTTCTGCTGGGAATTCCCTCTCATTCTGTTTTATCAAGCCACTTGGGCTTGTTGGGTTTACTTTGGTTAAAATTCGGAGAAGACTGCCTCGGATGGAAATTCCATCAGTGTCGTTAGCTCTAGAATGTCAAGTTTATGTTAGTTAGTTGGTTGGTTTGGGTTTTGGATGAGCCGGGCTCACTTTGGGTGTTTGGTTGGCATTAGGTAGTGTTGACTTAGGTCAGCATTCTTCAGAAACGACCTCATATGGAAGTTTCATCAATTTCATTCAGTCTAGAACGTCATTTCCACTGTAATAGCACAATTGGTTTTTGAGTATCGCGTTCCGATTGTGCCCGAAATGCCCCAGAGAAGTTTTTGGCTGTTGCTGGTTTTTCTGCTTTTGGTGGCTTTCAGAGCGATCACTTTCCCTTAGAGCAAATGCGCTGGCCTATGATTTCCCCTTCAACGCGATCATGTTGGTCTATGTTTTTCACTTCAGCGTGATCGTGCACCTTTAGCGCGATTGAGCTAGACTGTGTTTTTCCTTTTAGCGTGATCGCGCTCTTGTAGCATGATAGCACTGGTTTGTGATGTTTCCTTCAGCGCAATCGCGCTCCTTTAGCTCGATAGCGCTGACCAGCGACCATGATATATATATTTTTGATCCCTTCATTTTTCCAGCATTGTTCCTCATACTTTTCCAACTCTAAAACACAAAATCCTCTCTACCAAATTGCTCCAAATTAGTTCTTGAACTTGGAGAATCAGTTGCTCATCAAAAATCCATGTTCCCTCGGCTATTGGTAAGTCTTCTTTCCCAACCTTTTCTTCTCTTCTTTTCCTAAATCCTCCATTGTTGCTTATTTTTAAGAGCTTGGGATTCTTGTAGAATCTACCCTATTGACCTTTGCATGATCATGGATTCTGAGTTCTCACTCCCGTAGCTCGTGTTCTCGTGGTGGTAAGTTTCTTTTGTTTAATTTCCAAAATTATTTCTTGAAATTCCTTCTTTAATTCTTGACTTGAGCGGGCTGTTTTGAGCCCCAATTATTGTCTGTTTTCGCTCAATTTTTGAGCATGTGCTCCTGGGATGGTAAGGAACACATATGTGTTTTTCATTTCTGGTTTTGGGTGGCGGGGCCCATGGGCCTGTTTGTTACCCGGATTTTGACCCGGCTAAAGTATTAGCAATATGGGTACCGTTAGCTTTGTATTAATGCATAGATTATTGTTTTGATAGTGGTTCTATGATTTGGAGTTTCACGGAGTAGTTCAAGCTTGGATGATGCTTTTCCCACAGCTAGTCATCGGATGACCTGTAGGTTATGGCTTTTCCTACCTAGACTCTGCGTATATAGGCTATAACTAAATTAATTAGCATCCTTGAGTGGGTTGTTATAGGTTGGTACCCCAGACCTTGTCCGCCTTTTTTGTTCGTTTATTTCATACGTTTGTTGTAGTATTCGCGTAGTATCATATATTAGCCTTGTGGTCCTGTGTGGCCTTGTATTGACTCTGGAACATAAATGGTGGGTTATTTGGGAATGTCTGCGAGTCCCAGACATAGAGATATACTTTTAGGCTAGTTATTTCTGCTGAGTAGCTGTTGGGCCTGTGCAGGGCTGATATGAAATTTTTGTGAGCCGCTATGCTAATTTATATTTATATGCGAGCATATCATCCATGAAAAAGGCTTTCCCCTGCATGTTTTACTATGATTTTGGCTGCGAGCCACCATAGATGGTTTTCCTAAACTTGCATGGCCCCAGGGGACCTTTTTGGTATAACCTAGTGATGACATGGGATTTTTGAATGATTTCCCACTTGATTTTCTACTGATACTAGGCTCTGTCGGGCGAAGTATTGCACTTGATTTTCTACTAATACTAGGCTCTGCCGGGTGAAGTACTACATTTGATTTTCTACTGATACTAGGATCTGCCACGCGGAGTACTATACCTCTTTTTCTACTGATACGAGGCTCTGCCAGGTGGAGTACTACACTTGATTTTCATATGAATTTAGACCCGGATATGCTCTGGGGACCCATTAGGAGGGTTGTTGAGACTATTAATATTGATTTAGACCTGAGTATACCTCGATCACCCTTTGAGGGAATTTAGACCCGGTTCAATCCCAGGCATGCATACTCGAGATTTAGCCACTGGCTTGAACCCAGACTTATTTTTGGATGACATGTTAGAGATTTCATGTTCGTTATTGTATATGGTCAGGGACCTCTATGTGCCCTCTGTTCTGGGGCCTGGCTAGGATCTGGTGCACCGGAGGAGGGGTATACAGTATAACATGAGGTAGAGCAGGCATGCCCCACAATGGGTCTTTCGATAGAAGTGTCAGGAAGAGGTGAGGTATAGCTCTGAAAGCCCCACCTGTTCAATCATATCATCATCATGAATATTTCACTTGGATTCCACCCTTGTTTGTTGTGTGTTCAGTGTACGATCTGGTTGTATGGGTGACCGCAGGGTTTGTTTTCACTTGATTGCATTCCTCGGTTGTATAGGCAGCCGTTGGGACTGTAGGTAGATTATATGTACTCTTATCTTAACTTAGAGCTTGTCATGGCTTGCAGTTCTGGTAGCTTAGCGGTTATTAGCCAGTTGAGGCTTCGGTTGTGAAATTGATTATTGAGGGGGCTAGGGAGTTCTATCTTATTGAGGTACTTTTGTATGGCTTTCTGAGTAGAGTGTGAGTTTTTGGTTCCATCCTTATGAGGATTTGAGTAGTGTCTCTCGGTTATTGTGGTTTAGTGATTCCATCCTAGGTTTATATTTGCGAGGTTGATCTTTTTTTATATTATCTTTGAAGTTGTATTCGTTGTATGTTTTCCTTTAGTATATTGATCCCTTCTTGAGTATGTGAAGTTGCTTCCTTCTTTCCTTTTACTTGAGGTTACCGGTGTACCTCCATGTTTTCTAAACTATCCTTTTATATACTATTGTTGCAAGGATCCCAGGTGCGTTCTTCTTCTTACACCTGTGTTCTGTGTATATTTGTTTTCGGTGCTGGCATTGTTTACTTATGAACCTTGGATATCTATTGTCCGTGCTAGTTCCTTGTGCTTTCTCTATTGCTTTCGTTAATGCATCCTTGCTATCTGCTACTTACTATTTTTATATCTTATAAGCGCTCAGTCGGCCGATGATACCTACTGAGTACTTGTTGTCTTGGTGCTCATACTACAGTTCTGCACTTTTTGGTGTAGATATTAGTTGAGCTTTCATCGTTGATCGCATTGGAGACTCATGCCGCTTTTGGACATCAAGACTAGGGTGAGCACCTGTCGATCGGGGCTTGTCTACATCTCATCTTTTGTACTGTTACTCCTTGTATTTTCAGAGATAGATTTATATTATATTTTGTTACTTCTGGCACTTGTATCCCATTAGAAGCTTCTGTACTATCGATACCATGTCTTGGAGTTGGTGTAGTTTTGTTTATGTATATATTCGGGTTGTTTCCTTTTGCATTGTCTAACATTACATTCTGCTTCTGCTAATTTCTGCTTATTGTGCATTTTGGTTAGGTAGTAGCCCATTACTAACCATTCCAGGCTATGGGGATTGGTTCGCCTACTGGGGATTGTAGGTGCCATCATGACCCAAGAAATTGGGTCGTGATAGCTTGGTATCAGAGCTCTAGGTTCACCGGTGTCGTGGTACATAAGCAAGTGTCTAAGTAGAGTCTCGCAGATCGGTACGATGATGTCTGTATCCTATCTGGGGGAGGCTACAGGGAATTGTTAGGAAAAGTTTCATCTTTTTTGCTCCTTGTTGTGCGTTCCTGGCTCTACTGACTTCTAAAATTTGGTTGATTCATTCCTTCTCAGATGCCTAAGGCAAGTTCGACAACGGTTGGTGTCGAGGCTTCTGTGCCTGTTGCTTCAGTGCTTTCGTCAGCGCCAGGACTTCAGAGTGAGAGTTTGTCGCATCAGATAGGGGGGGTTGGGCTAGCCCAACCTCCGAATGGATTTATAGAGACCCCAGTTCTTCAAGGAACCATGTCCAGGACTCTGAGTCCTCCTGTGGGTTTTTCAGTACTCGATTCTTCGAGTGGTGCTTCAGTCAGGGTTGAGCATTCAGTTCTTCAGCAGGACTGTCTGTCAGTATTGGAGTATGAGGCAAGATTTCATGCGATGGTTAGGCATACTGCTAGGTCTGTATCTTCAGAGTTTGATGGGGTTCAGAGTTTTGTTGGAGATTTGATTTCACCACTCTGTTTGGCGACCGAGCATTTAGTTACGGTTGGTACGACCTGTCTTTAGGTAGTGGATCATGCTTGGGCTATTGAGGGTTATTTCATAAGGCTTATGGAGGTAGTGCTAAGAAAAAATGTTGCCAGGATAGTTCTCGAGGTTCTCAGACTTGAGGTAGGGGGTTCTCCACCAGAGATAGGTTCCATTGCTTCTTATCCACACGGCCAGTTTCAGTTACTCCACAGGTTCTAGAGAGTGGTTGTGTAGGGCATATTAAGAAGAGTGGGCAGGGTATGAATCATATTCTCTGAGATTTGCCTTCAGAGGGTGTGGGCAATGGTGGCTGGTTAGGTCCAATAGGATCATCCCATCAGAGTCCACTTGGTAAGGTTTATTGTTGGTGCAGAGAGCATGGGCACGTGGGTAGTGATTGTCCCGCGATTCTTCCTTCCAGCCAGCAGGGTGAGTAGGTGTTATCTCCCATGGCTTCAATGCCACCGACTAAAGGTGAAGTGCAGGGTAGTAGGGGTGGTCCCCATGCAGTGAGAAGTAGTGTATGGGGTTACGGGGGTGGTACCCCGATGGTTAGAAGTAGCTTCCAGGCCAACGTTTTAGGTATCTTTCCGGAGTCGACAATCACTCTGCATCGAAGTAAAGCTTCTTTAGGTTGCTATAGTTTTAGGGTTATGGGACATTATGCCAGAGATTGTCCCCGGCAAGGGACGGTTGAGCCTTCAGCTTCGACCTCTCAGTCTAGAGTTAGATCCCATCAGTCTGATGCCCTTCCTGGTGGGCCTTGATACACCCAAATTACAGCTCCGTTAAGAAGCGTAAGTAGTCCGTGTCAAATATAGAACCCAACCAAGGTTAGGGTCGATCCCACAGGGAATAAGGTGCTAATTAAGTCGTTAGTAACTTAGTTTACTAATAATCGATAGTTTTCGAAAAAGGGAGGGTTTATAGTGATCAATATTTGAACAATGCAAATAATAATTTATGAGTTTGAATGAGTAATAATCAGTAGAAGAGGTGAACAAAAGGAAGTGTTCACCGTGGCTTAATAAACAACCTCAGGCTAGAATTCAATCGGGTTCTTTTCATATGCATAACACGAAGTAATTGAATTCATTCCTACATCTAAACGTTTCTCAACCAAATAGATTCTTTTCTTTTCAATTCTCTCGAACTTGAAAAGATACAATACAAAACTCAATTTATACCCCAAGTGGGTTAACCTCGCTAGAGCATCAACCATTAGACAAGAGTTAGTAGTCCCGAATCCTTGTTGTTAATCTAATTTTTCGGGTTTCAATTCCTTTGTTCAAGCAAATCAAACCTAGACTTGTTCTAATATTTGCAACCATTAGAAAACGGTAAAAACATAAGATTAACAATGTATTATGCAATATATATTAAACCCAATATCACCTGAATCCTAGATCATTGCTATGCCATGGCTCCCACAACCCTAGTTGTGGAAAATTCGCTACTCATGCTATTAGAGAAAGAGAAGACAATCTTATTCATAACAAGAAAAAGATTCTTACAAATAGTATGAAATTTACTTCAATTATCCAAGAACAAGAAGCCAAAAATCCCAAGAGTAATCGAAGAAGAAGAAGAAAACATGTATGTCATATTTTTCATCTCAAAAACTCATCTAAATAGTGTCTAGAAATATTGGGTAATGCCTCATAAAATAACCCTAACACTGGGTATTTATAATAGCCTAGGAAATAAATCAGAAAATAAAATTTGGAACTACCCTCTTTTGAGTTGACGGTTGACTTGACGAACCGTCAGGCTTGTGACGACTCGACACTTGAGCCGTCACAACTTCCAGTGAGCTGAAGACTATGCCCAGTCAAGTTTTCTTGTAAGTCATTGACCAGGTGATGACTTACAAGTAATGAGTGTAAACGCATTTGGTGGGTGCGTTTTATGTACATTTTTTGTCTCATCTTTGCGGCTTGTTGTGACGACTCATCAGAGCCTTGACGACTCGTCATGGCTGTCGTCATGGCTAAACAGTGAACTGGAACTTGAGTCTTGGTGTGATGGCTTGTTTGGTGGTTCTTCACACTCATGGTGACTAGTCAGGTGAGTCACCACACCTAACAGTATGCCCATTTCAAGTGCAAAATCTCCAGTAATTCCATTTTCGCTCAATTTCCTGAAATTACAACACAAATACCATCAAAAACAACAATGGTTGCTTGAAAACTCACGATTATTTTTAGTTAAAGGAGTCAAATGTGCCGTAAAATGTCAGCACATTAGCAACCTTAACTTAAAACGTTCTCTTGTCCTCAAGCAACATGACAACAAAAACAAAAGATGACTCAACTATGAATACAACCAACATGTCTCTAGCAAACCATGGTCATTCAACAGTTTAATAAATTTTAACCAAGCCCCCCGGTACTAAACAAGTGTTTGAAAAATTAACTTGTAAGGATCCAAGCATGTCATTCCGATATGATAGAATATTCTACATACACACATGACAGTTATCCTAAAAATTAGTAGATAATACCGAAATCCCGGTTTCCTTACCACAAAGAAGTCCCACACATGAGATTTGGGACTAGGTAAGGTGCTCACACTCACAAACGATTTCAAATAATGCACATGCGATGCCATATGCTTGCCCTTGCTAGTCTATTTTAGTTTTTTAGAAAGCCGCTCAGGATCACTATAGGACTTGTTTTGGCTTGTAATGAGGCTTCGGGTGCAGGTAGGATACATTTGGGGAATAGTGACTAAACCCTCTTTGTAATCATTGACCTATTATTTCCATTCAACCTTTTTCCATCCACTGTTAATCACCTTTGATTTCCTTATTTCTTGCTACAGGTGTGGCCTTTTTAACTTGATAACTCTTTTTCTTTCTTTTTCACTTCTTTTTTAGCTTTTTTTCTGTCTTTTCATTTGGCACACACCTGCACTTTCTATCCCAACAACAACCAATTAAGCACAACCCCATTTTTCTTATCATGTACCTCTACAGTAGCCACCCTCAACTTAGGTTAATTACCTGAGTTGAGTTGCACGATGTCCAAGGAAGGACCAGGGCCAAAATAGAGACTCAAAGTTAAAAGGGAAAGGTAAGAGGTTATCGGAAGAACAAAATCAACTTTGGCTCAAACAGGGATCAAAGGGGTTATTTATATTTGGATGGTCTTTTAGGCTAAGTGGACTGCACACAAAAAAGGGCCTGTAATCCTTTCCTAAGCAACTAACTTAGAACTTAACAAAATAGTCCGGGCAAGTTCTAGATGCATGCATAGAGTAAGAGTTTATAACAATAATCTCACATACACTTGGCATCAAGAAACCATACCACTACCGACTATCCAAACAACAGCTCGACTTAAGCACAATTATTAAAATCACAACCACACAATGACATTCAGGTATCCAGAACAGTTAACCAGTTCAAACATAAGTACAAATTCAACATTTTTTAGAGGGAGCTCTTTTTAGTTCAACTTGACAAAAAACCATGCTTGCTATATACATCACAACACAACACAACCAATATTTAAACGACAACCTAAACATGCCGGTTCTACTAGATAGCACACCGAGGGAAAAGAAACACGGTTACAAAAACCCTCGGAGGTGATGGACTCACAGGTATCCCAACACCCTCAACTTAGACTCATGCATTGTCTCCAATGCATACATGTGAAAGCTAAAACTGTGAGAGAGAGGAATACCTGTGGAGCCGTTTAGCCTCATAATTTAGTAAGATGTTGGAGACCGTCGGGGTCTCCAAGGTAGGTGCAGTCTCTGGAACAGGTGCAAGTACCTTCATCACCCAATGCAGCATCTACCTCAATATCATCAACGTTCCAGTGTTGTTGGCCTGCTTGTGCATTCATGTTTCACCTAAAAGTTCTACCAAGCTCGGGGTCGTTTGGTAATATTGGTTCACCCGAGCGTCGGGTACTTGGCATGCACAACTCTGTACCCTGTAACAACCAAAAAAAAAAAACTAAAAGTAGGAAAGTATGACTAAGGGTCAACTAAGCACACCAAACTTAATGAACAACCGTATTTCCCTGCAACGGCGCAAAAATTTGATACGCACAAATTACACCTCCGTTAAGAAGCGTAAGCGGTCGATCTCAAATATAGAACCCAACCAAGGTTGGGGTCGATCCCACATGGAATAAGGTTCTAAATAAGTCGTTAGTAACTTAGTTAACTAATAATCAATAGTTTCCGAAAAATGGAGGGTTTATAGTGATCAATATTTGAACAATGCAAATAATAATTTACGAGTTTCAACAAGTAATAATCAGTAGAAGAGGTGAACTAGGGAAGTGTTCACCATGGCTCAATCAACAACCTAGAGTTTAATCAGGTTCTTTTCATATGCATAACGCGAAGTAATTGAATTCATTCCTACGTCTAAACGTTTCTCAACCAAATAGATGCTTTTCTTTTCAATTCTCTAAAACTTGAAAAGATACAATACAAAACTCAATATATACCCCAAGTGGGTTAACCTCGCTACAGCGTCAAACATTAGACGGGAGTTAGTAGTCCAGAATCCTTGTTGTTAATCTAATAATCCGCGTTTTAATTCCTTTGTTCAAGAAAATCAAACCTAGACTTATTCTAATGTTTGCAACCATTAGAAAACGATAAAAACATAATATTCACAATTTATTATGCAATATGTATTGAACCTAATATCACCCGAATCCTAGATCATTGCTATGCCATGGCTCCCACAACCCTAGTTGTGGGAAATTAGCTACTTATGCTATTAGAGAAAGAGAAGACAATCATATTCATGATAAGAAAAAGATTCTTACAAATAGTATGAAAGTTACTTCAATTATCCAAGAACAAGAAGCCAAAAATCCCAAGAGTTATCGAAGAAGAAGAAAAAAACCTTTATGTCGTATTTTTCCTCTCAAAAACTCATCCAAATAGTGTCTATAAATATCGGTTAATGCCTCATAAAATAACCCTAACACTGGGTATTTATTGTAGTCTAGGAAATAAATCAGAAAATAAAATTCGAAACTGCCCGCTTTTGAGTTGACGGTTGACTTGACGAACCATCAGGCTTGTGAGGACTCGTCACTTGAGCCGTCATAACTTCCAGTGAGCTGAAGACTCTTACCAGTCAAGTTTTCTTATAAGTCGTCGACCAGGTGATGACTTACATGTAAAGAATGTAAAACGCATTTGGTGGGTGCATTTTATGTATATTTTTTGTCTCATCTTGACGTCTTGTTGTGACGACTCGTCAGAGCCTTGACGACTCATCATGACAGTCGTCATGGCTAAACAGTGAACTCTAACTTCAGTCTTGGTGTGGTGGCTTGCTTGGTTGTTCTTCACACTCGTGGTGACTCTTCAGGTGAGTCACCACACCTAACAGTACGCCCATTTCAAGTGCAAAATCTCCAGTCATTCCATTTTCTCTCAAGTTCCTAAAATTACAACACAAATACCATCAAAAACAATAATGGTTGCTTGAAAACTTGCGATTGTTCTTAGTTAAAGGAGTCAAATATGCCGTAAAATGTCGGCATATCAGCACCCTCAACTTAAAACATTCACTTGTCCTCAAGCAACATGACAACAAAAACAAAAGACGACTCAACTAATAATACAACCAACATGTCACTAGCAAACCATGGTCATTCAACAGTTTAATCAATTTTAACCAAGCCCCCCGGTACTAAACAAGTGTTTGAAAAATTAACTTGTAAGGATCCAAGCATGTCATTCCGATATGATAGAATATTCTACATACACACATGACAGTTATCCTAAAAATCAGTAGATAATACCGAAATCCCGGTTCCCTTACCACAAAGAAGTCCCACACATGAGATTTGGGACTAGGTAAGGTGCTCACACTCACAAACGATTTCAAACAATGCACATGCGATGCCATATGCTTGCCCTTGCTAGTCTATTTTAGTTTTTTAGAAAGCCGCTCAGGATCACTACAGGACTTGTTTTATCTTGTAATGAGGCTTCGGGTGCAGGTAGGATACATTTGGGGAATAGTGACTAAACCCTCCTTGTATTCCGTAACCTATTATTTCCATTTAACATTTTTCCATCCACTCTTAATAATATTTGATTTCCTTATTTCTTGATACAGGTGTGGCCTTTTTAACTTGGCAACTCTTTTTCTTTCCTTTTCACTTCTTTTTCAGCTCTTTTTCTGTCTTTTCATTTGGCACACACCTGCACTTTCTATCCCAACAACAACCAATTAAGCAAAACCCCATTTTTCTTATCATGTACCTCTATAGTATCCACCCTCAACTTAGGTTAATTGCCTGAGTTGAGGTGCACGATGTCCAAGGAGGGACCAAGGCCAAAATAGAGACTCAAAGTTAAAAGGAAAAGGTAAGAGGTTATTAGAAGAAAAAAGTCAACTTTAGCTCAAACAGGGATCAAAGGGGTTATTTACATTTGGATGGTCTTTTAGGCTAAGTGGACTGCACAAATAAAAGGGCCTGTAATCCTTTCCTAAGCAACTAACTTTTAACTTAACAAAATAGGTCGGGCAAGTTCTAGATGCATGCACAGAGTAGAAGTTTATAACAATAATCTCACACAAACTTGGCATCAAGAAACCATACCACTACGAACTATCAAAACAACAACTTGACTTAAGCACAATTATTACAATCACATCCACACAATGACATTCAGGGATCCAGAACAGTTAACCAGTTCAAACATAAGTACAAATTCAAAAATTTTCAGAGGGGCCTCTTTTTAGTTCAACTTGCCAAAAAACCATGCTTTCTATAGACATCACAACACAACCAAAATTTAAACGACAACCTAAATATCTCGGTTCTACTAGATAGATAGCACACCGAGAAAAAAGAAACACTGTAACAAAAAACCTCGGAGGTGATGGACTCACAGGTATCCTAACACCCTCAACTTAGACACATGCATTGTCTCCAATGCATACATGTGAAAGCTAAAACTGTGAGAGAAAGGAATACATGTGGAGCCCTTAGGCCTCAGAATTTGGTACGATGTTGGAGACCGTCAGGGTCTCCAAGGTAGGTGCAGTCTCTGGAACAGGTGCAAGTACATTCATCACCCAATGCAGCATCTACCTCAATATCATCAATGTTCAAGTGTTGTTGGCCTGCTTCTACATTCATGTTTCACCTTAAAGTTCTAGCAAGCTCGGGGTCATCGGGTAATATTGGTTCACCCGAGCATCGAGTACTTGGCATGCACAACTATGTACCCTGTAACAATCAAAAACAACAAATAAAAGTAAAAGTAGGAAAGTATGACTAAGAGTCAACTAAACACACCAGACTTAATGAACAACCGTATTCCTCGGCAACGGCGCCAAAATTTGATACGGACAAATTACACCTCCGTTAAGAAGCGTTAGCGGTCGGTGTCAAATATAGAACTCAACAAAGGTTGGGGTCGATCCCACAGGGAATAAGGTTCTAATTAAGTCGTTAGTAACTTAGTTGACTAATAATCGATAGTTTCCAAAAAGAAAGGGTTTATAGTGATCAATATTTGAACAATGCAACTAATAATTTAGGAGTTTCAATGAGTAATAATCAGTAGAAGTGCTAAACTAGGGAAGTGTTCACCATGGCTCAATCAACAACCTCGGGCTAGAGTTCAATCGAGTTCTTTTCATATGCATAACACAAAGTAATTGAATTCATTTCTACGTATATACATTTCTCAACCATATAGATGCTTTTCTTTTCAATTCTCTCAAACTTGAAAAGATACAACACAAAACTCAATTCATACCCCAAGTGGGTTAACCTTGCTAGAGTGTCAACCATTAGACGGGAGTTAGTAGTCCTGAATACTCGTTGTTAATCTAATTTTTTGGGTTTTAATTCCTTTGTTCAAGCAAATCAAACCTAGACTTGTTCTAATGTTTGCAACCTTTAGAAAATGATAAAAACATAAGATTAACAACGTATTATGCAATATATATTGAACCCAATATCACCCGAATCCTAGATCATTGCTATGCCATGGCTCCCACAACCCAAGTTGTGGGAAATTCGTTACTAATGCTATTAGATAAACAGAAGACAATCATATTCATAATAAGAAAAAGATTCGTACAAATTGTATGAAAGTTACTTCAATTATCCAAAACAAGAAGCAAAAAATCCCAAGAGTAATCGAAGAAGAAGAAGAAAACATGTATGTCGTATTTTTCCTCTCAAAAACTCATCCAAATAGTTTTTAGAAATATCGGTTAATGCCTCATAAAATAACCTTTACACTGGGTATTTATAGTAGTCTAGGAAATAAAATTCGGAACTGCCTGCTTTTGAGTTGACGGTTGATTTGATGAACCGTCAGGCTTGTGATGACTCGTCATTTGAGCCGTCACAACTTCTAGTGAGTTGAAGACTCTGCCCAGTTAGGTTTTCTTGTAAGTCATCGACTAGGTGATGACTTACATGTAAAGAGTCTAAAACACATTTGGTGGGTGCATTTTATGTACATTTTTGATTTCATCTTGGCGGCTTGTTGGGATGACTCGTCAGAGACTTGATGACTCGTCATGGCTAAACAGTGAACTGGAACTTCAGTATTGGTGTGGTGGCTTTGTTTGTGGTTCTTCACAATCGTGGTGACTCATCAGGTGAGTCACCACACCTAACAGTATGCCCATTTCAAGTGCAAAATCTCCAGTCATTCCATTTTTGCTCAAGTTCCTAAAATTACAACACAAATACAATCAAAAACAACAATGGTTTCTTGAAAACTCACAATTATTCTTAGTTAAAGGAGTCAAATGTGCCGTAAAATATTGGTACATCAGGCCTAAGGTAGACGTTCCTGATATCATTGCTCCAGGTAAGGCTCTTGTTACCTTTTACTTGTGATAGTCCAGCTAGCATTGCGATTCTATTCCTTCTATCATTTATTAGCTTATACGCCTACCTGCTACTTGTTTAGTTATTTGATTACCTGAATCGTAGTATCTATGTGTTGTTTTATTGGTATTTTATTGTTTAATAGTGGATGGGGTTTAGTTAGCCTTGTGAGGTGTTTTACACAGAGTTTTAGCTCGTGGGTAGTTCTTGTTAGTCTATTTTTGGTTGGGTTTGTTCCTATTTTGCTGTGGCTATAGACTTGTGCTGAGTCTTCCCTTTCGAGCTTCCTAGATGGTTGATTGCCTAGGCTGTTATCTAGTGTGGCTAGAGGTTCTTGTTTTTGTTTGGTATTACCGGTAGTTGTGCCGAAGTTGAGATTTTGTCTTCAGATGGGAGATGTTGGTTATGCTAGTGAGAATGGTTTTGTTGTGTTTTCAGGTGATTAGAATCAATCCTCTTTATTTGGTTGGTTTAGGAGGTTGGCAGGAATGTGGGTTGTTCCCATAGTCTCCCTCGGTTTCTTGTCTAGTTGGGTTGTCTTATCGTTTTCCCCGGTTCCAGTTACGATGAATTTCAATCGTAGTCCTATTGTTGAGCCTTTGCTCGTGGCATTGTGATTGAGTTTGGCTATAGCATTTTCGACTAAGTATTGATCATAGCCTCGTGGTTGAGATGTATTCCTAGCATTCTGGGTGAGTCCGGCATCTGACCCATTTTCTCCTACCTTGTTGAGTTTCGACAATGTAAGTTCTGGAGCTAGGGGAATGGCTCCAGGTTCTTATTTTTAGAAAGGAGTTTGTAATGTTCAGTATATGCTACAAAAAGGTTTTGGTGGGTTGAAAAAGAGGGAGATGACTCCTTGTTTGTGCGTATGTGTTTTAGTAGTTGGCTGAGGTGACGACGAAGGTTTGCTTTGGGATTGTGTGTTGGTGATTTGATTCGGCCATCTCCAGATCGCAGTGGTTTCCTTCGATTGGTTTGAGATTTAAGTAGCAGTTGCGGTTTTGGCAACTTGTTATTCAAGCCTAGTTGACTTCAGTTCCTATGGGTTCATCGGCAACATACGAGTCTACGCGCGGGTTCAACAGAAGAATTGGTTGGTAAATTGGGATTTGTTTTCAGAATCATGGCTTGGCAGGTTACATCAGATGGTTCATGGCAGTTTCTATTAAGTTGCGGCATCCTAGTGCCGGGAGGCAGTGGGTGCAGGCAACTTAGCTTCTTTACTTAAGTTTGGATACGAATGTTGGCCTTGGGCACCTAGTCCTTGGCTAACCTCTATTTTAGGCTGGATATTCATGATTTCAGCGGTGCTATTCATGGTAAGAAGTTTCTTCCTTATTGGTTGGATAGATGCGGTGGTGTAAGTTCCAAAACTAGCGGTGATGTATTTTATGTTGTCAGGTTGTACAGGTTGAGACTATCAAGCCTATTCTTGGGTTCTAATGATACTTTGAGGTTTATGGTCATCTTAATTTACTGAGAGTTTGGAAACTTGTTTAATTAATTCTCCAAGGGTTATCTTTCATGTGGGGTTCCAGTATTGATAAGACTTGGCCAGTATGGACTATAAGTTTGGTATGGTATATGCGTTGAAATGGTTGGTGGTGTGCGGATCCGGTAGAGTGGTTGATTTGAGCCAAAGGGGCAAGTTGATAATATATGCAACCTTCTATGGCAAGATGGAAACTTTGAACCCCAGGCACCTTTTCCTTTGCTTACGGGGTGTCCTGACTTGATATTCGTGGTATGGTAGGTTCCTTCCCGAGTTGAGATTTGTAAAGCAAGTTTAAGTCAGAATGGTGTTCAAATATTCAGAGTAGAAGCAGGTACTTCTTAGGGTTTGGAGCTTAGTGATAGTTACGGGCTTCGTGGAAGACTCACCACACTCCTTGAAAAGGCTTAGTTTTGGTTTTGGCCTGTTGGACAGGTTGCCCTGGTTCATTTGCTTCCAGTTGACTCAGACTCGGCATGATGCAATGGTTGGGTTTGTTCTACAGTTTGGAAGATTCTTAATCAACACAAGGTATTCATATATGCCTTTCCTATCTTTGGTGTACAGACTTTAGTCAGATTCAAATGGGTTGATCAGTTGGGTTTAGTTTGCAATTTTGGTGTTGGCAAAAGTGTTCTTCCATTTCTTGATGGTAAGTTGGGTCAGGTAACTCTAGTTTTCAAGGACCTGCTATGGGTTGTTATCTTGGATGGCAAAAGTTAGTAGTCAATAGATTGACTTTGATAAGACTTGAGTATTAAAGGTGACTTCGCTCGTGGTAGAGTATAAGCGGAAACTAGGGGTCTCCGTTGTGTCAGTTGATGCTTCGAGGATGGTTTGAGTATTTGACTTGTATGCAGCTTCTTGGTTGTGGTGCGAAATGACTTTGTTCAGAATAAAAAGGTTGTGCAGATCAGCGGGTTCATGGGTTAGAGTGTTGGTTATTGGCTTTTCTGTTATTCTTAGTTATGGTCTCAAAGATTCGGGTTAGGTGTGTTGATCGCCTTGCTTCTCTTGTTTCCCTGTGCATCAGTGTTTCCAGTTGAGATTCTCCGGATTCTGTTTGGGTTGGCAAATCATTGGAGTTTTGGAGTTTGAGGTTGGAATCTAGCTTGGCTAGTAAGAACTTTAGGCTTGGTTGCCTTCTTTGGTTCTTCTCTGTTGGGTCCCGTCCAGTCGAGGAGGCTACCCGTGTTGTCCGAGAGAGTAGTGCGGGCTTTGTATCCGCTATTCTTAAATCTCTAGTCTCTCCTTCTTTCCTGACATTCGGGGATGAAGGTATTTTTAGTAGTGGATGATGTAATGACTCTTCTGGTCATTTACGTGTGTTCGCCTTTCTTGTACAGTTAGAGCTTTCCTATAGTGGCCCCAAGTCATTTATGGCTTGCTGGGACCGATAGTTTGGTGCATGGGCCATTTATTTTATCTTTTTATCCATTCTTGGTTTTAGAGCTTTTAACTTTGGAAATCATTGACTTTAGTCAACATTCTTGGTGAACATGCTCGGAATCAAATTCTGACAGTTTCGTTAGCTCCGGAGTGTGAACTTTGGTGTAGAGGGACTTTTGGTCGGGATCCGAGAGCTTTTCTGCTTGGAATTCCCTCTCATTCTGTGTTTTCAAGCCACTTGGGCTTTTTGGGTTGACTTTGGTCAACATTTGGAGAAGACGGCCTCGGATGGAAATTCTATCAGCGCCAATAGCTCTGGAATGTCGAGTTTGTGTTAGTTAGTTGGTTGGTTCGGGTTCCAGATGAGCCGGGCTCACTTTGGGTGTTTGGTTGGCATTAGATAATGCTGACTTGGGTCAACATTCTTCCGAAACAACCTCATATAGAAGTTTTGTTGATTCCGTTGAGTCCAGAACTTTGTTTCCACTCTAATAGCACTATTGGTTTTTGAGTATCGGATTTTGATTATGCCCAGAATTCCCTGTAGAAGTTTTTGGCTGTTGCTAGTTTTTCTGCTTCTGGTGGCCTTCAGTGAGATCGTGCTCCCTTAGTATGATTGCGGTCGCCTGTGATTTCCTCTTAAGAATGATTACGCTGGTCTGTGTTTTTCCCTTGAGCGTGATCACGCTTCTGTAGCGTGATAGCACTGGTGTGTGATGTTTCCTTCAGCGCATTCGCGATCCTTAGCACGATAGAACTGACCAGCGACCAACAACTATATATTTTTGATCCCTTCATTTTTCCCGCATTGTTTCTCATACTTTTTCAACTCTAAAACACAAATCCTCTCTACCAAATTGCTCCAAATTAGTTCTTCAACTTTGAGAATCATTCGCTCATCAAAAATCCATGTTCCCTTGGCTATTGGTAAGTCTTCTTTCCCAACCTTTTCTTCTCTTCTTTTCCTAAATCCTCCATTGTTGCTTATTTTCAAGAACTTGGGATTCTTGTAGAATCTACCCTATTGAGCTTTGCATGATCATAGATTCTGAGTTCTCACTCCCATAGCTCGTCTTCTCGTGGTGGTAAGTTTCTTTTGTTTAATTTCCTAAATTATTTGTTGAAATTCCTTCTTTAATTTTTGACTTGAGCGGGCTGTTTTGAGCCCCAATTGTTAATTATTTTTGCTCAATTTTTGAGCATGTTCTCCCACATATGTGTTTTTTGTTTCTAGCTTTGGGTTGAGAGGCCCAGGGGCCAGTTAGTGACACAAATTTTAACATGGCTAAAATATTAGCAATATAGGTACCGTTAGCTTTGTATTGATGCATATATTATTGTTTTGATAGTGGTTCCGCGATTTGGAGTTTCTTGGAGCAGTTTGAGCCTAGACGACGTCATTCCCGTAGCTAGTCATTGGATGACAGGTAAGTTATGGCTTTCCCTACCTAGACTTTGCATATATAGGCTATAAATACATTAATTAGCATCCTTGCGTGGGTTGTTATAGGTTGGTACCCTAGACGTTGTCCGCCTTTTCTATCCGTTTATTTCATACGTTGGTTATAGTATTCGTGTAATATCGTATATTACCCTTGTGGTCCTGTGTGACCTTGTTTGACTCTGGAACATGGATTGTGGGTTATTTATGTTCGCGAGTACCAGACATAGAGATATCCTTTTAGGCTAGTTATGTCTGCTAAGTAGCGACTAGGCCTGTGCAGGGCTGATAGGAAATACTTGTAAGCCACTGGGCTAATTTATATTTGTGTGCGAGCATATCATCCATGAAAAAGGCTTTCCCCTGCATGTTTTAATACGATTTTGGTTACGAGCCACTATAGATGGTTTTCCTAAACTTGCATGGCCCCGGGGGCCCATTTTTTGTATAACCTAATGTTGACATGGGATTTTTGGATGATTTCATAATTGATTTTCTACTGATACTAAGCTCTGCCGGGTAGAGTACTACACTTGATTTTCTACGAATACCAGGCTCTACCGGGTGGAGTACTACACTTGATTTTCTACTGATAATAGGCTCTACTGAGTGGAGTACTACACTTCATTTTCTACTGATACTAGGATCTGCCGGGCAGAGTACTACACTTGATTTTCTTATGGATTTAGACCCGGATACGCTCTAGGAACCCTTTTGAGAGGGTTTTTGAGACTTTTATTATTGATTTAGACCCGAGTATACCTCGAGCGACCTTTGAGAGGGTATTTTGAGATTACAACTACTGTTTTAGACCCAGTTCAATCCCATGCATGCATACTTGAGATTTAGCCACTGGCTTGAACCCGGACTTGTTTTCGGATGACATGTTAGAGATTTCACGTTCGTTACTGTATGTGGTCAGGGACCTCCATGGGCCCTCCGTTTTGGGGACTGGTTAGGAGCCGGGTGCACCGGAGGAGGGATATACGGTGTAGGATGAGGTATGGTGGGCACGTCCCACCATGGGTCCTCCTACCAAAGTGTCGGGAAGAGGTGCATACAGGGTTACTATTACCAATTCCATCATATCATCATCATGCATATTTCACTCGGATTCCACCCTTGTTTATTATGTGTTTAGTGTACGCTCCGGTTGTATGGGCGGCCGGAGGGTTTGATTTCACTTCATTGCATTCCTCAGTTGTATGGGCGGCCTTTGGGACTGTAGGTAGATTATATATACTCCTGTCTTTACTTAGAGCTTGTCATGGCTTGCGGTTCTGGTGGCTTAGTGGTTATTAGCATGTTGAGGCTCCGTTTGTGGAATTGAATATTGAGGGGGTTAGGGAGTCCTATCTTATTGAGACACTTTTGTGTGGCCTTCTGAGCAGAGTCTATCGGTTATTGTGGTTTAGTGGTTCCATCCTAGGTTGATATTTGCGAGGTTGATCTCTGCTTATATTATCTTTGAAGTTTTATTTGTTGTATGTTTTCCTTTAGTAAATTGATACCTTCTTGAGTATGTGAAGTTGCTTCCTTCCTTCGTTTTAATTGAGGTTACCGGTATACCGCCATGTTTTCTAAACTCTCCTTTTATATACTATTGTTGCAAGGATCCCAGGTACGTTCTTCTTCTTACACCTGTGTTTTGTGTATATTGGTTTTTTGTGCTAGCATTGTTTGCTTATAACCCTTGGATGTCTATTTTCCGTGCTAGTTCCTTGTGCTTTCTCTATTGCTTTCAAGATTGCTTCCTTGCTATTTGCTACTTAGTATTTTTATATCTTATATGCGCTGAGTCGGCCAATGATACCTACTGAGTACCCATTGTGTTGGTGCTCATCCCCCACTACTGCACTTTTTGGTACAAATATTAGTTGAGCTTTTGCCATTGATCATGTTGGATACTCGTGCAACTTTTGGACACGAGACTAGGGTGACCACCTGCCGATCGGGGCTTGTCTACATCTCATCTTTTGTACTATTACTCCTTGTATTTTCGGAGACAGATTTATATTGTATTTTGTTACTTTTGGCACCTGTATCACATTAGAAGCTTCTGTACTATCGATACCAAGTCTTGGGGTTGGTGTAGTTTTCTTTATGTATATATTCAGGTTATTTTCTTTCTCATTGTCTAACATTACATTCTGCTTCCGCTCATTTCTGCTTATTGTGCATTTTGGTTACGTAGTAGCCCATTACTAACCGTTCTGGGCTACGGGGATTGGTTAGCCTACTGGGGGGGGGGTTGTAGGTGCCATCATGACCTGAGAAATCGGGTCGTGGCATGATTTTATTTAACACATACATGGTATGCTTCAAACGAAATGCATAATCGGGATGCTATCCCCCACCCCAGCTTTTCCCCTTTCCGTGATATGATAAACCCACCCTCGAACCTACTACCTGTTAGTAAATAGTTGCCTTTTTCCTCTTTGTTCCATTTGTTACTCAATATTTTAAACATGTTAGCCGAAAGTGAAGTACTCTTGTCATTGGAGCAACCTCATATGCCATATACATTTGGCTTTATTTATGCCCAATTCATTTCAACACTCAATAATTCATCCTTTTTTAGAATTTGGGTTTCTCAAAATCTCACCCTTCTCCCTACACTGAACCAATAATTCACTAGCACTGACACAGACTAACCATATCAAAACAAAAAAAAACATCAACAAATCTCTCTTTTGGACATTTATAAGAAAACTAAAACTCACCGAGATGGAAAATCTTAGGTTTGTAACTTCTATTTAAGCAAAGAGAAACCATTTTGAGATTTTGGTAAAGAGAAACTCTTTTAAGATTTAGGAAAATAGAAATAATAATTCTTTCTTTTCCTAAATCTTAAAAGGGTTTCAGCATTTTCTATTTATATGGCATCAAGCATAGTCATGCGTGCTTAAAACAAGAAGAAAAAGTAGAAATATCGCTGAAACACCAAGAAGAAAATAAGAGTTTACCGGAGAAATCTCTCGCTAGAACTGGCGGAGTAAACCCTTTTTAACTCAATTTCGTCGGAACTGGAGAAATCCTTTTAGCTTTCTCCAGTAAAACACTTTTAGCATTCTCCAGTAAAATAATGTGGAGCAAACTACAAAACCCTTTTAGCTTTTGAGAAGTCAGGTTTTTGAGAAATCTCAGTGAAATTTGGGTTTTTAGAATTTGGGGGGAGATTTAGATATATGGAGGGAATTAATTATTTGGGTTGAAATTTTTATTAAGACTATTAGAGTACACTTGTTAAGTGTTGTCTTTAGAATTACAAAAATATTACAATTAAAAAACGTAGCCATATATATAAATAAGTGGTACGAATTATTTTATAATTTAGCTACACTTATAAAGCGTAGACTATAATTGTAAGAGCATACTTTAGAAATGTTGCCAAAAGCTAAATATTATGGCAACGCCTTAAAAGCGGGCCCAAAAATAATTTAGGCAACACTTTTCAAGCCTTGTCCAGATTTAGTGTGGCCTTAGGACTAAAATGTTGTAGTGGAAGGCTTAATTTATGTTATCATAATAAGGGTATTAAGGTTCAAAATTCTGGCTCGATCCTTTTCTTTCATAATTGATCATTCAAGGATGAACGATGGGTAAATTAGTATCTATTGTAATGACATGTTCAATCATTTTTAAAAGGCACCTCATTACAAGTTCGGTAACTTTCAAATATACCTCCTAAATTTAAATTGGGATTACATGATAAAAAAATTTGAAATTTGAAATTTGCTCGGGCTGATGTCATCCTGCTATAGCAGGAATTTTCCTGCTATAGGGCCATCGCAGTAGCAGGATGACAGAATCAGAAACCCAGAGAATGGGTTTTATATTTCTGACTTCTCCTCTTCAGTTGTAAAAAGAATGAGGGTTACTCCAAAAATCCTCCTAGGGTGCCTCATGGCTTGGAAGCAATGGACAGGACACATTTCCACTCGAATGGGGTAAACCCATGGATTCCATGCCTACTTCTCATCAGAATTTTCCTCCATAGAACCAGAAGTTCGTGTTCAGACTTCTACAGCAGCTGCATGACGTCCAGGTAGGCTAGGTTTAACTGAGTAGTTTAGACCTTATTATCGAAGCATAATATGTTGTAGATTGATGGGAGATTTCATGTTAAGGCCTTCAGGCACGGAGTCTGGATGGATAAACCTATTTAATCATGTTGGTTGGTATGGAAAGTACTGTTATGAGTAATGTGACCCTGTGTTTGGTTGATTAAATTAAAGTTATAATTGTTAATCCTCGGATTATTGAAATTTGGGTGGGTTTATGGAGCTAATCAAAATTGAGACAGGGAGGAGAGGAAAAAGAGAGATTTTCGAGCCTGCAAGCAGCAAGCAACAATGGCTTTTCAGGATGGGATAGAGGAAAAATCCAATCTGCTTGAATTGCCCTTCACTCACTCTTAATAAAAGTCCGTACCCTAGCAGCGCCACAGGGAAAAACTAAGACAATGTGTTTTTTATGTAACTTGGATAACTAAGTGGTCAATCCTGCAATGAGATCATGCGCCCTAACCTAAGCCTGGTGTTGTGTGTTCCGATCCTTCTCACTTACTTATATGAAAACACCTAGGAAATTGAAGAGTTCATGCTTCTTAACAGTAGCTGTCCATGAATTCCTCTGATTCCAGTCAAGCAATAGAGCCAAGGGTTGATTAATTGTAAGGGTTTCTAGGCTGTAGCAGATTTCTCGGGTTGGTATAATAAGGGGACGAATGAGCTAGGAGGTACCAGGCTCTTGGTATTGGGTATGGGTTTCCTGTGGATGCATGTGTACTCCTAATTAATTCTAGGATTTGATGTATGTGAACTAATGTCCTTAATTGATTAAGGTGGGGTTAGTCTTTGTATAGGTCATCAAGGTTGGAATAATAAATCATACTTGTTCGTGGTAGGTGATGGTTTTTGTATTTCAAATTCGTGATGTGAGCATTATAATTGTTTTTTTAGTATACTTGCATCATGTGTGTTCTATACAAGGCAATAAATGTTAGTTTTATCTTAAGTGTCAATCTCATGAAATGAACTTGTTTAAATTCTTGTTAGTTGAACAACTATGATATATATTCATTGTGGTTGTGATTTTTGTGATATTAGTGATTCTTCGGTTGGCTCAGGCACCATGCCTAGTACAGATTATTGATTGGCTCAGGTACCACGCCTAGTATAGGTTTTGCACTGTTGGCTCGGGTACCATGCCTAGTATAGATTATTGGTTGGCTCGGGTAGCATGCCTGGTATAGTATTATTCCCTGGTTGGCTCGGTACCACTCTTGGTATAGGTTCTTTTATGGTTGGATCAGGTACTATGCCTGGTACGAGTTTACTTGTTATTAATTGATGTTCATTACATATTGGTTCCTTGATTAAATTGGGTGTATCTATTATTGATGTTCTTTACATGTTAGTTCCTTAAGTGAACTGGGCTTATCTATTATTGATGTTCCTAGCATGTTGGTTCCTTGAGTGAACCGGGCTTATCTGTTATTGATGTTCCTTACATGTTAGTTCCTTGAGTGAATCAGGCTTATGTATTATTGATGTTCCTTACATGTTGGTTCCTTGAGTGAACTTGGCATATCTGTTGTTGATGTTCACTACATGTTGGTTCCTTGAGTGAACTGGGCTTATCTGTTATTGATATTCATTGCATGTTAGTTCCCTTAGAGGGTCAGGATTTGTTGTCACTTGACATATATATTGGTCCTTGAGTGGCCGGGTTGGTGTGTTTAAAAGATAAGGTGGTTTAGCCTGTAAACCGGGGTTGCATGTTAAATGTCAAAGACAATACCCTAGGGATCCTTGGGTTGTTCGGATTACTTGCAAGCTATGACATAACTATATGTGGTCTAGTTACTTGTATAATTGGGCATGACTTTTATGGTTGTTGTGTCCGGTTGTTGAATGGGAGTCTTATTGGTAGTCATATGGATTTGGATGATTCATGTTGTCCGGTTATATTTTTTTACCATTGTACATTCATAATATCTATTTTGTCAAGAGTGATAGGACAGCTAGTGGTGATGTCTGGGCTAGTTGGTCAAAGAGATAGAGGTTGTGAGGTGTATTGCTTGATGGGTTCAAGACAGGTAAGGTTGGAGGGTCTAAGGTTCTTAGGGAGTCAGGTATGACTGGGTTAGTGAATTAAGGCTAGTTTTCAACGAGTGCCTGATTTAGCGGGATGTCAAGGGTAAGAAACCTTGGGGATTGCATACGTAGAACTAACAAGTAGTCATTTTTTAGGTCTGGCTAGGTAACAAGGAAAGTTTTCCTATTTATGATAAGATTGGTAGGATCTAAGGATTGTAAAGGGCCCGCGTATGACAAGCTTAGTGGAGTGGGGTGTTCTCTAATGTTCGAGTTGGCAACAGAATAGTGAAATGAGTCTTGGGGGAAAGGTGAATGAATTCGGGCAACATATATGGGTAGTAGGAGTTGTTGATAAGGGACCCTGCCTATATAACTTTCATGATGCATGCTTTCTTTTGGATATTTACATGATGTTATGTGGTGGATTCGGGTTAACCGATGATGCCTACCAGTACATATTGTTTGTACTGATACTACTCTTGCTATACCTTTTTTGGTATAGTCTGGTTGTAGGATCAGTTGATGTTTCTCAGTAAGGTGGATAGCAATCTCTAGCAGCTTCTACTCATCTCTTCCTATGATGGGAGCTGCGTCTTATTCTTTTGTTTAATATCTCTTAGCAGCTCGTGTACCTGTTTAGACTAGTTTCTAGGAAAGGTTTTTCCATTCTATTTAAAAGAGTTTCATTGTTTTCAAATATTTGAAGCTATTATCTTTTATTAAGGCAATTTTTCATGTTTCTTATTTACATCTGTATACCCATTTTAAATGGGGTGGTAAGGGTTCTCCTATCTAGGTGATTTATAGTAGGTGCCCGCATGATCTCGACAGTTGGTTTGTGACATATAATGAGATTCCTCATCAGACAAAACATATGCATCATACTCATCATGAGATCTTGCTCCTTGAGCTCCAATATCATTCACGCTCTGTTCCAGCTCCCATCACATGTTTTGCAAGCAATTCAATTTGTTTCATCATCTTTTCCATAGTTTCTTCTTGATCTTCCTCCTTTTTTTTCTCATTTTCCTTGACATAATTGCGGAAGTGACACTCGTTTTCACCTCATCTTCCCTAGTATTCCAAGTACGAGTTTTTTGGCTATTCTATCCAATAAGGCTTTTGCATGTCTTAAAGTTTGGTCCATCAATGAACCACCTGCCGAGTTGTTTGCCACAAAATTGTTGATAGAGTTATAAGATCGATAAAAGTTTTGAAGTAACACCCCATTGGGAAGACCATAAGCTGGGCATTGGACAATCTTATTTATATACCTTAATCATGCCTCAAGCAAGGCTTCACCTGTCAATTGTCAAATGTTGGTTATCTCATCTCTCAATTGAAGCATTCTAGCGGGAGGGAAGAACCAATTTAGGAAGGCTTAGATAAGTTCATTCCACAAGGTAATAGAACCTTCGAGAAGCTCCTCCAACCATTGTGTTGCTTTCCTTGTTAGGGAGAATGTGAACCTTGTTAGGGAGAATGTGAACAATCTCAACAGTATTGACTCTTTGCTGATGTTAGTAACGTTAAATGATTGTCAAATTTCTGCAAAGTTTCTTATATGGAGATTGGCGTCTTCATTTGGAAGACCACCGAAGAAACCTATCATTTGCAATAGGTGTAGCATGGTGCTTGTAACATGGAAGACTATATTCCCTACCATTTGAGGTAGGCGAATGGCACTAGCTACACTATCGTGACCCTTTGGGTCATCATCATCTTTCATATGACTAGCCATGCTACCATGCTCACTAGCGGGACTCAGGTTTTCTCCTATCAAATAGAAAAAAGACAAACAAAGTAAAAATAAAACTAGGCGCAAGAGTAATCCAAATCAATACATAATTTAAGGAAATCAAAATCTAATCCCTGGCAACGTCACCATTTTTGATAACATCCAAAGGCACTCTCCAATTAAGGAGGTGGAAATTGTTGTTTGCAAAATAATTACCAAACTTAGGAGTTGGGGTCAAATTTGACAAGGATTAGATGCTAGATTAACCAAATTTCGTATATCAGGTAACACTAAGGATGCACATTGTACAAGATTTGTAAATAAAACAAATTGGGGTGTGTGTGTAAACGATTGAATTGTATCAAGAGTGAGTAAATAGCAAGGTTAACACAATTGTTGACTAATGAAATTACGAATATTTGGCATGTGCTTCTGATAGGTTAATTACTTGCAATTGGAGTTGTCTATTTGTCTTAATCTTAATTATAGCGAAGATAGCCTTGGTTATAGCTATGCCAATTGTTTTTCAACCAATGGGCATATTTACCTTAGTTTTTTCTCAAACCCCAAGGTCTACACAACTAATCAACAAAAGAGCTAAAGTGGGTTAAACTATTTCTAGCTTTAACCCTTAGATGGGAAATCCCCAAATCCTTACCATGAATCCTTGGCCAATTTTAGCTTTCTTTCTCAAGAAAAACAAAAATTAAAGGTCTAAATTAATTTTTATAACCATCAACTATTTAATTAACCTCGAAGAATTCAATGGATCCACACTTAATAATCAATTTCAAGCAAAAATAATCAACACCCAATAACAATTTATACACCCATCATGCATACAACCCTAGATAAAAATTTAGTGTCACGCCCCGAGGCTACCCCCTAGGCGTAACACGAGACCGGGGACCACGAGTGCCCCGAGCTAACCCTTGGTCATAGCATAACTCAGGCATATCAATTTAACATAGAGGAAGCATGATAAGAGAATTTAGAAACATAAGCATATATATAGTCAAGTCGAATGGGAAGTACAATCCAAAGAGAAGACTCGAACACTGTCTATGTCTGAAAAGCCTCTAAACCAACATATAGAGCCGATGGGACAAGACCCCAACTGACTCAATAATCTAAAGGAAAGATAGAAAATACAACTAGAATGGAAACCAGCCCTCAAACCATGAGGACTCACCAATGCTGACTGGATATTCAGCTTCATCTAGCCACGAGCCTTATGGGAAATACCTGAATCTTCATTATCAAAAGAATGCAGCACAAAATATGAGTCAGTACTTGATGTGACGCTAATTTACGTCACTTTCGACTCCTTTTTACTAAGAACAATCGTACGTTTTCAAGCAACCATTGTTGTTTTTGATGTTTTTAAGTTGTATTTGTAGGAAATGGAAACAAACACGGAAACGGACGGAAATACGCGAAAAAGAGCAATCTGCCTAAGTGTGACGGCCTGAGTGACGGCCCGTCACACATGTGACGGTCCGTCACTGGGACCGTCACTCCAAGGGAGCAAAGGGATAGTGCCACTGCCTAAGGCTGACGGTCCAGGCGACGGTCCGTCAAGGCAGTGACGGTCCGTCAGCCTGACCGTCACGCTAAGGCAGTGGCTTACGTCGGCGACCCGCGTTTTGCGGATTCCTAGCCCGTTTTGGATTTGGTTTCTTTGACTCCTATAAATACCCTATGATAGGTTTATGTAATTAGAAGACACCCAATAGTTTTAGAATAGTTTTTAGTCGTTTCTTGAGAGCAACAACACGTTTTCGGATTCTTGAGTTCGTGTTCTTGAGTTCTTGGTTGTTCTTGTTCTTGGATTATTGAAGAGTATTTTCATCATATTGTAAGAATCTTCCTTCCTTTATAATGAATTACTTCTTTTCTTCTTCGAGCATGAGTAACTAAAACTCCCGCAACTAGGGTTGTGGGAGCCATGGCAAACGTAGCAATATAGATTCCGGGTAGTGTTGGGTTCGATTTATGTATTGTCACGTTGTTAATCATACATTATGTCACGTTTTCTAGTGGGTTGCAAACATTAGAACATGCCTAGGTTTAATTTGCTTGAGAAAGAGATTAAAACCGGGAAACTTGATTGACAACAAGGATTCGAGACTACCAACTCTCGTCTTAAAGATTAATGCCGTAACTGGATTAATTTACTTGATGTTAGGATTGAGAGCTAAAAAGCACATCTTTTTGAGATCGAGAGAAGATAAAAGGAAATTTGTTTATTTGGTCGAGAGACGTTTAGACGATACAATTGACGCAATCACATCATGACACGCATATAGAAAGAACCCAGTTAAGCCTAGAATCGACATTGTTACAACGCCATGGTGACCACGTCCCTAGTTCGCATTCTCTCCTACTGATTATTTCTCCTACGTTTATTATTGTTTTGTTTACAATTTAATTACAAATCCCCCCCCTTTTATTTACTGGAAACGATTGACGACTAGTCACATACTTCACTAAAGTCTTAATCATCACCATATTCTCTGTGGGATTCGACCCCAACCTTGTTGGGTTATATATTTGACAACGATCGCTTACGCTTCTTAAATTGAGGTGTAGTTTGAGCGTTATCAGTACTATAGGATGTACCGAGTATGAGAGATATGCATGATCATGATAAAACATACTTAAAATATGCTTTAGGTGAACCTTTTCATAATGAAATAACATAAGAGGATTATCAAGATATAAGACATAAAACATGAAGCGAGGTTAAAATTCAAAGTATGATATCATATAACTTCATAGCTTGAAAATAATCACGTGGGAGTTTATCTTAACCGATATAAAGCATGCTGAGCTACATGGAGTCCAGTTTCATGCAGCCACACTAAAAAGGTTGTCCTAACCAGCCAAAGTTAGAACCATGTTCATAAGGATCCTTTCATAAGCCACGGAGGGCAACCTATGGTGGCAACGTAGTTTTGGACTTGGGTTATCTAGAACCCTCATCGCTTGGTGCTAAATACTACTCCCAAAACATATAACATAAGGCTCACATACATGTTACATATCTAGATGTCAAGCTTGTTCATAAACATGTTCATACCCCGGATCTTCATACTACTCATAAACCTTGGTTTTAGAAAATGGTTCATGAGCATTGATGGTACATCAGGTGTCTTGTCTTGCATAATAATTCATAACTTAAATACTTGCAGGTCATTAGTTCAATATCATAATAATATATACTTTCATAAAATATAGGAACTAGGCATGCATTTACTTGAAATTCATGAAATCATGCTATCAATTTGCCCAATTTTCTTAAATCACTTCATGCATGTAGGATTTACCATAATTAACCTTCAATTCATTAAATAGGAAATCATATGTAAAAACCCATGCAAAATCATGCAATTCAATGAAATTTCATAATAAAATCATGAGAAGGTAATTTATAGCAAAACCCATAAGAATTGGGTAAGAACTCTAATTTGAAAGTTCATGAAATCAGAATTTGAAATTTGGGATTTTGGGCACAAAGGTGAAAGGAACCCATTTTTTAGTACCCACATACCTTGATTGAAGTTAACCCACCTGGAATTGAAAAGATTAGGAGACTTGGACTTGGAGCATGAGAGAGTTCTTTTCCTTTTTGGGAGATGAATGAGGTAATGACAGGGGACTTAGGCTAATAGGGTTGGAAATCATGCTAAGAATGGAAAAAACGACCTCACTTAGGAGTTAAAAGAGTGGGTAATGACTAAGATACCCCTGGGAAATAATTAAGAAAAGCTGATAAAAGGGGTCGGCTTCAGGAATCACATGTCGGTTCTATGGGTCGTCATTTGAACCATGACTCATGGTTCCCACTCGTGGTTCCGGGCCAACAATCAAGCTGCAGAAGGCAAACTACGGGTCAATAGGATGGACTCGTAGAATGAATCATGAGTCGTCAACCTGACTCGTAGTTCCTGAAGGACTGGGCATGTCTCTTATAAGGTTCCACCAGTCAACAAGACAGTCTGTAGTTCAAACTATGGGTCGTAGACTGGACTCATGGTTCCTAGAGATTAGTCATCCCTTAGGTCTGATACTACGAGTTGACAGGACGGGCCGTAGAATGAACTACGGTCCATAGAACCAACTAGTGGTTCTCATACCAGAGCCTGCTCTAGGCAAACTTAAACCACAGATCCATTCCACGACCCGTGGTTTGGACCCATTATCATGGAAACTTGAATTTTTTTGAGATCTTTTAAGTTTAAAGCTGGATCAAGTTCTGGGGTGTTACAATATCTCCCCCTTGGGATCATTCATCCTCGAATGAAGACTAAGAAAGGGAAACTGAAGAAAAAAAACCCAACCAACAACAAAACATGGAAATCAAGGAATAAACATGAAAACTGAACTTTTCAACTTAAAACCTGATTGAATCAACTTTAAAGACATGAATGCATGCTAAGATCATGAGAGGAACTGATTGAATAGGATCGGAGGAACATACTAAGGAGGAAACTATTACCTTAAGCTAGGACAGAATCAGAAGGAAAGAGATGAGGGTACTTGGCTTTCATGGCTTATGCCACTTCCCAAGTAGTTCCTTCAACAAGCTGATTCCTCCAAAGGACCTTTACCAAAGCGACTTTCTTATTTCTCAACCTCCGAATCTGACGATCAAGGATTTCTATGGGAACCTCCTCATAGGTGAGACTATCCTTTACACTTACATCCTCCAAAGGAACGATCAAAGTTCAGATCACCAACATACTACTTCAGTAAGGAAACATGGAAAATCGGATGAACCACTTCTAATTCCGTTGGCCAATCCAACTCATAAGCAACGCTACCAACTCTTCTCTGAATCTGATAAGGACCTACAAAACAAGGACTAAGTTTTCCCTTCTTGCCAAATCTCATCACACCCTTCATTGGCTACACTTTCAGAAATACCCAATCATTAACTTTAAATTCCAACTCTCTTCCGCATATATTTTCTGTCGACTCTGAGAGGTCTTCAACCTCTCCCTAATAAGCTGAACCTTTTCCATAGTCTCATGAACCAAATCTGGACAAATCAAGGCTGCCTCACCTACCTCAAACCAACCAATAAGAGATCTACATCTCTGACCATAAAGTGCTTCATAAGGAGCCATCTGGATGCTAGAGTGAAAGTTGTTGTTGTAGGTGAACTCGATAAGAGGTAAGTGATCATCCCAATTACCTTTGAAATTAATCACACAAGCCCTAAATATATCCTCCAAAGTCTGAATGGTATGCTCTGCCTGACCATCTGTCTGAGGGTGAAAAGTTGTGTTAAGCTTCACCTGAATACCAAGACCTCTCTGAAATGATCTCCAAAATTTATAGGTAAACTGAGTACAACCCTGACCATATGTACCCTGTTGTGAATGCCCGAATGAATCGGAATGACCACCATGACCTGTGGACCCTGAATGAGTACCTCATGGAGCAGGAATAATACTTTGGCTACTCTGACACTCAGAAGTCTATAATGCTTCCTGAACAGGACGGCTCAGTTGGAAGCACAACTGGTGTTGACCCCTACTATAGTAGCCTCTACCACGGGTCTGGGAACCACTAAAACTACCCTAATAGTAGGGCCTCTTATCGCTGCCCCTTAGGACTTGTGAAGCACGCCTTAAATCATGCAGGCACGATCTACTACCTCCAAAAATGACTTACTTGATGCTACCATACCCTCTGTATCCAAGTGAAGCTGCAAAGTCAACCCTCAAACAAAATGGCGCACTCTCTCATGCTCGGTGGGCAACATCATAGTGGCGTGTCAGGACAACTGGTGGAAGTGGACCTCATATTCAGTCACAGTTGTGAAGCCTTGCTCTAACTTGGAGATTTGATCCATCAACCTCTCTCTCATGCTATACAGTACATACTTCTCTAGAAAAGTTGTGGAGAACTGAGCCCAAGTAAGCAGAGGTGACATGGCTGGTCTGCAGGCAACATATGACCTCCACCACTATTTTGCTAGACCATCCAGCTAACACGTGGTGTATTTTCTCTATGTGACTCAACTAACCCCAAATTATGTAACCTCTCCTGGCAGTTAGTCAAAAACTCATGTGCATCCTCCCGAGAGCCACCTGAAAACCTCGAAGGACCCAATCTCAGAAACCTACAAAGCATCTTCTGCTCCTCAGAAGACATGACTAGCCCGATGGGAATAGGTTGAGCAACGGTAGGAACCAGTAATACCTCCAATCTGGGAACCGCAGTAGCAGGTTCCGCTACTAAGACTTGTGTTGCCACTTGAGCTGAAGTCTGACCCTCATCTCAAACTTGAGAACCAATCAGAGTGGTCAGCAAAGCTGTTGGTGGAGTCATAACCTCAAGAAACCCCAATAACCGAACCTAAGTGTCCTGCAATACTGGAGTAGCCACAAAAACTATTGGATGCTGGGCTAGACCCACATGCTCTGACTCATACTATATCTCATCCACTCTAAACTCAGGCTCTGGTGATGGTAGTCTAGCCCAGGCCCGAGATGGCACCACAGCCCATGCCTTTTCTTGACCTCTAAGTAGACCTCTACCCCATCCCCTAGCTGGGGCTCTAACTACAGGTGCCGGGGCATCATCCTCACCCACTACAGATCTCGTCCAAACCATTTGAGAAAAGAGTGAAACAAGGATACTCAGAATTTTGAACAAGTTAAGAATGCACGACAAGGAATCAAACAACATCACATATTTGCTAGGAATGTCCTATAGCCTCTCCAAGATTAGATACATACGTTAAAGCACCTATCCACGAGACTATACTAGACACTTTTCTCTTATACAGGCAAGATTTGTGAACCTAGAGCTTTGATACCACTCTGTCATGACCTGAAACCAGGCCATGATGGCGCCTACATAACCTCCCGTTAAGCAAGCAAAACCCAGCGATGCGAAAAATAATAATAACCATTAAAATAAGGAAAAGCCAAAGATATAATGAGAAGACAGGGGCAAAAGAGTATATATTCATACCATCATACAAAATATACAAAAGATGGCCTTAAAGTGACAAAAGAGACAAAACATACCGGAGAATCACCCCGAACCTGGTGTCACTAGTACAAGAGCGACTAAAGCAAGGAGTAGCTATAAAACATACTTTGTCTATCCAAAATACAAAAATATAGACAGAATATACAAGATGGAAAGCATGTAAAGTCTCTAAAAGCACCGGGAGCTCACCACAATCTAAACTACAATAGTCCTTGAATAAAGGAAGGATCACTGAAGGTGGCTCGTACAAGGTGCTGCATTAGAAAACGATATAGAGTGTAGTATGAGTACCAAAACAACAGGTACTCAATAGGTATTATAGGCCAACCGATCGCAGAAACATAACAAATAAAAAATAATTTACAGGAAAATAAGCAAAGTACAAGGATCCACTTAAATCTAGTTATAAAGCCAAAAATTTAAACAGACAAACCAATAAAAGACAAGGAAACAATAGGAACCAACCCAATCAACGATAATTCAGAATGACCAATACCAATGCAATGCGATGAAATGATGATGCAATGTATGAATATGCTCAAACCAAAACCCCGTATCTGGTACTCGGGTGCCCGAAATAGAACATTGAGCTTATCTATTGAGTGCATGAAGGAAAAACCCAAAAATAGAGTATCGGGGCACCCAGAAGTGATCATCAGACTTATTAGTAAATGCATAAAGGTAAAAACCCGAAATAACACATTAGGCGCCCGGAATTTAACCTCGGACTCATCAACATATGCATACAAAGTAGTATTTTTCCCCTCCCTTCCAAAATCCATGGTAAAATCTAATAAAGGTTAGTTCAAACCCGAAAAGCACTGTAGCCATAGTAAACCTCATTTTTAACCAAAACTCTTAAAAAAATATTCCCTTTCTGTGCCAATAATATGCAATGTAGTATGAGCATGAAATGTCCATATTTAGAGAAAGCTATGCACAAAAGGTTAAATCAGGGAAAGTACCCTTCAAACCAAGAGAACTGACTTGGAGCTCCGCCAAATCCAAGTTATGGCCTTGGGCTCATAGTTACACAAAACCATAGAATAAATCGGATAAAATAGGAAAGTAAAAGTGAAAGAGGAACACAAGAACCTCTATTCTACTCTAAAACCTCCTAAAAGCAACCTAGGGATTCCAAGCTAGACAAAAGAATACTATAAGCTCCTAGGCTAAGGATAAATATGATAATCCTAAACTATGATCCGAAATGGCGAATAGTAAAGTAATAAACAGGATTCAAGCCTTAATCTACCTAAAGCAAACCTAATATTCCAGTAACATATAAATATATATAATCTAACTAAAATCAATCTATAAAGTAAATTGTAACCTACCTCGGGGCCGAGCTGAAAGCAAGAACCATCACTAGTGTGCCTTCCCCTTCTGAAAAGCCTCAGAAAGTTACCATGCTATCAAGAATACAATCCTGGTGTCAAAACGAAAAGAAAGACACCCATATTGCTATATGAAAAATTGGGTCAGAAAATGACTCTTGGGACTGTGCAATGAAACAGAAAATAAATTCATAATTAAGTTTTTGGTGTGATAAGGAACCCATTCTCAAAATTTGAGCACGAACGGAGTTCATCTCAGGGCTCAAAACATCCCCGAAGTGCAATTAATTCAAAGGATTTAACAAGGAAACAATGGAAAGAATAACAGATTTAAGGGGATCACGCAATGTAAAAGAGATAAGTGATAGAAGGGAACTTACCAAATGAAGAGAACTGAAAGAGAGGAGCTAAAACTGGAGCTCAATGATCAACAATGGAGGAAATTAGAGTTTTTGGAGGAGAAAATGAAGTGGATAACTTAAATAGTTGTCTGGGGTCCTTCATCGCCATCGTGATTGGACCCCTACATTCACAAAGAAATGTGGCCCAGACCATCGCGGTCGCGACAGGTTAGCTATGCTATCTCAAAGAGCAAGCTAGACCGGGTCCCAGCCTGCTTTATCACAAATATGAGAAGTGACCTACGCGATCGTGATGGTCAAGAAACTAAACCATCGCGAATGCGATGGCCACCTCGCGATCGCGATGACAAAATTCGAAATGATTTGGGGTAGTACTTTAGCATCTTCAATAGTCAACAGTTCTTTGGGTCTTAACACTTTTCTCGTATCACCTCCTATGGTGAAGAAGATTCGTGAAGTATTCTTACTGGACAACGATTAGGTTACTACGGTTAATGGTCACTGTTCTCGCTGTCCCATCACTATATATTGTGGTTGGCGGCTTTGAATGCTTATCCGCTACGAAGCACCTCGTTTGTTGATTATGCACTTCTTGGTGATGATATCCTAATCACCGACAATAAGGTGGCCAATCAGTACAGTAGGTTATTGGATAGACTCAGTGTTACCATTTCATTTGCTAAATCCATAGTATCTGAAAATGGAACAATTGAGTTTGCTAAGAGGTTTTGGATACGAGATATAAAGATATCTCTCCCATCTCTCTCAAAGCTTTAACCTCCTGTAGAACGACTGTAGGCCTGTGCCAATTGTCCTGCCGATACTCGATAGAAATATCGACTTTACAAAGGCTAGCGGGTGCAGGTTATAAGGTCCGTTCTCGCCTGATGTCTACTCAGTCACCACGATGGGAAAGACTAAAGGCGGCTGCTTGTAAACCAAACAGGTTACATCTATTTATTGCAGCAACACGTAATTTACAATGCTGAAAGAGTCACCCGATGGCCCTCGGAGTTCATTTGGAAACTTGAGAACACAAACCAACCATGCTACCCAACAAGAAAGAACATTTCAGACTCAATGAAATCGACGAAACTCCATGCCCAATGCTAACTCGGAACTCAATACCCCAAAACAAGTCTTGAAGTCCCGGGATCCAAACTAAAGGTCCCCTTAGTCCAAAGTTGACTTTCTGGAGCTAACAACCCTAACGGAATTACCATCCGAGGTCGTCTTTTCCAATTGTTGACCAGAGTCAACCCTACTAATGAAACTGGATTGAAAACACAAAAACCAACACAAAACCACAATGAAAACACCCAATACTAGACCAATGGTCCCACTAGACCAAAATCCCTCTTTCGGAGCCAACAAAACTATCAGAATTCTATTCTGAGCATGTCTTCCAAGAAAGATGACCGAAGTTAAAGGTTTTCTAAGTTCAAGTTCTAAAATAGGAAAATGGCCTTAATATCCTAACGAATGGCTAGGGCACCGAACCGTCATTCCTGACAAGTCATAAATGACCTGTAGCCAGTGAAGGGAAGCTCGAAACGTAGAAAAAAACATAAAAAATAGAGAATGACTTAAAGGGTCATTAAACTTATTTTTATGATAGTGTGATTGTATTTTTGGAATTCTGAGAGTGGTTCAGGCTTGGACATCATAATTCCAGTAGCTTGTCATCAGGCGACATGTAATAATTAGAATCCTTAGGTTGGGTTTATGAGCTTGGGACCCCAGACCTTCTCCGTTATTTCATATCAGTATTATTTCAGTCATTTGGTTGTAAAATTCATTGTAGTTGCTTATATCACCCTTGCGGTCCTATGTGGAATTCTATTCAACTCTGGACCATAGATTGTGGGTTATGTGGGAATGTCCGTGAGTCCTGGATATCATTACTGCTATTTTTAGAGCTAGTTATCATTGATGTAGAATGATTAGAGCCTGTGCAGGGCCGATAGGTTAATTGTAAGACATTGGGCTACTGGTTGTGATTTAGCATGCCATTATCATGCATATAAAGAGATTTCTACATGATTTTACTATTGTTTTTGCTTCGAGTCTACTATAAATATTTTTCTAAACCTTTCATGGCCCTTAGGGCTCATTTTCAGTAAAAATGGTTGTAAAAGGTTTGGAATTGATTTTTATGGATCTTCTTATGGTAAGAGAGATTAAAAGATAATTTTATCAAATTTTTCCGCACTTATACTAGACCTAGTTAAGCGGTGGTGCTAGGAATGCTTTGATAGTGATTTGAGGTGATATTTTACTAGGTAAAGCCGAGCATTGAACTTGAT
The DNA here is from genome assembly GCA_003996215.1 of Jaltomata sinuosa. Lineage (NCBI taxonomy): Eukaryota > Viridiplantae > Streptophyta > Magnoliopsida > Solanales > Solanaceae > Jaltomata > Jaltomata sinuosa. The sequence goes on from QJPP01002371.1 coordinate 168,828, forward strand.
TTACTACTATTTTAGACCCGATTACCCCCGGGCACTCTTGATGAGGTTTTGAGACTGGTTTCACTGATTTAGACTTGGATAAACTCTGGGCATGAATTTGAGATTCGATTTCTAGTTTGGATCTAGATACACTTCAGACTGTTATATTGAGGCTTGAGTTTTAGTATGTGGTCTATGAGTAGACCTCCATGGACCTTGCCGATAAGGACTAGGGGCTACATGCTGCGAGTGCCGAAGGAGAGGGGTACAATAGAGTTGAGGTACTCGGAGGAATCCTTTCAAAAGATCCTGCCTGTGTTGGGCCTTTTAGGTGCCAGAGGGGGTAACTGAAATGCCCAAATTACACCTTCTTAGTGAAGCAGAAAGTGGTCGATGTTCAAATATAGAACCCAATGAAGGTTGGGGTCGATCCCACAAGGAATATAGAAGGACTAGGGTCAATTATGTTTACTTGTGCTCTTAGCCGTTTCAAATTAGAACAAGTAACAAATTAATAATTTTATATGTTGTAATCAATGAGAGAAGTGACTAGGGTAGTGTTCCCCTTGAGATCACAACATAGTAAGCATTGTACTAGCAATCTATTCTGGTGCTTATCATGAAAAATCTATAAGTGAGGTTCACTTAAATGGTTGGTTCCCTATATAGATGAACTTCACCACGCACCTTGGTTCGGCTACGGGTGTATGTTTTACTAACCCTTACCCTTGATCCCATATTAGCTATTCCCCGACAAAGGTCAAGCTATTAGATGAGAGTTGATAGGCTCAAATCTCCATTGTACCCATCCTTTTTACCATTCATTACCTCCTTGGTCTGGCAAGTAAGAATAAAGTGAGTACTAATGTTTTCAACCGTTCATAAGCAATCAAAGCGAAGGGAAGAACAATACATGCATAAACACTGTCCTAGAATTGCTAAGTACTTTGCCTACTTTGTTAACCCTTCATGGTTCCCACAACCCTTGTTGGGATTTAGCTACTCATGGTTGTAAGGACATAACCAGGTTTAGATGAAGAGATCATGATTATAACTTACAAGAACAAGTAAAGAAAATCAGAAATCTTGTAACCTCAAGAACACGTCAATAAATCAAGAACAATCTTTTAATTCTCAAAATTGTTTTATGATGTCTCCAAAAACGTAAATAATCCATAACAAATTGTAACACATGCATAACGTAAGAAATTAAACTTAAGGGAAGGTAATTATAGACAAAATAGACCAAATCCTAACTAATCTAGGAAAGATGGACATGTCAGTTCCGACGGGCAAGCCCCTTGGGCCATCATGGTTGCGATGGGCATCGTGGGTGCCTGTCGGTCTTCTTTTACTTTGTGTCTCTAGGCCTTCTATGTTCCACTGATCCAGTCCCATGGGAAAGTGTGAAGGCCCATAGTTGGACCGATGCCAATCATGGCTGGATGTGGGAGTGGGTTTTGCCTCTAAGTTTCTCTAGTCCATTCTGACGCCCTTTCCCACGGGCCATGGTAGATCCCACACCCGTGGGGCATGTCTTTTTACCCAGAAAAACTTAAACTTTTGGTATTTTTATTTTTTCAATACTCTTCCCTGCACATGTAACAAATTACATCAAATCTAACAAAACACAATTAAGAACTTCCCAAAATTCATAGTTTTAAGAGTCGAAAGTGCTGTGAAATCTCAGAAACACCCTCAACTTAGAATATTTACTTCTCCTCAAGAAACAAATGAAGACAAAAACTAAAACAATGCTTAAGTAAAAGGAAACTAGGAACTACAACAACAACATGGTTCAATCCACAGAATCAATACCCATTCCATATCAGTTCAAAAACCAGTGCATCTATTCAAGTTATCAAAAACAACACAACACAGATCCATGGATGACAACATGATATTCATGAGCAAGATAAAATACACAGTAGACATTCATACCAATCAATTAGCATTCACAGTCTACTCTAGTGCCCTCAAAATAAAGAAGTCCAGCTCACACAGAAATGCATTCAACAAAAAAGGACTGGGAATACCCTCACTCTCGCAATGAAATTCAATTTGTACATGCACAATACCATAGGCTTGCCCTTATTTTCTATGCCTTGGATTTCAAACAGTTCGGTTAAGATCACTATACGACTTTGTTAGGCTTTTAATATAGGCTTAGGGACAGAAATGGTATATTTGGGTAACAGTGACTATGCCTTCCTTGACACCACAATTACTTCTTTATTCTCCACTTTTCAGACCATAAATATTTCCTCCCTTATTCTCCTTTTTGCTTTTATCAAACATCAGGTGTGGCTTTTATTGCACTTTTGCACCTTTATTTTTGATCTTTTCATTTTTATTTTTATTTTCTTTCTTTCTTTCTTTCATTTTATTTTGTCGCACACAAACCACACCCATTCTCTCCTTTTTTTAACACTAACTCGATCTTTTCATACCTAAAACTTCCTATCCACCCTTATAGTAGCCACCCTCGACTTAGGCATTTAGCCTAAGTTGAGGTGCATAATGTCCACGGAGGGACTAGGGCCAAAACAAAAGTTTATAGGAAACATGGAAGATGAATAGGCTAACAACACAGGGATTAACTTAGGCTCAAATATAGGGATCAAAGGGAATCATAATTTCATTTGGTAGGTCATTTGGCTTAAGTGGACTCATTCAAAAATGGCCTATGATCATCCTCTAACCAAACCATTCTACAACCACATTAAGACTAACCAGGCAAGTTCTAGATTGATACAACACAACAAGAACACATACAAGGCAGCTCACTCACATATGGCATAGAGTTTACACTACAGATTAGCTAACTATCAGCTCATGCTTTAGCTTAAGATACTAATCACATTTATATACATCAAGGTCAGTCCTAACAACTTATTGCACAAAAGTTTGGAGGGGTCTCTATTTTCACAGATTTTTATCAAACTAAGACCAACCATAGCTGCATTGATTTCCTATTTTTCTTCTACAAGCACACATCTTATTCTAAACATGTCGGTTCAATAGAAATATAAAAGTCCTCAGGGAAAGAACACATGTAAGAAAACCCTAAGGACGTGGGTACTTTTTAGCATATAAGGCCGAACAACCTTTCAACTCATCCACATCTACCCTCACCATTGCAATTCTGCTCCTTCATCTCTGTTAGTTTAGCTGCACCCATTTCATCCAACTTTTTGTCGATCCTCTCTTCCAATTTGTCGATCTGGCCATGCACATTAACAAATAGTGCTATGGCTTTCTGTATGGAGGAATCAACAATAGTCTGGAACAGCTGAGCAAACATTTTCATATGCTTCTTCTCCAATAACTTGCACAAGGAATGTGCAATTTTAGAAAAGTCTTTGATAAACCTGCAATAGAAACTAGTATGCCCCAAAAAGCTTTAAATACCTTTCACAGAAATTGGTGGAGGAAAATTTTCAATTACCTCTATCTTCTCTTTGACGACCTTAATACCCTTCTTGGAGATCCGATGGCCAATCACTATACCCTCTTTGACCATGAAGTGACATTTTTCCTAGTTTAGCACTAGGTTACACTCTTCACATATTTTTAGCACACAACTCACACGAGCCAAATGTCACGACCCGATTTCTCGGTCATGATGGCACCTACAACCCCCCAGTAGGCAAACCAATTCCCGTAGCCCAGGACAGTTAGTAATGGGCTACTATATAATAAATAAGCGGGAGGGTAGTTTAATAAGAAAAAGTAAGGGAACAAAATAAAGAGAATAGATAACAGGAATATATATATACATATGCGGAAACTAAACCAAACCCCAAGACCTGGTATCATAGTATAGAGCCAAAACTACATACATGGAGTGCAAACGATCCAAAACAATATATACAGATGTCTCTGAATGGTAATAGAGTACATAAAGAAAAAGATAAACTCAAGCTAAGCTTCGATCGCCAAGAGCTCACCCTCAGTCTACAGTAATCCCCAACAGATCTCCAAGCATGACTTACAGCGATCTAACGTCGATGGCCCACGCTAGGATTTGCACCCAAAGATGCAGGGGGTAGGGTGAGCACCAAATGCGAAGCATAAGGTGCCCAGTAGGTATGATAGGCCGACTGGGCACATATAAGATAAAAGCGTAGTAACAGACAGAATAGAAGCAAGTAGTCACAGAAATCAACAAAAGGTACACAGGAACTAGCCCAGAGGGAAGTCAACAGAACCAAATGTGAGACCAGTAAGCCAAATATATACACCATAGGCACAGGTGAAAGTAAGAAATAACGCACCTGGGGTCCTTGAAATAACAATGTATACATAATAAGTTTACGCAATGGACGGTATACCGGTAACCTCAAGTGTAAGAAGAAGAGAGAAAGAGTAATGATAGGCATGCTTAGAGACATGAATCAAGCCCAACTAATCATATCAATCTCAAATCCAACAACTAACAGTCTAGCAGTAACCAATTTCATAATTAACAGAAATAGGGAAAATTTCTACAAGTAAACATCAAGAGTCTACCTACAGTCCCCCGCCCGCCCATACAACCGAGGAACACAAACAAGTGAAAACAAACACTCTGGCATCCCATACTACCGGAGCATACAATCAACAAACAACAAACAAGGGTGGAGCCTCAAACAATGAATGATATGATGCATGAAGATCTCACGTGAAATGGTATCTCTGTATGTACCTCCTTCGGTGCCGATCCGGCCCAGCAGGTAGGTTCCATAGAAGGAGACTGCCCGTATACCTCTACTCCACCGTATACCCTTCCTCCGGCACACGCAGCCCGCAGCCTGCAGCCCCAGGCCCGAATGGAAAGGTCCATGAAGGTCCCTGAGCCCATACTAAACCTCAGTATCAAAACATGTCATCCGGAAGCAAGTCCGGGTTCAAGATAGAGACCCAGTCTCTAATATGCATCCCCAGACCCTGTCCAGGACTAAAGTAGTAGGAAAATATCTCAAAAACCCCTCCAAGGTTGCCCGAGCATAACCGGGTCTAAACAGTAGAAAATCATCTCAGGTGCTCGGTCCGACCGAGGCTAAAATCATCTCAAGTAGCAAGAAACTCAACTAGCACCCAGGCCCTGTCGAGTCTAGCGTTAATCGTAAAACTGGTGATTTAAAACATAATTTTACTTTCTTTTACCCAAGAATATTCACATGTTAAATCAAACCATTTCCAAATCATTTCCAAATCATTTCCAAATCATTTCCATCAAAAACAGGCCCCAGGGCCATGCAAGGTTTAGAAAATAGTGTTAGTAGGCCTGAAGCCAAACCGTAGTAAAACATGGATAAAACCTCTTTAAATGCATGGAAATGGTATGATCAAACACAATAGCTATCCAGCAGCTCACAATCAACCTATCGATCCTGCACAGGCCCATAACTACTCAACAAGCATAACAAACCTAGAAGGATAATTCTATGCCCGGGACTCGCGGACATTCCCAAAATCCCACCTTCTATGTTCCAGAGTCAACAAGGCCTCACAGGACCACAAGGATAAATAAAATATATCAACCAATGCTACAAGCATCGGAGGAACAAAAGTAGGCGGGCATGAATAAAACGGTCAAGGTATGTGGTACCGATTTAATAAACCCAACCCAAGGATGCCCATTAATACAATTTTATCCTATACATGCGGAGTCTAGGGAAAATAAACTGTAACCTACTTGTCGTCCGATGAAAAGCTCGAACCTCTCTGAAAAGAATCTCCGAAACGAAATCAAACTTGAACTCGGGCTTGAATAATTTGACATAGATAATTGATTTTCTTTTGTTGACCGAATATTGCGTCAAAATAATTTTCCCTCAAAAATCTTTATTAGCGCATAGTGAATTAATCGTGCACAATTATGATCAGTGAAAATTACATTCCAAGAAGTAATATGTAAGTTGGCAGCAATTAACATTGTCAATTGTTGAAATGATTTAAGTGAAGGGAACACTTGCCAGTGACTAATGGCTGATGTACTACCTCACTCCCACATGGAGCTGAGGTGTCACACCATAATAATTGATGTTGTACTTATATACACGGGTATTGCATATGTTCATGATAAAATAAATATAACTTTTTAATTATGTCATATTTAATAGAAAATTATTTCAAATAAAACCTACTATATTATAATAATAATTTTCAACATAACTAAATTTACTATCTCCGTTAAAATATTACAATGTATACAAACCTTATAAAATAAGTACATATACAATTATATCATAATAAAAGTATTTTTCATAGACCTTTAAAATACTTTTAAAAAGGTAATAAAAAAATAACTTTTTAACACATTCAACTTTAAAATAAAATATTTTCAAATACGCACAATTTTGATACTCAATAACTCTCTTGGAACCCTCCCTTATGTTTTCTCACTGTTTCAGAACTGATTTTGACCCGACCCGGTTCGCGACCCAGTTCGTGACCCGGTTTCTTCCAGACAGTCCGCGGTAAAACAGTCATAACCTTTTACTCCCAAATCAGTTGGACGTGAGGTTTTGTGCGTTGGAATCTAGACTTGTAGACCTTCGATTTGGTATTTTGGTGGACTTCTAACTCCTTATATATTGAGAGAAAAGCTTTGAGACATTTTACCCAAAGTTCAGAAAATTTATTAAAGAAACTTACGATAACTTTTGCCGACTTGCTTGACTTCAAAACTTATCATACGACCAAATAAATGGCCCCGGCACCGAACTACAGGTCCCGACAAGCCTTAAATGACTTGGGGCCGCTACGAACAACCTCTAACGGTACAAGGAAAACGTATACGCGATAATAATCGGAAGGGTCATTACATCGTCCACTACTAAAAAGGACTTTAGTCCTCGAAAGTCAAAAAAGGGGGTACTTGAAGGTTCAAACAACTGCGGATACTGAGCCCGCATATCTCTCTCGGTCTCCCAGGTAGCCTCCTCAACTTGACGGTGCCTCCAGTGAACCTTAACAACCAGGATCTCTCGAGACCTCAATCTCCTGACATCTCT
>QJPP01002372.1:0-185915 GCA_003996215.1 Jaltomata sinuosa
GCTTGGAGATCTGTTGGGGATTACTTCAGGCTGAGGGTGAGCTCTTGGCGATCGGAGCTTAGCTTTAGTTTATCTTTTGCTTCATGTACTCTATTACCATTCAGAGACATCTGCATATATTGTTTTGGATTATTTGCACTCCATGTATGCAGTGTGGGCTCTATACTATGATACCAGGTCTTGGGGTTTGGTTTAGTCTCCGCATATGTATATATTTATAGTCCTTTTATCTGTTCTCTTCGTCTTGTTCTCTTATTTGTTAGATAGTAGCCCATTACTAACTGTTCTGGGCTATGGGGATTGGTTCACCTACCGGGGGTTGTAGGTGCCATCATGACCAAGAAATTGGGTCGTGACACTAAGAAAGGTTTGGGTTCAGGTATGTGGGTATTTAGTAGGGGATTCCTTTCACCCTTATGCTCAAAACTTATGATTTCACTTTGATTTATCAAGGAATTAGGGTTCTTACCCAGATATGATTTCTTTTATGATATTAATTTTTTTACATTAAAGTATGTCTTCTAATCCCTTACCCATGATTTTAAATGAGAATCGTGAAGCATTTCAAAAGCCCATGAATTGAGAATGATTTCTAGCATGATTTTAAGTAAAATTGGCATGTTTAGATAATATGACCTCGAGTATTTATGAAATTGCATGCCTTGTTCTTCAAATTATGAGTTTTAGTAAAAAGTATATCTTGAACTATGGCTATGCTATCCTTTTAAGACTTATAAATTTATGAATAACATGACATTAGATATGTCCACATGCTTTACAAGTGATTTTGACATTAGATATGTCCCTATGCTTTATGAAAGGTTTGGAATCTAGATATGTCTACCTAAGCTATGAACAGTTTTTCCATTAGATATGTCACCAATATTATATGAGCTATATGTATATTTTGGAAGTAGTATTTAGCACCTAGTTGGACTGGGTTTAGCATACCCTGAGCTCCAGAACTATGTTGCTACCGTAGGTTACCCTCCGTGGCTCATTACAGGATCCTTAATATATGGTTCTAACCTAGGCCAGTTAGGACAACCTTTTTTGGTATAGAGCAGCACAATCGATTCCATATAGCTCACATGTGGCAGCCTCGACAGCCCAAATAGGACTTATGTGCTACCTGCTTCTTACTTTATATGAACTGTTGGGAGTAGTTGTTTTCTTTCTAGAGCTATTGACAGGGGCCTTGCTGGCCAAGGGATGATTTTTACACCGAGATACACTTGTTTGTTTTCTTTATTATGTGTGCCTGATATGCACCATTGGCAAATGGTTAAGCAGGGCCGGCTTTGGCCTAAGTTTTGGCATTAGGTGCCAGCTGCGCCCCACCCCCTCCCTCCCTCGAGTTTGGGGTATATTGGTATCAGAGCAATGTCATATCTTAGGGAGTCTGCAAGCCATGTCTAGTAGAGTCTTATTTATAAAGTGTTGTGCACCACATTTTATAAGAAGGAAGCTACAGACATTGTTCAGGAAAGTTACCCTTTTTCTTTCTCAAATCGTGCAATAGAGCTGAGTCATAATGGTTGAGTTCTCCGGCTTATGATTGTTATTGGGCTTGTACTCAAACTATACATAATGACAATATAGAAATCACGTGAATTCATGTCGCTGTACAGAACATAGAGGTGCTATGAAATTAGTAGTATATAATTCAGAAAGTCGAGATAGGGCAGCAAAAGAGGGCTAGGCCTACAGATTTTAGATAGAGGCCTAGGATGGCTCCAAACCTCGATATTCCAAGAGACTACCTAGGCCCCCACTACAAAATTACCAGGGTAGTAGGTTGGATCACTGGGGGCAGTCAGGTCTAGGTGAGAGCTCATGAGCATCAGGCTCGCAACAGTATCAGATCCTAGAGTAGTTTAGATCAGTTATGCCAAATTTTGATACATGCAATAAACACATGTTGAGAGATTATCTGATGGCTCCACATCATGCTATTTTGTGGCCAAAAGGGTTATTTAAAAAGATATTATCCATTAAGGGACCAGTAGGGTTCAGGACAAAGGGACAAATCATCAATAGGATTATCTTCCTCAGTATATTCTATCGAGTATGTGTCCCAGATTTCATCAGATAGAGGTCGAGGCTAAGAGGGAGCATCTAGTTTTGGTAGTGGCTAGAATTGCAGTTATGCACTAATAGGTGATCAGGATTCAAATTCATTGCCAGATGTTGTGACAAGTATGCTGAGTGGTTGCTTCCATTGTGTTTATGTTTTTATTGATCCAGGCTCCACATTATTGTATGTTACCCCCATTACTTTCTGGGAAGTTATGTATAGTACCAGAGCCATTTTTGCAACCTCTTTTTTATGTCTACCCCAGTTGGCGACTCTATTATTTTCAAGAGGATTTATCGAGATTGTACGCTAGAGATTGTTTGTTGTCAAACCTTTGCAGACATGATAGAGCTATAGCTGCTTGACTTTGATATTATTATGGGCATGGATTGGCAGACATCTTTTTATGCTAATGTTGACCACCGAGTGAAGACTAATCGATTCCACTTTCCAAGGGAAGTAGTTTGAGAGTCAAAGGGTAATGTAGCAACACCAAAATGAAGGTTTATTCCCTATCCTCAGGCAAAGAAAATGATCACCAAATGTTGTATTTACCATACTGTTTGAGTTTAAGATATTGATGTTGAGCTACTGACTCTTTAGATTATTCCAATGGCTAATGAGTTTCTATACGAGCTTCCTTGTATTCCCCAAGAATGGGAGATTAATTTTTCTATTTCTACATTACTAGATGCGTAATCGATATCAATTTTTCCATATAGAATGGCACCAAAAGAATTGAAGGAATTGAATGAACTACTGAAAGAATTATTAGATAAGGGATTCATGAGGCCTAGTGTATCACCATGCGGTGCACCAATGTTATTTGTGCGTAAGAAAGATGACCCATTGCAGAAGTGTATAAACTATCCAAAAACTGAATAAGGTGACTATAAAGAATAAATATCCACTACCAAGGATTTTTTTTACCAATTGTAGGATTCCATATGCTTCTCAAAGATTGATTTAAATTTAGGGTACCACCAGGAACCTATTCGAGAGAGTGATATTCAGAAGACAGTCTTCAGGTTAGATATGACAATTTTGAGGTTCTTGTGATGTCTTTTGGGTTTGTAAACACCCCAACAATATTTATAGACCTGATGAATAGATATACATACCATTTTTAGACTTGCTGACATTATGTTTATTGATGATATTCTAGTATATCTTGTTCAGATACTGAGCAAATAGACCACATCCGAGTAGTGCTTCAGGTAATCATAGATCAAAGGTTGTATGCTAAGCTCTCAAACTGTAAGTTCTGGTTGCATTATATGGCCTTTTTAGGCAATATTGTATCAGATGCTAGTATTCAAGTTCATTTACAAAATATGGAGGCCGTGAAAGCTTGGCCTAGACCTATGACCATGACAGAAGTTCGTACCTTTCTGAGGTTAACAAGGTATTACAAAAGGTTGGTGGAAGTATTTTCTTTACTTTCAGCACCCTTGACAAAGCTAAATTAGAAAGTAGCTAAGTTTCTGTGGAACATAGCCTGCGAGCAGAGTTTCCAAGAGATAAAAAATAGATTAACTTCAGCACCAGTTCTGACCTTACCAAATAGTCTAGAGGGCTACGAAATGTATTATGACATTTCAAGTGCAACACAAAAAGGTAAGTGTTTATGCTACTAGATAATTAAAGAAGAATGAGAAGAGTGACCCGACCCACGATTTAGAGTTGGCTTCATTTATTCATGCCCTAAAGATTTGGAGGCATTACTTGTATGTCATTAATGTTTATATTTATACAGATCATAAGCACCCCCAATATATTTTTAGACTAAAAGAGTTGAATTGTGATAGCTCTAATGGCTCGAATTGCTAAAAGACTATGATGTGGATATTTTATACCATCCAAGGAAAGCCAATATAGTAGCAGATGCCCTTAGTCACAAGTATGTTGACATTCTATTGTATTTAGGAGCTGAGAAGTGAGAGATGGCTCAGAAGCTCCATTAGCTAGCTAGTTTGGGGGGTTAGATTATTAGACTCTGATGATATTGGGGTCACAGTTTAGGACACAACCATATAATCTTTAGTTATGGAGGTGAAGACACGACAATACAAGGATCCTATCTTGGAGCAACTCAGAGGCAAGGCTTGAAAATGAGAGTCTTTAGACTTTGATAGAGCAGGAGATAGACTCCTCAGATTTAGAGATCAGTTATGTGTTCCGAATGCTGCAGAGCTTCGATAGAAGATTATGGGAAAGGCAAACCATTATTGCTACTTTGTTGACTCAGGATCCATTAAAATGTATTATGATATTAAAGAGATTTATTGGTGGCCAAACATGAAGAGGGACATAGCTAAGTTAGTGGAACAGTTCCAAAATCACCAGCAGGTAAAGGTAATGCATCAGAAGCCTAGTAGGCTGACTCATGAGATAGCTATTCCATTGTGGAAGTGGGAGGTGATAAATATAGATTTTGTGATAGGTTTTCCTCGTTCGCGATGGAAGTTTGATTTCTACCTGGATGATTATCGATAGGCTAACAAAATTAGCCTATTTCTTGTCAGTCAGTTCATATTCATAGCTAAAGATTATGTTGGCTTATACATAATAGAGATAGTTAAACTTTATGGTTTCCCAATATCGATTATTTCAGATAGAGGGGCACAACTTATAGCAAATTTCTAGAGATCATTGTAGAAGGGTTTGAGGACTCAGGTTAATCTTAGTTTAAATTTTCATTTGTAGACCAATGGCCAAGCCAAACGTATGATCCATACACTTGAGGATATGTTTTGGGCATGTTTGCTGGATTTCAGAGGGAACTGGATGATCACTTGTCGCTTATTGAGATTTCTTATAATAATAGCTACAATTCCAGCATCGGTATGGCAGCAAATGAGACTTTCTGTAAGCAGAAATGATGATCTTCTAATGATTAGTTCGAGGTTAGAGAGTCAGGGTTATTTGGACTTAACATAGTGTAGCAGGCCATGGAAAAGGTTAAATAGATTAGATAGCAGTTGTTAATAGCTCATAGCTACCAAAAATCATATTCAGATGTTAGGCGAAGGGACTTGTAGTTCAATATTGATGATTGAGTCTTTTTGAACATTTCACCAATGAAAGGCATTGTGCAATTTGGTTGGAAGGGAAAGATAAGCCCTCGATATATTAGATCATACCATATTATGGAACAGATAGGTAGAGTTGCTTACCAGCTAGAGTTTCCTCTAAATTTAGAGGTAGTACACCTAGTCTTTCATGTTGCTATGTTACGAAAGTGTATCAAGTACCCAACACATATAGTACCGATAATAGATGTACAAATTTCAAAGGAAACATCGTATAAATATATCCATATATCCATAGTAGACTGCTAGATTAGGAGATTATGGAATAAGGATACAACTTCAGTGAAAGTGTTGTGGAGGAACCATAATATCGAGTTGATGGCATGGGAGGCTAAAGAGGACATAAAGCCCAGATATCCCCACCTGTTCACTCCTTCAGATGATGTTCAAAACAGATAGATAATAGACCCATATTCGAGTACTTTAGGTACATTGCTTGGGTATTTTATAAGTTCTTCTGATCTTTCTTGTGATTCCATCTATATTATCTTCATTCGAGGATGAATGTTCCTAAGGGGAGAGGATGTAACACCCTACCCGTTTGAATATTGGACTAACTCATACTTTTGGGATAAGACTAAGAGCTTAATATTATAAGGAGGATGTTTTATGAGGTATTTTAACTGCACAATGGTTGTATGTCAAGTTTTGAAGTCAAGCAAGTTGAAAAATAAAAGTTGGGGAAAGTTATTAATTATGTTAAGAAATTCTATGAAAATTTGGGTCAAATATCTCAAATATTTTCTCCCGATCTATAAAGAGTAAGAAGTCCCCCAACCTACCAAATCAAAGGTTTAAGAGTCTAGTTTTTATTTCACTAAACCGTTCATCCATAGAATTTAATAATAGAGAGATATTCACATTTTTGTAAGACTGCACAAGCAAGCACATCAAGGTGGGCTCCCTAGTCCCAAGTCGGTTTAGCTTTATATAAGTTGTTTCAGCTTCTTTTTAACTCATAAAAATCAACCACTATTCATATAAAATAAGAGTTAAATCCCCTAAATACTCCATGGACTTTGATGCTTTCAATTCGGAAGTTTAATGGAAGTTGCTCTACGTTGCAAGCTCATCATTTTGGTATCGTTTGCCCCGTCGATTTCATGGTGTATCTTCATGGGTGTTGTGGCAGAAAGATGTTAGGTGTTTATTGATTATTTGTCAGTATCTATGGAGTTATATTGGTAAGGTAAGGATCCCGTACACTTATATATTTTTTGAATCAGGATTCTACGCTTCTTGTTACGAAAAATTGTAGTTGCCGATGATTTATAGTAGTTTCTTGTTGATTTTAGCTTCGGATGTTGTTACTTCAAAGAGTAAGATTGTTTAGCTTGTTATTGAAATTTTTTTGTCAAGTAAATCATTCCCCTGTGACCCTCCTTCATAATCCCATGTTCCAATATTGTTTTATAGATGTTTGACCACGAAGCGGTGTTTTGGATACCGTAGCTCCGGGAAGCCACTCTATCTTGTTAAGTTTGATTATTATTGTTGTGTACTGATGGTGTTAAGGTGTGAGAGGGACTTGGGTTTGGTTTGATTCTTGTCAAAGTCACGTAAGATGGTTGTTGGATTGAATAACGTGAAGTAAACCTTGAAATAGTTGGATTTAGCTATTGTTTATTATTGTTAGTAGCCTAATTTTATGATTTGGACTTGGCTTGTCGTGAGTATGACATTGATGCCTTATCGATTGGTTATGGCTCATACTTTCAGCCTTATTGATTTTTACATTTGTTGAATTACATTTGGTTGGTCAAGATTCATAGCAACACCTCTGGGGCTTCAATTGAAAGGTATGTTAGGCTTCCTTTTAACTTTTTGGCATGACCTTTAAGGCCAAAGCTTGTATAGTATGTGTAACATCATTATTCGACTAGTGGCCTTATAGTATTGAGTTTTTTCCCATGGCAAGATATGGTGACTATCAGCAGCAGTCTATTCCTTACTTAGCCCCCTAGAAGAGCATGTTATGATTGTATTGAGGTCTGTGATTACATGATGATATTGTGTTGTTTTTATAGTCTTGTTGTCGCCTATGAGCTTGTTTTGGCCTCAGCAAGCACTGACACTGCAGGATTTTAGACCCTATATTCAAGTTACTATTACTATGCCTTCGGGCCGGAAAGACCGTACCTATGGGATGGACAGGTTGTACCTACGGGGCAACAGTTACATTATCTTACCATGCCTTCAGGACGGGCAGAACGTACCTATGGGATGGGCAGGATGTACCTATGGGGCAGCAGTAATATTATATACCGTGCCTTTAGGTCGGGCAGAGCGTTCCTATGGGCCGGGCAGACCGTACCTATGGGGAAGACATGCTGTACCTACAGGGCAACACTTATATGGTACCACAGAGCCTCAGAGTTGCACTAATTCATGACACATGTACAGTTAGACAGTTCAGATCTGATTATCACTGGGGTCCAGGTAAGGGGGTCAGTATGGGTATTTAACGACTATTTCTGCCTATTAGGACTTATAGAAATTGTATGCTATTTGTACCTGCTGGGATTATGAGGGGCAGGTAAGGTTATTATTTGATATGTGATTTAGATGGTATTTTGTTGCATGAAGGTAAGTAATTGTACTTTTGTTTTACTACCACTCTTTTGTTCAATCCTTACACTTGAGTTTCAGTTTTCAGTTCGCCTTACATGCTTGGTACTTTATTTCATACTGACCTCTATTGTCTGGGGGTGATGCATTCATGACTGCAGGTTCTGAGCGATGATCAAACAGACCTATTGGGTAGTGTAGCTGAGCTTTCAGCGGGTTGGTTGACCTCTTTCCTTCCAGGGGTTGCCAAAGTCTTAGAGGTTTTCCTTTTTTATTGTTTATCGGTTTTGGGTAGGCTGGGGCCCTGTCCAGCCAAGTATTATATTCATAGAAGCTTGCAGACTAGTCAGTTGTGTTGCATAGATATGATGTTGGCCAATTTTGCCTTGTATGTTTATTAGTTGTAGTTATTAGCCAATTGGGCCTTGTTGTTGTTTTGTTGGCAGTTTAGCGGCTTATTGGACTAGTTTACATTGTGTATACATGTTTTCAGTTTCATATAGAGATTATGGTGGCCTTGATGGCCCGCATAGAGTTTATGCTTTCCTAGATATCATGGCGACCTCGACGGCCTAAACAAGACTTACGTGCTACCTACTTTTTGCTTTGTATGAACTGTTGGGAGTAGCTATTTTCTTTCTAGTACTGTTGACATGGACCTTGCTGGCCAAGGGATGATTTTTAAGCCAAAAAATACTTGTTTGTTTTCTTGATTGTGTGTGGCTTCTATGCGCCATTGGAAAATAGTTTAGCAGGGTCAGTGTTGGCCTAAGTTTTGGCATTAGGTGCCAGTTGCGCCCCCGAGTTTGGGGCATGGCAGAGGGCAACCTACAGTGACAACGTAGTTCTGGGACATAAAGGTATGCTAAACCCAGTCCAACTACGTGCTAAATACTACTCCCAAAACATAAATATACGTCATACATAACATGTGACATATCTAGCACTCTAGCCCAGCCGAGCCCAGTATCATATCAAATCAGTAGTAAATCACATCTAGCACTCTGGGCCAGTCGAGTCTAGTATCAGTTCAAAAATAAGTAGAAAATCAAGTCTAGCACTCTGGCTCAGCCGAGTCTAGAATCAGTATGAAAACCGTCATAAACCTCTATTACTCCAAGAAGATCCATAAAACTAGTTTGAATTCATTTTTAGCCATTTGTAAATAAAAACGGGCCCTCAAGGCCACACAAGGTTTAAAAAATTGTTGATAGTTTGGCCCATGGCAATAAAAGTAGTAAATCAATGCAAAAAATCTTTTGCATGATAATGATGCTATGCTCGAATACAATCAATAACCTAAGGTCTCACAACCAACCTACCGGCCCTACACAGGCTTAATCCACTCTACAACAAAGATAACCAGCTTATAAATCGTAAATCAATGTTTGGGACTCACAGACATTTTCCCAAATCCCACCATCTATGGTCCAAAGGAGAATACAAAGGCCACCCAGGGCCACAAGGGTAATACTATAAAATGAGGTCATATACTAAAATAAACGTATGAAATAAGACAAACAGAAAGAAAGCGGACAAGGTCTAGGGTGCCAACCTAGTAAACCTAACCCAAAGATGCTAAATAATACAATTATATTCTATACACGCAAAGTCTAAGGTGAGTAAGTCGTAACCTACCTGGCGTCCGATGAAAAGCTATTGGGAAGCCAAAGTCCGAGCCCAAACTACTCTGAGAAGCCCCAAAAAGCAATCACACTAGCAAGAACATGATATATGCGTTAAAATAAATCTAACGACACCCATATAGCTAATAATCTTGCTGGGTCAAAATTCAGGTCAAAAGCGAACCTGTGGGCCCCGCAACCTAAAATTGGAACCGAAAATAGCCGTGAGGCCCCTAACATCGCCAGGGACACATGCTCAGAAAATGAGCATAATTTATACAAAGGAAAGACCAAAAACAGCCCTTGGTTTCGAGAATAAGTTTAAGAATCAAAAGGAGGAATTACGGAATTAAAAGGGATGGAAACTTACAATTGAAGGTGGAGACTTGATCACTGGGTCGGAAACGATCACCCCAATGCTTGAAAATGAACTCACAGAGGATTTGGAGCTTAAAGCTCGAGAGAAAATGGTGGAAATAAGTTTAAGGAACTAAGAGCAAATGAAGAGGAAAGGTTCTTATAAGCTGTCAGCGCTAGGCGCAGGCGTAGTCAAAATGTCGCAGGGGCGCCATCACCAAGGCGGGTGAGGGTGAATAGGTGCGCCCCTTGCTGAAGCAACCAGGCACCGCAGGCATGGCACCTAGGGTGCAGGTTTGGATGCACTGGTGTGGCCAAGGCACCGCCGCTGCGCCATACCAAAAAATATTAGCAACCAACTGCTAACTTAACTCAAAACCAATCCGATCGAACCATTTTGGAACAATCCGAACCTCGCAAACACAAACCAAAGGTGCTACCCTACAAGAAACCGCATTTTGAACTCAACAAAAATGACAAAACTCCCAATGGAGATTGTTTCGGAGAAAAGTGGGCCCTACGCCCAACTAGCCAACCTTAACCAAAATTAACCCAAAGGCCAAAAATGAGTCTGGAAGCCTCAGGACTCGAACCAAAGGTCCCTCAAGCCCAAAGTCAATATTCCGGAGCTAACAACGCTGACAGAATTCCCATCTGAGGCCGTCTTCTCTGAATATTGACTAAAGTCAAACATCCAAGCCCAACTGGCCCGAAATTACAGAAAGGGAGCTAAAACCATACTGAAAGCTCCAAGAACCCAAACCAATGGCCAAACTAGACCAAAGTCCATGCTCCAGAGCTAACAAAACTGTCAAAATTTGATTCTGATCACGTTTGCTAAGAATGTTGACTAAAGTCAATGATTTCCTAAGTTAAAGCTCTAAAATAGATAAATGGTCGTAACGACCTAATGAATGGTCCGGGCACCAAATCACCGGTCCCAGCAAGTCATAAATGACTTGAAGCCGCTACAAGCAAGCTCTAACAGTATAAAGAAAGTGAAAATAGGGGAATGAATGGAAGGGTCATTACATCATCCACTACTAAAAAGGACTTTCATCCTCGAAAGTCACAAAAAAGGAGTACCTAAAGGCTCAAACAACTGCGGATACTGAGCCCGTATCTCTCTATTAGTCTCCCAGGTAGCTTTATCAATCAGATGATGCCTTTACTGAATCTTAACCATAGGCTTGTCTCTAGACCTCAATCTCCTGACATATCTTGCTACAATGGCTACTAGCTCCTCAACAAAGGTCAAACTCTCATCCAACTACACTGTATCCTACTATAACACATGTGACTCATCCGGAACATACTGCCTCAATATCGATACGTGGAAGACTGGGTGCATAGATGAAAACATCAGAGACAAAGCTAATAGGTAAGCAACACTACCAACTCTCTGAAGAATATCAAATAGCCTAATGTACCTTGAGCTAAGCTTGCCCCGCCTACCAAATCTCATCAGGCCCTTTATGGGCGATATACAAAGAAACACCAGGTCACCAATACTGAACTCTAAGGAACAAAGTCTAAGATCTGCGTAGCTCTTCTGCCTAATCTGGGCTGCTCGACGTTTGTCCTAAATAACTCGGACTCTGTCTAAAGAATTATGAAGCAAGTTTATACTCTACGGCCTGGACTCCAAACCATTTAACCAACACACTAGCGATCTATAATGCCTACCATACAATGCCTCAAAAGGTGCCATGTCAATGCTTGAGTGATAACTATTATTATATGCAAACTTCGCTAACGGTATATACTGATCTCATGAACCTCCGAAGTCAAGAATACAAGCCCGCAACATGTCCTCCAGTACCTTGATAATCCTCTTGGACTGGACATCTGTTGAGGGTGAAATGTAGTGCTAAGTTGAACCTATATACCCATGTCTCGCTGAATAATCATCAAGAACAGAGAGGTAAATTGAGTTCCACGGCCTGAAACGATAGAAGCTAGAACCCCATTCAAACGAACCACCTCACAGAGATAAATATGGGCCAACCTCTTTGCACTATAGGAAGAATGAACTGGCAAGAAGTGTGCAGACTTAGTCAGCCTATCAACAATAACCCAAATAGAGTCAAACCCTTGAAAAGTGCATGGCAATCGTGCTATGAAGTCCATAGTGATCTCTTCCAACTTTCACTCAGGAGTGGGAA
Source organism: Jaltomata sinuosa (assembly GCA_003996215.1). Classification (NCBI taxonomy): domain Eukaryota; kingdom Viridiplantae; phylum Streptophyta; class Magnoliopsida; order Solanales; family Solanaceae; genus Jaltomata; species Jaltomata sinuosa. The sequence goes on from QJPP01002372.1 coordinate 11,885, forward strand.
GTCTCTGCATCATTACACCAGGTCTCATTTGCTCAAACTTAACCTGCTGACAGTTTAAGCACCAAGATAAAAACTTCGCTATGTTCTGCTTCATACCACTCCACCAGTAAAGCTGCCTCAAATCTCTATAAATCTTAGTTGCGCCTAGATAGATAGAATACCTAGAATAATGAGCCTCATGGAGAATCAACTGAATCAAATCCCCAACTCTCAAAACACAAAGGTGACCATCAAATCTCAGAATACCATCAGAATCTAAAGTAGCCCTACTGGCCTCGCCTCATAGAACATGATCATGAACATCACACAACCACTAATCCTTACACTGACGTTGCCAAATCAAATCAACCAGAGTAGAACGGACCTCAACACTAGCAAGAACTCTGCTCAGATCTGACAAATCAAGTCTAACCAAAGAGTTAGCCAAGGACTGGATATCCAAGGCCAATAGTCGCTCTGAAACTGAAAGAGAATCCAAGCTGCCCATACTCACTACCTTCTGGCTTAAGCCATCTTCCACCATATTTGACTTTCCCAGATGGTACAAAATAGTAAAGTCATAGTCTTTTAGTAACTCAATCCATCTCCATTGTCTAGAGTTTAGCTCTTGCTGACTTGTGATGTACTGAAGACTATGGTGGTCGGTGTAAATCTCACACTGAAATCCATCTAAGTAGTTCCTCCAAATCTTAAGCACAAAGACTACCGCCACCAACTCCAAGTCTTGAGTGGGGTAGTCGCGCTCGTGAACCTTCAGCTTCCTTGATGCATAATCTATCACATGACCCTACTGCATCAACACAGAACCAAGAACAACTGACAATGCATCACAATACATAGAGAAGACTTGACCCTCGATTGGCAATGTCAACACCAGAGCTGAAGTTAATAAGGCCTTAATCCTCTGAAAACTATCCTCGCACTGATCTGACCACTTAAATGGGACATCTTTCCTAGTCATCCTAGTCAGAGGTGCTGCTATAGAAGAAAATAGTGAACCGCTTGTAATACCCTGCCAACCCAATGAAACTTCAAACCTCGATAGGAGTAATATGCTTCAGCCAATCACAAATGGCTGTAATATTCCCTGGGTCCACTCTAATCCCATCCTTAGACACCATATGTCCTAGTAATGCTACCGACTCAGGCCAAAACTCGCACTTTGAGAACCTGGCATAAGCCAATGATCTCTCAAAGTCTGGAGTATGGTCCTCAAATACTGCTCATGCTCCTCTTCACTCTACGAGTATATCAATATGTCATCGATGAAAACTATCATGAACAAATCCAAGTAAGTCTTGAGCACCCTGTGCATCAAGTCCATGAAATCTATGGGGGCATTAGTCAACCCAAAATATATCACCAAAAACTCATAGTGGCCATAACGTGTCCTGAATGTTGTCTTAGGGATGTCCTCCGCCCTAATCCTCAATTAGTGATAGACTGACCTCAAATCTATCTTAGAAAACACAGTTGAACCCTGGATCTTATCAAAAAGGGCATCTATATGCGACATCGGATACTTATTCTTCACCGTCACCTTATTCAACCGCTGGTAATCAATACACATCCGCATCAAACCATCTTTCTTCTTCACAAACAGAACTGGAGCACCCTAAGGTGACATACTCGGCTTAATGAAACCCATAACTAACAAGTCCTGAAGCTACACCTTAAGCTCCCTTAACTCAGTTAGAGCCATTCGATACGGAGTAATGGAAATGGTCCTGGTACCCAGCTCTAACTCAATGGCAAATTCTATATCACGCTTAGGTGGAAGGCCTGAAAGGTCGGTCGGAAACACATCTAAGAACTCCCTAACCACAAGGACTGTCTTGGGAGAAAGAAGTGTCAGCGCTAATATCCTGGACATATTCTAGATAATCCAACACCCACGCAAAATTAATTTCCTATCCTGAAGACAAGAAATAATCCTAGACGGTGTGCAGCTAACAGAACCTTGCCACATAATCGGGGATACACCGGACACGTCTATAATAACAGTCTTGGCTTAATAATCTAAAACTGCTCAATGAGGGGATAACTAGTCCATGCCTGAATCACATCAAAATCTAGTATATATAATATTAGCAAGTCAGCCCAAGTCTCAAGACCACCAACAACTATCAAACAGGATCTAACAACTCGATCCATTACTAAAGAATCATTTACCGGGGCAGCAAAAGATATAGAAGTAGATAATGGCTCACTAGCCAACCCCAAATAGGGAACAAAGTATGCAGATACATACGAACATTAATATCTAAGATCAAACAATGCTAAAGGTGACTGGTGGCAGACAAAAATCATACCTGTGATCACTGCATCCGAGGCCTCCACCTCCGGCCTACCAGGGACTGCATAGAATTATTGTTGACCACCACATGACCAATCGCCATCCCGACCACCTGTCCTGCCACGCTGGGTACCACCTCTACGCTGGGCACCACCTCCTCTGACTGGTGGTTGCACCGCTCTCATAGGCTGAGCCGGCTGAATGGCTGGTTAAATTGTACCCCACTTGGGGCACTCTGTGGCATAGTGACCAATCATACCACACTCATAGTATGGTCCTGGAAGCCCACCCTGTTATGATGAATTGGCTGAATCGGTATGGACACCATGACCTGATTCCCTGGATATTGTACCCCTCAACGACTGACCACTATAACTATGTTGACCACCATAACTCTGATCAAGCTGAGGTCCCACAGAAGTCTGAAGCAATGCCTAAACTGGCTGGCTAGACTTACCCTGATACTGTTGTGGCTGATACCCTCGGCCTCACTGGCCTAAACCTTTATCGCTGAAATGGGGACCACTATAACTGCCCTGATAGCACGCCTCTTATCTCTAGCCCTCGGTTCATGAATTGCAAATCCTCCAGAGTATGGACATGGTCTGCTATAGCCTAAAATGGTCACCCATTGGTAACTAGTATCTTAGCAGTCTGTCAAAACTCGATCCTCAACCCCCAAAGAAACTGAGAACCCTGTCTAGCTCTGTAGGAATGATCACAGCCCCAAATTGTATCCAACTGGTGAAAATGGGTCTCATACTCATCCACTTAAAGTGATCCCTTCATCAACCTGGTAAACTGCTCTCTATGATGCTCACGGTCACTCTGAGGAAAGAACTTGTCCATAAAGGCTTCGTAGAACTCTCTCCAAGTCAACTGAGGAGACTGGGATAGTTTGCAAGGTACCTGGGCCCTCCAAATGATAAGTAAAATAACCGACCCTATGAGTATCCAACAACCCAAGATGATGAAGCATCTCCTCAAAAGTAGAAATAAAGTCATAAGCATCCTGTCCGGGAGTATCAGAGAACCTCGGTGGAGATAATCTCAGAAACTGGCCCAAAGCCTATTGCTCCATCTCTGTCATAACTAGTTAAGGAGCAAGAGGCTGGGCAACTGTATGCACTAATAGAATCTCTACAAGGGGAGCCACAGTAGCAAGCTGTGCTCCTGAACACTGAAAATCCAGGGTTTCCCCCTGAGTGGATGTCTGTGCTATTTCTAAAGGCTGACCCTCAACCATAGCCAACTACTGGAGAAGTAAACCTTGGATATCTGACAAAGGTGTTGGGGATAGTGCAGATAAAAATGCTGCTACTGGCCCTGGTGGAACCTGGGCTGCTCCCTGGTCCATGGGCTACTGATTTGGGACTAACTCGGGCTCAACCTCGGCCTCAGGAGCTTTAACTGGTGTCACTGCTCAGGCACATCCTTTACCTCTACCTCTACGACCACCCCTTCCCCTAGCTGGAGTCAGGTGCACTGGTGTCGAAAGCTCGCCCTCGCCCACTGTTAATGATCTCATATGAGCCATTTATGGAAGAGTGAACTAGAACAAATGAGATTTCAGGATACCATCTAGGATAAGACATACGATACATAAGAAAGAAAGAGTCATGTTTCCTTGAATGCCACTATAGCCTCTCGAAGATAGGGTACAGACGTCTCCGCCCTAATATGCAGGGCTCTATTAGACATTGGCTCCTATACCGATGACACCGGTGAACCTAGGATCTGATACAAAGCTATCACGACCTAATTTCTTAGTTTATGATGGCACCTACAACCCCATGTAGGTGAACTAATTCCTGTAGCCCGGAATGATTATTAATGGGCCACCAATGAAGCAAAGCATGCACAAGATAGAGTAATAAGCGGAAGACTGAAAAGAAGACATAAAAAGAGGGAACAACCTGAAATATATATATATATATATATGGAAGCTAAACTATCCCATGACCTGGTATCATAGTATAGAAGCCACTACTAAATATACAGAGTACTAGAGGGTACAAAATAAGAAGATACAACTATCTCTGAATAGCAAAAGAGTACATAGTACTAAAGAAGAGATAAAGCCAAGCCCCAGCCACCAGCAGCTCACCCTAGGTCTTAGATGCCCAAAAGCTGCACGAGTATCCACGTGATCAATGGCAATAGCTCACACTAGGATCTTCACCCAGAAGATGCAGAAGTATAGTATGAGCACCAATTGCAAAGCAACAATACCTAGTAGGCATCATAGGCCGACTGAGCATATATAAGATATAAGAGAAGTAAATAGCAGATAAGAAAGAAGTGGTCACAGAAGCAAATAGAGGAAAGCACACAGAAACTAGCAACAAACAGAAAACAAGGAGAATACAAGTATAATATGCTAGCCACAGAAGATACATCATAGAACACAGGTGGAAAAATAGAGAATGCACCACGGTCCTTGCAACAACAATATACACAGAGAGTATAAAAACATGGCAATATACCAGTAACCTCAATAAAAAGGGAAAGATAGAAAAGCAACATACATAATCATGCTAACAGTATAATTCACAAGGAAAGGATGATCATAGGGAACACTAACAAGTAACGATATTAAGAATGAGTAAGCTAATCTACCTACAGTCCCAATGGGCGCCCATACACTCGAGGAACACATACAAGTGAAAATAAAACCTCTGGCATCCAATAATACTGGAGCGTACACTGAACAAACAACAAACAAGGGTGGAACTATATAAAATATGATCAGGTGGTACCGTATGCACCTCCACAGGTGCCTGTAGGCCCAGCAGGTAAGACCGATGGAAGGCTTTCCCCGTATACCTCTACCCCCCTGTATACCCCTCCTCCGGCACTCTCGGCCCGTAGCCCTTAGTCTGGATTGGCAAGGTCAATAGAGGTCTCCCCGACCACATATAACTCTCAATATCCCAATATCCGTTCCTAGAATCTATTCGGGTCTAAAATCAGTAAAAAAAGGCATGTCTAGTGCTCCAGCCGAGCTGAGGCTAGTATCATATCAAATCAGTAGTAAATCACATCTAGCAGTCCGGCCCAGCCTAGTTTAGTATCAGTACAAAAATTAGTAGAAAATCAAGTTTAGCACTCCGGCTCAGCCGAGTTTAGAATCAGCATGAAAATTGTCATCAAAATTCTTTTAGACCTAGAAGATCCATAAAACTAGTTTAAATCCATTTTTAGCCATTTGTAACTTAAAACAGACCGTCAAGGCCATGCAAGATTTAAAAAATCGATGATAGTTAGGCTCACAGCCATAAAAGTAGTAAATCAATAGAGAAAACCCTTTGTATGATAATGATGTTATGCTCGAATACAGTCAATAGCCTAACGACTCACAACTAACCAACCGGCCTTGCATAGGCTCAATCCGCTCTACTCTACCGATAACCAGCTCATAAATCAGAATCGATGTCCGAAACTCACAGAAATTTTCCCAAATCCCACCATCTATGGTTCAAAGGAGCATACAAAGGCCACCCAGGGCCACAAGGGTAATTCTACAAAATAAGGTCAAATACTAAAATGAACATATGAAATAAGACGGACAGAAAAAAAGAGGACAAGGTCTGGAGTGCAAACCTAGTAAACCTAACCCAACGATTCTAAATAATACAATTATATTCTATATATGCAAAGTCTAAGGTGGGTGATAACGCTCAAAGTACCACTCCAATTAAGAAGCGTAAGCGATCGTTTGTCAAATACAGAACCCAACAAAGGTTGGGGTCGATCCCACAGAGAATATGGTGAAAGTTAAGTCTTTAGTGAAGTATGTGACTAATGGTCAATAGTTTCCGGTAAATAAGGGGGGGTTTGTGAACGAATTGTAAACAAAACAAACAATAATGTATGAGAAATAATCAGTAGGAGAATGAACTAGGGAAGTGTTTACCATGGCATTGGTAACAATGTCGATTCTAAGCTTAATTGGGTTCTTTCTATATGCGTGTCACGATGTGATTGAATTAATTGTATCGTCTAAACGTTTCTCAACCAAATAGACAAATTTACTTTTCAATTCTCTCGAACTTGAAAAGGTGTGCTTTTAGATTTCAATCCTAAACATCAAGTAGATTAATCTAGTTACAACATTAATCATAAGACGAGAGTTGGTAGTCTCGAATCCTCGTCGTTAATCAAGTTTCCTGGTTTTAATCTCTTTACTCAAGCAAATTAAACCTAGGCATGTTCTAATGTTTGCAACCACTAGAAAACGCTAAATAATGTATGATTAACAACGTGACAACATATATATTGAACCCGTCGCTACCCGGAATCTATATCGCTACTTTAGCCTTGGCACCCACAACCCTAGTTGTGGGAGGTTTAGTTACTCATGCTTATAGAAGAACAAAAGAAAGTCATATTCATAATAAAGAAAAGAGATCCTTACAATGTATTGAAAACAATCTTTAATTAATCCAAGAACAAGAACAACAAGATCCCAAGAACGATTCAAGAACACGAATTTAAGAAGTATAAAACATGTTTCTTGATCTCCAAGTCGACTAAAATCTCTCCTAAAACTATTGGGAGAACTATTGTAAAAAGCTTGGTTAATTTCATAAATAAAATAAACCTAACATAGGGTATTTATAGGAGTCTAGGAAACAAATCCCAAAAACGCTCGGATTCCGCGTAACCGACTGCCCAGGTGCGACGGCCAGGCTGACGGACCGTCACTGGCTTGATGGACCGTCGCCTGGGCCGTCACCACTAGACAGTGGCACTGCCCAACTTGACGGTCACTGTGACGGACCGTCACATGTGTGACGGGCCGTCACTCAGGCCGTCACTCTTATCCAGAATGCTCTTTTTCGCGTATTTCCTTCCATTTCCATGTTTGTCTCCATTTTCTGAAAATACAACATAAAAACATCAAAAACGACAACGGTTGCTTGAAAACGTATGATTGTTCTTAGTTAAAAGGAGTCGAAAGTGCCGTAAATTGGCAGCACATCAGTGGGTAAGCCATAACTTACCTGGCATCCGATGAAAAGTTGCTGGAAAGCCAAAGTCTGAGCCCGAATTGCTCCAAGAAGCCTCGAATATGAATCACACTATCAAGAACATAATCTACACATTAATATAAAGCTAATGACACCCACATTGCTAATAATCTAGTCGGGTCAAAATGTAGGTCAAAAGCGAGCCTGTGGGCCCCATAACCCGAAATCAAAAACAAAAATTACCACAAGGCCCCTCATATTGCCAGGAACACATTCTTAATAAATGAGCGTAATTGATGCAAAGGAAAGAGCCAAAACAGCCCTTGGTTCCGAGAACATGTTTAAGAATCAAAAGGAGGAATTACTAAATTAAAAGGGATGGAAACTTACATAAAGGTAGAGACTTGATCACGGGGACAAAAATGATCACCCCAACGCTTGAAAATGAAATCACAGAGGATTTGCAGCTTAAAGCTAGAGAGAAAATTATAGAAATAAGTTTTAGGAACTAAGAGCAAATGAAGAAGAAATCTTCTTATAAGATGCCAGCGCTAGGTGTATGCCCTAAGCACCACAAGGGTACCATCATCGTGGAGGGTGAGGGAGCACAAGCGCGCCTTTTGCTAAAGACACTAGGCACCACAAGCACGTCACCCAAGGCACAAGTGCGGCTACACTGGTGTGGCCAAGGTACCACCTAACAACATCAACCAGCTACTAACTCAACTCAAAACCAATCTGATCGCACCCTCCGGAAACAATTCAAACCTCGTGAACACAAACCAATGATCCTACCCTACCTGAAACCACATTTAGGACTAAATAGAAAGGAAAAAACTCCCAACAGAGATTGTTTCAGAGAAAAGTGGTCCCCACACCTAACGAGCCAACCTTAACCAAAACAGAACCCAAAGTCCAAAAATAAGTCTGGAAGCCTTGGAACCTAAGCCAAAGGTCCTCCTATCCAAAAGTCGATATTTCAGAGCTAACAGTGCTGATAGAATTTTCATCTGAGGTCGTCTTCTCTAAATTTTTACCAAAAGAAAACTTCCAAGCCCAACTGGACCAAAATCACATAAAGGGAGGTAAAACCATACCAAAAGCTCCCAGAACCCGACCAAGAGTCTAACTAGACCAAAGTCCACACTCCAGAGCTAACGAAACTATCAGAATTTGATTTTGAACATATTTGCTCAGAATGTTTACTAAAGTGAATAATTACCTAAGTTAAAGCTCTAAAATAGGGAAATGGTCATAACGACCTAACAAATGGCGTGGGCACCGAATCACTAATCCCAGCAAGTCATAAATGACTTGCATCCACTACAGGTAAGCTCTAATAGTCCAAAAAAGTGAAAATATGAGAATGATCGAAAGGTGATACGCCCAAATTACACCTCCTTTTAGAAGCATAAAGTAGTCGAAGTTCAAATATAGAACCCAACGAAAGTTGGGGTCGATCCCACAGGGAATATTTTAGGACTAGGGTCAATTATATTTACTCACGCTCTTAGCCATTTATTTCCCTATGAAGGAGGGTTTAAGTAACAAGTAGTAATTGAAATTCAAATTTGAACAAGTAACAAGTAACATTTTTAAGAGTTGTAATCAATGAGACAAGAGACTAGGATAGTGTTCCCCATGAGATCATAACTTAGTAAGGCATTGTACTTAGTAAACTAGCTTGGTGCTTAGCATGCAAGATCGGTAAGTTAGGTTCACCTAAATGGTTGGTCCCCCAGATAGATGAATTTCACCACCCACTTTGGTCCGACTATGGGTGTATACTTTACTAACCCTTATCCTTGATCCCAGATTAGCTATTCTTAGACAAAGTCAAGCTATTATATAAGGGTTGATAGCCTCAAATCTCCGTTGTACTAACCCTTCTCCCATTTGTTACCTCCTTGATTCGGCAAGTAAGAATAAGGCGAGTTCTAATGTTTTCAACCATTAAAAAGAAATTAAAGCGAAGGGAAGAACAATACATGCATAAACACCACCCTATATATACCAAGTACTTTGCCTACTTTGTTGATCCTTTATGGTTCCCACAACCCTAGTTGTGGATTTAGCTACTCATAGTTGTAAGAAGATAACCAGATATAGATGAAGAGATCATGATTATAACTTACAAGAACAAGTATATAAAACTGGAAATCTTGAATCCTCAAGAACACCCTAATAAATCAGGAACAATCTTTGAATTCTCAAACTTGTGTTATGATATCTCACAGAAAGTAAATAATGCTTCACTTTAGAATAACAATACGTAACAATGTCGAACCTCTGAAATAAAACCTAAGGGAAGGTATTTATAGACAAAAAGAACCAAATCCTAACTGATCTAGGAAAGCTGGATGCGGCACTTCCGACGGGCAAGCCCCACAGACCATCGTGGGTGTGACGGGCGTCATGGGTGCTTGCCGAGTTTCCTTTCTATTGTGTCTTTAGGCCTTCTTCCTTGTTTCCATGGGTAACTGCGATTGGGCATCATGATTTCCACACCTGTCATGGCCAGCTCATCGGATAACAACTTACTTCTTCAATTGCCTCTGGCTCATTTTGACGGGTTGTGTGACATCACTTCATGACTCTCATGGGCATCATGGCAGCTCGTCTAACTTAACCTTGCTTGTCAGATTCACTGGTCCATAGTGACTCCTTCTTCCATGGGCCGTGGTAGATCCCACGCCCGTGGGGCATGTCTTTTCACCTAGAAACTGCAACTTTTTTAATCTTTTTGTCTTTTCAATAATTTTCCTTGTACATATAACAAACAAAATCAAATCCAACAAAACACACTTAATAACTCCCAAAATCCTTAGTTTTAAGTGTCAAAAGTGCCATGAATTCCCGGCACATAAACACTCTCAACTTAGAATGTTTGCTTATCCTCAAGCAACAAACGAAAAAAAAAAACTAAAACGATGCTTAAGTAAAAGGAAACTAGGAACTACAGCAACAACATTGTTCAAACATCCCTTCAGTCCACATACTTAGTGCCCACTCCATATCAGTTCAAAACCAGTGCATATATTCAAGTTATCAAAAATAACACAAGACGGATCCATGGAAGACAACATGATATTCATGAGCAAGATAGAATACACAACAAACATTTATACCAATCAATTAGCAATCACAGTCTATTCTAGTTCCCTCACAACAAAGAAGTCCCGCTCACACAAAATTGTATTCAACAAACAGGTACTCGAAATACGCTCACTCTCGCAAAGAAATTCAAGTTGTACATGCACAATACCATAGGCTTGCCCTTATTTTCTATGCCTTGGCTTTCAAACAGTTCGGTTAAGATCACTATAGGACTTTGTTGAGCTTGTAATGTAGGCTTAGGGATGGGAAAGGTATGTTTGGGTAAACAGTGACTACACTTTCCTTGACACTACAATTACTTCTTTATTCTCCACTTTTCAGACCTTAAAGTTTTCCTCCCTTGTTCTCCTTTCTTGTTATGTTTTCACTTTCATCAAGCTTCGGGTGTGGCTTTTATTGCACTTTTGCACTTATATTTTTTTTTCTTTATCTTTTCATTAATTTTTTTTTTGTATCACACAAACCACACCTGATATCTTCCTTTTTAACACTAACCCAATCTGCCTGCTTACCCTTATAGTAGCCACCCTTAACTTAGGATTTTATCTTTAGTTGAGATGCACAATGTCCAAGAAGGGACCAGGGCCAAAACAAAGGTTTATAGGAACAGGGAACGTGACAGCTAACAACAAAAAGGGTTAACTTAGGCTCAAATTCAGGGATCAAAGGGAATCATAATTTTATTTGGTAGGTCATTTGGCTTAAGTGGACTTATTAAAAAAAGTCCTATGATCATTTTCTAACCAAAATATTCTATAACCACAGAAAGACTTACCAGGCAAGTTCTAGATTGATATTGTACAACAAGAACAACTACTAAGCAACTCACTCAAACATGGCACAAAGTTTAGACTACAGATTAGCTAACTATCAGTTCATGCTTTAGATTAAGCTACTTATCAAAGTTATATACATGTTGTCATTTACAGATCCATCAAGTTCAGTCCTAACAACTTTATTGCACAAAAATTTGGAGGGGTCTCCATTTTTCACAAAATTTTCTCAAAATATGACCATAGCTACATTAAGTTCCTACTTTTTCTTCTATAAACACACATCCTATTCTAAACATGCCAGTTCAATAGAAATATAAAAGTCCTTAGGAAAAGAATACATGCAATAAAACCTTAAGGACGCGAGCACCTTGTAGATACCCTCATGGGTTGCCTCCCATGCAACACTTTATTTAATGTCGTGGCACGATGGGGGTGTTTTGGCTACTCATGCTTCACCAAAACACTCTGCAAAATACCAGATGACCATAGCTGCCTCTACCCCATCCAAAAAGTTGTGTATTGTCCCCAATGCACTAAAACAACTGAACAAGAGATACAAGGCCTACCTATGGCGCCTAAGTGCGATCATCGGGTGTAGTAGCCAGGCCCGCTGGATCAGTGCCCACAACAGTAGTAGCTGCCCCAAAGCATCATCAACACTCACTCCCATAATAGGGTCTAAATATGGTTCCTCTGTAGTGCCCGCAACACCACTTCTCGAGCCACCAGTACCAATAGAATCAATGCAAATTTATTGTATGGATCGGGATTCTTTAAGAATCTCTGCTTCTCTCTTTCTCCATTTCTTCTCGACTATATCTTCCTTACACTTCAATGATTTTCAGCTCAATAGGGCATCCGCTCCCTCCTCCTGAACCTGCTTATCTCTTTTTTTTCTCTTTTTTGTAGGCTCGATTTCAGGAAGCTTACTGTTATCCTTACCCTTATTATCTTTTTCAGGTTCATGTTGACAGATCTCAGGATTAGCATAGTCCTACAGGTCAATCACGGGCTCAAATCAAAAAGAAAGTCTGAATTTTCTACGGAAGCCGGCTCGAAATATTTGATCTTAGGTGCATTTCCCTCTGGAATAATGTAGACTTTGGCAAGACTACTGTAGCTCTAGCATATGAGGCTGGATGACCCTTCAATTCATCCACATCTACCCGCAGCGCTGCAATATTCCCCTTCATCTCTGTTAACTCAGCAGCCCCTATTTCATCTAACTTGGCATCGATCCTCTCTTCCAATGCATTAATTCAGCCATGTACATTAACAAATGGTGTGATGGCTCTCTGTATGAAGGCATCCACAATAGACTGGAACTACTGAGCAAACTTCTTCATCTACTCCTGTAGATTGATAGTAGCTTGAACCGTGTTGGTGAAGTTTACCAGATGGAAGGCATAAACTGAGTCTAGCTCTTCCAATGGAGGTGCAACATAAGTGAAATGAGCTGGTATATTGTATGGAATAGAGATGTCAACCCCGCGAGGAGTCAACACTTGAGTGTCTCGGGGGCGTCTCAATGTTAAAGTGATAGCAGCTTCCTCCCCTACCGATGGAGTCTCCTTATTCAGGCTACTCTCCATCATGTAAGGTAGCATCTCTGGAGGGGACACAAATACATCATGGATAGTCATTGGTTCAGTTTCCTCAGAGGTGCTACCCAGACCCAAAACTTTGTTATCAGCCTTAGAACTTTCTGAATGGTGGGTACGGGTAGCATATTATGCACGATCAATACTTGAATACTGAGGCACACCCACATCTCCACAAAGCTTTGTCAGGAGGCATGGAAATGGATATAATGATCTAATCTTGGTGACTCTGTCGCGGATATCTTACGCTTTGATCTTTCCGATATTCAACTTATATTTGGATAACAAGCTGGCAACCAAAACTGCTCTCTCAATAGTAAGCTGATTGTCTCCACCCATTGGCATAGGTCAGAATCGCACAAGAGCCCACCAAAACTTTTGCCTTGAAGGTAAAAAATGCCTTTGTAATTTGTGACTTGTCTTGGTGTAACCATGTTGGAGTGCTGGTCTTTGTAAGATGCTTGGCCAACCACTTATTTTTCTCAGTCTCATTTATTTACCGGTAATCATAGTCTGAAGTGTTTTTTAGCGTAACATACTCAGGAATATATAAAAATATGTTAATGGTCTCTGCTGAGATGTTTATCGGAACACTTCGTATTGGGATGCTCTCAAGAGCTGGAAAATCTGCAACTTTCTAACTTTTCTGGCACCTACTCTCCTGTATGGCCTAATAGTTTGCATAGAACTCACTGACGATAGTCGGATGATAGTCCTGGAGTGGCTTGCTTGTCCATTCTAAATTGTAGTGGAAGAAGTACTCCTCAAGCTTAGGAAAGTCCTTCAGCTTGAAAGGAGTCTATCCTCCACTCTTCTGCAATAGGGCATTTCAGATGCCCCCTTGATGTGACCTCGAGCCCATAATCAAAAAATTTCTTGGACCCTTTGACACTCCACCTTGTCAGCTCCCGGAGTCGGATATCTTATGAAGTGGGAGAAGAGAAATTTTTGGCTGCTATTGAGGAGTTGGGGTTGCCTCCTTTTCAGGAGTAGTTTCTTCTTTCTCAGCCTCACCCACTTCCACCTTTTTAGAACGAGACTCTACATCATCTCCCAACTCGGTCTCAGTTTCTATGCCACTAGAAATCGGAATAGTTATTTCCTTCTTTAGCCTGTGAAGGAGCATGGTCTCTCTCCATATCAGAACTGGCTAAACCGAAAGATGATTCTTCCCCATCTTCAGATAGGGAGGAAGTCTTTCCCATTTTTTATTCCTACTCGAGTGCATTACCTCCTTCCTCTTCATACTGGGAAGGAGATACCACCAGCTTTCTCTTTACCATCCGGATGAGAGGGTAGTTGTCAGAGTCGCTCTTCTCACCCTCCGAATTGGTCTCATCAATTAGGCGAGAAGTTATGGACTTTTCCTTTACTTTTCGGGGTCCCTTTTGTTGTACTATAGTAGGTGGTTCCATATAGTACCTGAAGGTAACCAACACTAGCAAACCGAACCAAAAATCAAAAACAGAAAAAAGTTTCACACTTAGAAAAATTTCCAGAATTTTTAGCCTCCCATGGGCGTGGTAGGTCCGACAGCCCGTGGAATTAGGGCATTGGGATTAGACAGTGAAGTATTTCAGCCTCTCACAATGTCCCACCATGGGCATGGGAGGTCTGACATCCCATGGTGTAGGGCATCAGAATCGGGCAGTGATGTTTTAACGTTTCCACGGACGTGAGAGGTATGTCATCCCATCGAATTGGGCATCGAATTTGGACAGAAGCCTTCCCAGGAACTGATCCATTTCCAACACCCTGGTCCGATGCCCATCGTGCCTTCGACGTCCCATTAGGCTAGCTCGTGGGATCACGCTTTGAACAAAATTTTCTCTCCCTTTTTTATTCTACTTGCACACTTTTCACTTCACCCAAACCAACTTCATACACAATTGACAAACAAAACATCCATACTCTATTCACACAATCAATACAACCCTAATTCCCAATTTTTTCAATGTATACAAATAAACACATAATCATTAGTCAAAGTTAACAACGATGGTTCGCTTAAACAATATGAATTTATAAACACATAAACCCTTGATTATTTTAAAAGTATCAAGTAGAAATTACTTACTTCTTAATTTTCAATAACTCTTGAAGAACACTTGTAGAACTTTGTGTAAAATTTGCGTAGTGATTCTTGTGATTGTGAAGAGTATGTGGGACGCGAGGGAGTGATTAGTGGTGGTGAGGAGATGATCATGGGGAGTGATTTTGGGGTGAGTGAATCATGAATTTAGCGAGATAAATTTAGAAGGAGGGAGTTGAGTAAGTTTGACCTCAATTAAATAAGGTCAAACGTGTATTAGATGCAGGTGAAGGGGAAAGGGAAACCGGGTCAGGTTAGGTCAGTTTAAAATAAAAAATTTAAAAAATTTGACCCATTGACCAACTCAAAGGATGGGCTGTCACAACGCCCGTGGGGCATGCGACATCTCATCGTGAGTGGAATACCTGGGCGTCGGAGGCCCAATTCCCATGCCCGTTGGGGTTACGATATCCCATCATGTTGAAACATGGGAATAGGCCAGTGGCTATATCTGAACTTCTCTTGGCTTCACGCCCATTTCTCACTCCCGTCAGAGCTGCGATGGCCCATTGTGTAAGGAGTGGAAATGTGATAGACCAAAATTTAATTACTTTTTGTTTGGCATGCCCAATCCCCACGGGTGTGGCACCTTCGACGGCCCATCACAGGTGCCCGTGAGGACCCCTTTTTCTGCAATTCTTCCTTATTCAGTCTTACCAACTCCTACACACTTAAACAAATATTAGTTCATGGGTTGCCTCCCATGAAGTGCCCGATTTAACATCGCAGCACGATGCAGGTTACTTGACTACTCAGACTTCATCAAGTTTCCTCATGGGTTGCCTCCCATGCAGTGCCTAATTTAACGTCGTGGCACGATGTAGGTCACTTGATTACTCAGACTTCATCAAGCTCCTTGGTTACCATGAATTCACCAAGAGTCCATACTTCCACAGCTTTCAGCTCCTCTGCGGTTCCCAAATAAGCTTTTATCCGCTGCCCATTCGCTTTGAACCTCTTGCCCTCATGGTTTTCAAGTTTTATGGCTCCATGTGGGAATACTTGTACCACTTTGAATGGCCCAATCCATTTGGACTTCATCTTTCTAGGGAACAAGCAAAGTCTGGAATTGAAAAGAAGGACTAGATCACCCAGCTGGAAATTTCTCTTTTCAATCTTCTGGTCATAATACAGTTTCATCTTTTCATTGTACAAGGTCAAACTTTCATATGCATTAAGGCAGAACTCATCTAACTCATCCAACTGCCTAAGCCACTGAAATGATGATGCAGACTAGTCTAGATTCAACTTCTTCAATGCCCACATGGACTTATGCTCTAGCTCAATAGGTAGATGACATGCCTTCCCAAACATTAGCTCATACGGTGACATACCTATTGGTGTCTTGTATGCAGTCTGGTATGCCCATAAAGCATCATCTAGTTTCCAAGACCAATCTTTTCTATTTGCATTGAACGTCTTGGACAAGATTGACTTTATCTCACGGTTGGAAACCTCAACTTGCCCACTACTCTGGGGATGATTGGGGGCTGCAACCTTGTGTTTCACTCCATACTTCTCAAGCAAAGAACAAAATAACTTGTTGCAAAAGTGAGAGCCTCCATCATTAATAATTGCCCGCGGTGTACCAAATCTAGAGAATATGTTCTATTTCAAGAATGTTGTGACACACTTGCCTTCATTACTGGGAAGCACAACTGCCTCCACCCACTTAGATACAAATATGTACCAGTTCCCATTCAACATCAAAAACAGGCCCATGAAGTCAATACCCCATACATCAAATAGTTCGATCACAAGGATGGGAGTAAGAGAAAGCTCATGCCTCCTTGATATACCTCTTTCCTTTAGATATCTACTGCAGGCTTTAGCAAAATCATGGGGGTCCTTGTGGATGGTCGGCTAGTAGTAGCTGCATTATAAGACCTTGTGAGCAGTTTGGATACCACTATTATGTCCCTAAATAGAGGATCAATGGCAAGCCTCTAATATCTCCATCATCTCAGCTTCAGGCACACATCTACGGATCATGGTATCAGCACACAAATGAAACAAGAATGGCTTCTCCCAGAAGAATTTTTTAACATCAGACGTAAACTTTCTTCTTTGGTGGACAGACATATCAGGAGGTACCACATCACTTGCCAAATAGTTGGCAAAATCTTCAAACCATGGAATCAGATCCTGGGAGGCAGCCAACACTTACTCGTCTGGAAACCAATCATCAATCTCTTTCTCATTATTCAGCTTCATCATCGCTTCTTTCTCTAATCTAGACAAGTGATTTGCTACTTGGTTTTCTGTGCCCTTTCGGTCGTTGACCTCAAAGTCAAACTCTTGTAGCAGTAACACCGACCGAATCAATATAGGCTTAGAATCCTTCTTCGCCATGAGGTATCTAAGAGCTTCATGGTCAGTGTGCACAACCACCTTACTGACAAGCAAATATGATCTAAACTTTTCAAATCAAAGACCACAACAAGCAGCTCGTGTTCTGTCACCGTATAGTTCTTTTGAGCAGGATTAAGTGCTTTGCTAGCGTAGTAGATGGGATGAAGAATCTTTTCATGTCTTTGGCCTAAGACTTCTCCTAGCGCCACTCCACTAGCATCGCACATAACCTCAAAAGGCTGAGACCACTCAGGTGAAATAATAATAAGAGCAGAGATCAACTTTTCCTTAAGGCACTCGAATGCCTTCAGACATGCATCATTGAAAACAAACTTCACCTCCTTCTCCAATAACTTGCACAAGGGATGTGCAATTTTAGAAAAGTCTTTGATAAACCTGCGATAAAAACCAGGATGCCCCAAAAAGATTCGAATACCCTTCACAGTCTGTGAGTTAAATGGTGTGTTTACTTGTTGGTTTACGAGTTGTTTATTCATCTATTTAACTGTGGATTATTGACATTCGGTTTGCTAGGGTACCACGCCTGGTACGGGAATATTAATAGTTGGCTAGGGTACCACGCCTGGTATGGGAATACTAACGGTTGGCTCGGGTACCACGCCTGGTACAGGTTTATTTTACTGCATTATTGAATTTATATTATTGTGTTGCATTGACTGATATTGGTTTCGTGAGTGGACCGAGTTGTTTATTGAAATGTGTTACTTGTTTGGTTGTCCTTGAGTGACCGGGAAATTCTGTTATACCATTGAGTCAGTCTTGGATTAGGCCGAGTTGTTCATCGACACTTAGGTGTTATCTAGAGGGGATCTCGAGGTGGGTCCGGGCTAGACAGAAAGGTATGGGTTATGGCCATGTGATGGTGGGTTAGAGTATAAGAGGTGGATTTTATGTGGGAACACGCTAAGTAGAGACTTGTAGTCTAGGTATGCCTGTTAACATTGTTGCATGTCTTCCATACTATTTACTTGATATTATTGTACTGCTTATACACTATTTATTTGAAAATTGGCTGATGATCCTACCAGTACACAGTGATGGTGTACTGATACTGCACTTGGTTTTCTTTTGGTGAGTACAGGAAATTTTCCAGCGGCTGAGACGAGACCTCATCTATAGCACCAGCGATTTTGGACTTCAAGGGTGAGCTGCTCGATCAGGATACCTTGGATCTATCTTTAGAGTTTTAGCCCATTTGTTTCGGGATTACTATAACTAATAAGAAGCATAGTAAAGTCAGTGTAGAATAATTGAATCTCTTATTAGCTTATGAAGGAAGCAAGTGTAGCTTTGAAAGCAGCAAGGAGATTAAAACTACTTCTGTATTTTACTTTTGGGGTTGCATCCCCATACTCTAGATGTTGGTAGAATATTTTGGTACTGCAACTTTCAGTTTCTAGGGGGATTTTCCGCAGGATTATTACTGGTTTAGTTCTTTGCTTATTTAATTGCTAGTTTACTTTCTGTTTTGCTGGTTTTAGGCTGTTAGTCTAGGCTAAGGGTTGAACTCTATTGGTTCGCTCATCTGGAGGTTGGGTGGGTGCCACTCACGACAGCCTGGGTCATGACAAAGATAGTATCAGAGCCCAAGGTTTGTTGATCTCGTCGTACCAAACAGGTCTAGTAGAGTCTTGCGGAATGGTGCAGAGATGTCCGTACTTTTCTTTGAGAGGCTATGGGGATTTAGGAAAAACCATCTCTTCCTTATTTACTTCATGCTATAACTTGATTCCAATTGGTATCTGGTGATACAAATTGGTATCTAACCTCATTCACTCTTCTGTCTGCAGATGGTTACTACAAGGAACAATGGAGCAAGGCCAGTGGTCATGGCAGTGGGCCCAATAGTTCGTGGCAGAGGTAGGGGAAGGGGTAGGTGACGAGCTAGAGCCACACCCACCAGAGGTGGAGCTCAAGTTGCTGCCAAAGTTCGTGAAGCAACCCCTCCCCCACCTCAGGATTATATTGCTGAAGATAAAGAAGTGGTTGTAGAGGATGAAGGGGAGCAGGCGGAGGTGGAACCGGTTGGGGGTGTAGGCCTTCCTACTATGACACCAGAAGCCTTTCAGCAGACTTGGAATATTTTGAGTGGGTTGGTTGGTGCTGGAGCCATACCCGCGGCATTTGCTAATTAGGCCATAATTACTCAGCCAATGGTCACTACGGTGCCTAGGATGGATGCAGCTTTAGGCACAAATGATTTCTTCAGTCCAATACTAGGTCCCTTGATGACAGGGAATGAGCATGAGTTGCTGACCAAGTTTCTCAAGCTGAAACCTCCGACATTTCAGGAAACAAACAAGGAGGATGCCTATGAGTTCATCCTGGATTGCTATGAGAAGTTGCACAAGTTGGGTATTGTACGTCAGCATGGAGTTGAATTTTTCACTTTTCAGGTGCAGGGAGATGCCAAGCAGTGGTGGAGGTTTCATGTTGAGTGTCGACCTTCTATTCTACCTCCACTGACTTGGGAGCAGTTCCCCAATTTGTTTCTTGAAAAGTATGTCCCCCGTACTTTGAGGGACCAAAAGAAAGATGAGTTTTTGAAATTAGAGCAGGGTGGCATGTCAGTCTCTGCTTACAAGGCTAAGTTCCATGCCTTGTCTTATTTTTCCACACAGATGTTGGTTCCAAGGAGGAACGGGTCCGGTTGTTTGTAAAAGCGTTAAATATTGAGCTACAGGTACTGTCAGTGCATATGACTTCTTCAAGGAAGGGCTTTAATGATGTGGTGGATTATGTGAAGAAACTTGAGGGAGTCAAGAAGGCGGGGAAGGCTAAGGCTTTAGCTAAGAAGCCCCGGAATGAGGGAAATTTTGGTGGTTCATACTCCAGGAGCCAGAATCAACAGGTTTACTCGGCCCATCCTATTCAGTCAGCTCTGCCAGCTACTACAGGTGGTCTTCAGTGAGTTCAATCTTTAGGTCCTAGAGTCCAGGGAGCATCATATACATCAGCTAGCAGACCTACACTTGACCGTGATTGATTTCATTGTGGTGATCTGGGCCACTTTAAGAGGGAGTGTCCTCATAGGCAGACAAGTAATCAAGGTCAGCAGTGGTCGCGACAGACAGAGGCAGTAATGCTAAGGGTCGTCGACAGAGTGGGTGAGGTAATTTTTAGGGAGGCCGGGGAGACAGGAGAAACGATGGTGCAGGCAGGGGTGCAGCGCAGCCAGCCCGGGAAGTTGCCCGGATTGATGATCGGGCTCATTGCTATGCTTTTCCAGGGAGGACCGAGGCAGAATCTTCAGATGAGGTGATCACAGGTACCATTCTTGTCTGCGATAAAATAGCTTTGGTATTATTTGACCCAGGTTTTACATATTCTTATGTGTCTATGAGTTTTGTGTTGGCACTGAACCTAATTTGTGATATCCTTGATTCCCTTATCCACGTTTCTACCCCGGTTGGAGAGTCTTTGATTGTGACTCATGTTTATCATGACTGTTCCGTGGTGTTTGTGGGGTTGCATACTTGGGTAGACTTGGTAATTCTAGATATGGCTGATTTTGATATTATCTTGGTATCTCCTTATTATACTGTGTTGAACTTTAACACCAAGACTGTGGCTCTAGAGATTCCATGTAAGGATAGACTAGAGTGTGAAGGTGTGTACAGGCCTATGCCAGTTAAGATAATATCATTTGTTCGGGCTAGGAAGCTAGTGGGGAGGGGGTGTCTAGCCTTCTTGGATCATCTCCGGGATGATAGTGTGGAGTCCCCATCTATTGAGTCAGTTCTAGTGGTTTCTGAATTTTTAGAGGTGTTTCCAGCGTACTTGCCTGGTATGCCTCCGGACAGGGATATAGATTTCTGTATTGATTTGGAGCCAGACACTCATCCCATTTCCATTCCTCCGTATCGTATGGCTCCGGCAGAGTTGAGGGAACTTGAGACTCAGCTGCAGGAACTCCTATATAAGGGATTTATACATCCCAGTGCTTTGTCTTGGGGTGCTCCAATTTTATTTGTAAAGAAGAAGGATAGTAGTATGTTGATGTGCATAGATTATAGGCAGTTGAACAAGGTGACCATCCATAATAAGTACCCTCTACCCCGTATAGATGATTTGTTTGACCAGCTTCAGGGTGCATCGGTATTTTTCAAAAATCAACTTGAGGTCGGGGTACTATCAGTTAAAAATTAGGCTGCAGGACATTCTGAAAACTAATTTTCGGACTCGGTATGGGCATTATGAGTTTCTAGTAATGTCGTTTGGTTTGACCAATGTGCCGGCATCATTCATGAGTTTGATGAATGGGGTGTTTAAGTAATACTTGGATTCCTTTGTTATCATGTTCATCGATGATATTTTGATCTACTCTAAGAGTAGGGAGGAGCATGCTAATCATCTTCGTATTATGTTGGATATCTCGAGACACCAAAAGCTTTATGCAAAATTTAGTAAGTGTGAGTTTTGGTTGACTTTAGTGGCGTTATTGGGGCATGTAGTGTCGGAACAGGGGGTAATGGTAGATCCCCAGAAGATCAAGGAAGTTAAGAGTTGGGCCCGGCCTAGCTCGGTGACAGAGGTGAGGGGTTTTGTTGGACTCGCAGGGTACTACAGGAGGTTCGTAAAGGGTTTTGCATCTATTGCTACGCACCTAACCAGGATGACACAGAAATATGTACCATTCGTGTGGTTCGACAAGTGCGAGGAGAGATTTTAAAAGCTCAAGACACTTTTGACCACGGCTCCAATATTGTCCTTGCCAGTTAAAGGTAAAGACTTTATTGTTACTGTGATGCTTCACATTCTGGTTTGGGTGCCGTGTTGATGCAGGATAGGAATGTGATAGCCTATGCATCCAGGCAATTAAAGGTCCATGAGAGGAACTATCTGACTAACGACTTAGAGTTGGCAGCGGTGATTTTTGCACTAAAGATTTGGATACACTACCTTTATGGTGTCAAGTGTGAGGTATTCATATATCATCGCAGTCTACAACACGTATTCACTCAAAAGGATTTGAATTTGAAGCAGAGAATGTGGATGGAGCTATTGAAGTCTATGATGTGACCATTCAGTACCATCCGGGTAAGGCTAATGTGGTGGAAGACGCATTAAGCCAGAAAACAATTAGCATAGGTAGCTTGGCTTGTTTGGGGGTGTCCAAATGACCACTAGCTAAGGAAATTCGGGCTTTGGAGGCCAAGTTCATGCACTTGGGTTTTTCAAATCAAGGTGGGTTGTTAGCCAGCATTGAGGTCAAAGCCACCTTCATAGAGAAAATAAAGGCCAAATAGTTTTAGGATCCGAAACTGAGTAAGCTATGAGGCAAGGTAATATCCGGGGAGTCTAGAGAAGTCATGTTAGACTCTGGTGGAGTGTTTTATTTCAGGGAGAGGATTTGTGTTCCTCGAGTGGAGGATATGATTCAAAAAATTCTGGCATAAGCTCATGGTTTGCGATACTCAATTCATCTAGGTGTGACTAAAATGTACAGGAACTTAAGGCAGCGTTACTGATGGCCTGGGATAAAAAGGGACAGTTGATTTTGTGTCCAAATGTCAAAACTGCCAGCAGGTAAAGTATGAACATCAGAAACCTGCAGGACTACTTTAGAGGATGCCAATTCCAGAGTGGAAGTGGGAAAGGATAGCCATAGATTTCGTGGTGGGTCTTCCCAAGACATTGGGGAAGTATGACTCAATTTGGGTCATTGTTGACAGGCTGACCAAGTCCACTCATTTCATTCTGGTCAGGGTAGATTATGATTCGCAGTAATTAGCTAAGATATAAGTGAAGAAGATTGTGAGATTGCATGGGGTGCCACTGTCCATCATTTCAGACAGGGTTACGCAGTTTACTTCTATGTTCTGGGGCAAGTTACATGAAGAGATGGGTACACAACTCACTTTTAGCACAGCCGTCCATCCTTAGACTGATGGTCTGTCAGAGAGGACGATCCAGGTATTGGAGGACATGCTGAGAGCATGTGTGATGGACTTCGGGGGCCATTGGGACCAAGTCCTACCATTGTGCGAATTCTCATACAATAACAGTTACCACTCCAGTGTTGACATGGCACCGTTCGAGGCATTGTATGGGAGGAACTGCAGATCACCGGTTGGGTGGCTTGAGGAAGGCGATGTAAAGCCTCTGGGCGTGGACTTAGTAAAAGAAGCGCAGGAAAAGGTAAGGGGCATTCAGACCAAGTTGCTAGCTGCCCAAAGCAGGCAGAAGGAGTATGAAGATCACAAGGTCCGGGACATGGAATTTCAGGTTGGTGAATGGGTATTGTTGAAGGTGTCACTAATGAAATGGGTCATGCGGTTTGGTAAGAAGGGCAAGCTTAGCCCTCGGTTCATCGATCCGTTTGAGGTTCCTGAAATTATGGGGCCAGTGGATTTCAAGTTAGCACTACCACCTAGTTTGTCAGGCGTCCATCCAGTATTCCATGTATCCATGCTTAGGAGATATCATAGGGATGGGGAGTACATCATCAAGTGGGATAAGGTGCTTTTTGATAAGGATCTTCATTATAAAGAGGAACCAGTCTTGATTCTTGCTCGGGATGTCCAGAGGTTGAGGACAAAGGTGATTGATATGGTGAAGGTTCAGTGGAAACATCGTCCAATTGAGGAAGCCACTTGGGAAACCGAGAAGGACATGCGGGATAAGTACCCTCAATTGTTTGAGAATTCAGGTACTACACTTCCCTGCTTTTATTTCTTCAATTTTGGGTTTGATCATTCGGAGATGAACGATGGGTAAATTGGTATCTGTTGTAAAGACCGGGTCCATTGTTATGGGTAGTCCAATCGTGCCAAGTTTTAGAGTTAGAAAACTCCGGGTTTGGGAGTTTGAAATTCTGGGCTAGGCTAGCCTCAGCCGATTTTGGAGCGAGGTGGAGTCTAGGGAAATACGGGTAAGAATTGGGTTAGGTGTCTTGGGTTGAGCTAGTTTTCCACGTAGCCAAGACATAAAGGAGTTCGGGTGACTTTTCAGAATTGAATTTGGTTAAGTAGAACTCCCGATATCGCGTTTGACGTGAATGGGTTATTTTGGGTCATTGAGGGAAGCAAGTGTGTTTTAAAATTGCCAAATTTGGGAGATTTCTGGACATTCTGTTCATGACGAGCGCAACCGTCTGCTGTAGCAACCTCCACTATAGCGGTGGTCAAGACGGTCAACGTCGCTTAAGAGGGATCGCTATAGTGGGCTGACGAGATTTTAATGCAGAAACATTCCCCAAAATGTTCAATTTTCACAACTTCATTTTGGGAGAAGGGCTAGGCGATTCCAGGCGATTTTCCTCCGTTTTCCCTTGATTTTCTTCCCTAAGGTAAGGTTTCTACTCCCCAATCTCCGCACTACTTTTCCTATGCGGTAGAAATGCTAGGAGGGAACTTTAGGGAAGGTTGGAATAACCTAGGGATGGTAGAATTAGGGAAAGGAAGGGGATTCAAAGCATGAATGTTCTTGGGTATTGTTAAAAGTAAGATATTATGATCATAGGTTGTTAAATTCTCTATTTTTATCCATAAAAATGATAGAACTAGGGAAATTAACGGTGGGAAAGCCCAAAAAAAGGGTGGAATAATCATGGGTGGCCTGGGGTTTCGAGATTTGGTGTAATTTGGGTACTGTGACGGCCTTGTTTGTTAATTTCATATACTTGTATGTTATTTTAGACCAAGAACGAGAAAGGAATCCGGAACACGGGCAAGCTCAGATTGAGTAGAGCTTGGATCATTTCGAGGTAGGTGACGACTTACGATTCCTGTGAATGTTGTATAATTTTTGTACTCTTATCTTAGTGTTTGTATGAATTACATTGCTTAGGGAAGTTGTGTAGAATGTCTAAGGTTCCTGTTTACAGTCTGTGAGTTGAACGGTGTGTTTACTTATTGGTTTACAAGTTGTTTGTTCATCTATTTGACTGTGGATTGTTGACATTCGGTTGGCTCGGGTACCACGCCTGGTACGAGAATATTAACGGTTGACTCGGGTACCACGCCTGGTATGGGAATACTAACAGTTGGCTCGGGTACCACGACTGGTATGAGTTTATTTTACTGCATCATTGCATTTATATTTTTGTGTTGCATTGACTGATATTGGTTCTGTGAGTGGACCGGGTTGTTTATTGAAATGTGTTACTTGTTTGGTGGTCCTTGAGTGACCGGGAAATTCTGTTATACCGTTGAGTGGGTCTTGGATTAGGCCGGGTTGTTCATTGACACTTAGGTGTTGTCTAGAGGGGATCCCAGGGTGGGTCTGGGCTAGACGGAAAGGTATGGGTTATGGCCATGTGATGGTGGGTTAGAGTATAAGAGGTGGATTTCATGTGGGAACAAGCTAAGTAGAGACTTGTAGTCTAGGTATGCATGTTAACATTGTTGCATGTCTTCCGAAATATTTACTTGATATTGTTGTACTGCTTATACACTGTTTATTATGAAACTGGTTGATGATCCTACCAGTACACAGTGGTGGTGTGCTGATACTGCACTTGGTTTTCTTTTGGTGAGTGCAGGAAATCTTCCAGTGGCTAAGACGCGACTTCATCTATAGCACCAGTGATTTCGGACTTCAAGGGTGAGCTGCTCGATCAGGCTACCTTGGATCTATCTTTAGAGTTTCAGCCCACTTGTTTCGGGCTTAAAACTACTTCCGTATTTTACTTTTAGGGTTGCATCCCAGTACTCTAGATATTGGTAGAATTGTTTGGTACCGCGACTTTCAGTTTCTAGGGGGATTTTCTGCAGGATTATAACTGGTTTAGTTCTTTGCTTATTTAATTGCTAGTTTACTTTCTGTTTTGCTGGTTTTAGGATGTTAGTCTAGCCTAAGGGTTGAACTCTATTGGTTCGCTCATCCGGGGGTTGGGTGGATGCCACTCACGATGGCCTGGGTCATGACAATTAATGATTTCATCCTGTTTATAACCGAATAAGGCATGCTAAGTATATTGTTATCTTAGTTGCAAATCACCCTAACGTATGTCAAAGATGATCTTATTCCTCATGTTCTTCATCCTATTCTTACGTTCCCGTGGTCTGTTCACGTGAGAATTACTTATTTATCCTAGTGTTGATCAGGCACTAGAATAGTAAATACAAAATATGAGAGCAATTACTACTGAGAAGCAAAGTTGATTGGTTCAAATAGAATACTACACAATCATGTTCTAGCCTTAACCCCAGAACAAGGGTGTTTAGCCACTCATAATCGAAACAAAAATACAAAAATTGTTGTTAATCATACCACAATTAAAGAAGACAAAAGTAGATAATAAGAACGCTAAAGTAGCCTCCTCCTTGTGTTCTTATCGTCCAAAAACGTCTGGGATATTTACAATTGAAGCTAAGAGTCCTATTTATAGTGGGGAAACAAGTTGCCTCCGTCTGGACATAGTCTGTGTCACGCTGGCCAACACGTAGTCCAGACTCTATGTCACGCTGGCCATCACGCCAGCCAGCCTCTGTGTCACACCCTTAATGTGGAGGGCTGCTAGAAATTGGCTTCTTAGCTGATGCTTCCCCTCCATGTCACGCTAGCCAACGCGGCTCTCTGTCTCCGTGGCACAGGATGTTCTCATGTTCTTCCTCTTCGCCTCTAACAACTCTTGCCACCTTTCTTTGTGTCCCCATTATTTGTAGCTTGTTAGTAGGCTTCAATTAGCTTTCATAGATCCTCCAAAGTTCACCTACAACACACACACACATATTAGTCCATCCAACACAATAGAGCTTATCAAAACACAATAGAATAGGCATAGCACAAGCTAGCAACGCTAATCTTTTCTTCTAAACTCTATTTGATCGGTAGAACTCATTTCTTTCTCTAAATGGATCCTAATAACTATAAACATGTAAGGTAGCAATAAAGTACACACTTACATCCTAAATACCTCTCTAGTGTCTCAAATTATCCTCGGAACTAAGCTAAACGTGCATAGATAACGACATTTAGGCGCATAAATAAGCCTAAGATCACCATCCCACACTTAAAGCCTTGTTCGTCCTTGAACAACTCTCTACACTGATTGACATCTACAACTGATTCCAACACCCCTAAGAACACTAGGACCCTCAAGCTAGGCTGCAGCGTATAACAAAGGCAAGTTCGACACTCGGCGTGCTATATTACACTCAATTCACATGAATACTACTTCAAGACTTCCTAACCTCAAGAGTTGGCTCTCCTCAGTTTTCAAACCCATGCACCTTACTCAACAAGGGGGTCATAAGAATCACATATCTATCATCAAACATGTGCCCTTACTGAATATCTGACTCTATGTCTGGAAGCATCTACTACTGACAAGCGACTGGGAAAAGTCCTCAGCTAACTCTAAATAGTGAAACTTCAAATACTAAAGAACAATGTAATAAAAGTCCATCCTCGAATGATGAGGACTCACCCCTGATAACTACTGATTTGGCAATGGATCGCACTAACTGTGATGTTGAGACTGAGAGTCTGAATCTGATATCATAATACAATATAGCACAAATAAGTATACGGTAAGTACTTTGAATGTACTGAGCATGTAAGATATGAACTAACTTAAAAATCATGAGAAAACATGTATAGACTGAACGCATGGCTGAAAATTGGACTAAGTATAGATGTCTGAGAATGCATAAGTCATATTGTAGAATATAGACTCTTTTGCTGAAAAGGGTGTAAATCATGTTTTTGAACTATAATTGTGAGATTATGATATTTAAACATACATAAGACTGTTACTTGGAGATCCATATACTAAAAAGATGAATTACGTTTGTAAATTTTTGAAATAGTTCAACTGAGTTGAAAACCATGAGTCATGTTTAAAGTAAATCCTTAGGAGAGTTTCTTCTATTGAGCATGCTGAAAATACTGATATATTATACTGAATGCAAATTGAAAGATATAATCTAACATAATGACAAAGTATATAAACATATAACTGTATATTACTGAACTGAGTTGAATAACTGAATACAAGGTCATGCAATAATGAATCTGAACTGTGGGAGATACTGTTACCCGACATACCCCAATGCGAGCTAACTATGGGGCTAACCTGTAACTCTGACTGAGAGGGTGTTCATTCCTTTCCAAGGGTACAAATATTTTCTGGCGTGGATCCACTAATCTGATGTCCAAAAAGGACTAGGGTTTCAAGACTAATCTGATGGGTGACCGCCATAGTTCTGGGACTTAGGGAGTTCTACTAAAGGTCTCAGCCTAAACTGATGGGTGAGCCTTCATCCCCTTGTCCGCTCGGTGCTAAATACTACTCCGAGCTTAGTAAATAAGTAAATAAATAAACTGACATACTGGATAGCTCAAAATACTAACTTTTTGAGAATGAAACATAATGCTAAGACTGAAAGCATTCTATTTTTGTGAAAAGCTGTAGGCTGATAACTGGGTAATTTCATGCTTTGAAACTGAGTGCTAGTAGATTAGGCTAAATTCTGAAGAAAGGTTAATTCATGTGAAAATACCATAATTTCATGCTAAGTTCTTGAAAAGTAATCTAATTTATGCAGAAGATACTGTAAATCCATGTTAAGTCTGTTTTATCTAAATTCCAGGGATTTTAAGTTGTAAAACTTCACGCAATATAACTTAAACATATACGTGAAACATATAGTATCATAAGGAATTCAATTCTGCAAAAACATGCGTGGTTGGGTAAAATTAGGATAAAAATTTGCTTCTTCCAAAAATCTAGGGTTCTGAAATCTAATTACAGGAATTCGTGTAAATATCATTTTTACAAGGATAGTAGTTATGTAGAACCATAAAGAAATCGAATTCATAGTGAAACACATGTTTGGGTAAGAACCCTAGAATCATAAATTGTAATATCATATTGAAATCTGTACTTTGGGCATGAGGGTGAAAGGAAACTCTCATTGAAATCTCATATACCTGTTTACTGGAGAATCTTGAACGGAACATGGAGGTTTTGATCTTGAGGACGAACCCTAGGTCTTTAGCTTGAAAGAGAGAGTTCTTTTCTTTTCTTTAAACTTGAATCGATAGAATGAGGAGAGGAAAGACTAAGTACGGATAAAACCTCTCCAAATAGTCCTAAAACAACTTAGTTTAGGAATAAAAAGCCGGGTGGAAAAAGTCTAAAATACCCCTGAGAAAACTAAGTAAAAATGCTGAAAAAAACACATCGTCGGATCCCACAGACATGAACCACGGCCCGTAGAATGGACCACGGTTTGTGGATTGAGGTCGTGGTTCTCAGACAACTTTTCTGGCCTCTGAACTGATTTCACGAGTTAGTTTCATGACCCGTGGATCATTCCATGACCTGTGGAACCCCCTCATGGTTTTCAGGCAAAAAAACCATTGCAGGATCAGTTTTCACGAAGGCAAACCACGAGTCATGGTTTGATCCACGAGTCGTGGATGCCTCTCGTGGTTGTTGTCTGCCATTTTGACAGACAGACACATTTTAGTAAAACACTGATAACATTTTACTTTGGACTCATATTAATGCATGGTTGGTGGCGTTGGAAGGAAGACCCAAAGACTATTAATTTAGTGGGTACTAGGTCACCTAACTCTTCATATTCTAGGAGATCATTTTCTCCACCAAAGGCAAACACTGATGCACAGACAACTTTCTTGTAGAAAGAGGTACACCTAAATATTTAAAAGGTAATTCACGCTGATTTATTTGCAAGTCTGTGAGGATTTGATCCTTTATTGTATCAGTTACCCCAGCGATATAGATAGAAATCTTATCCAAGTTTGCTTGTAATCCTGACACTTCAGAGAAGTGTTGAAAAGTATTAACTAGCAGGTGAATAGACAGTGTCAGCTCTACAGCTTATGAGGAGATCATCTGCAAAACATATATGGAAGACACCCAATTTCTCACACCTATGATGATAATTAAATTGTGGCTCATGTCTCAATTGGTGCAAGGTTCTGTGTAAATACTCCATTGCCAAAACAAAGAGGTATGGGGACATGGGGTCTCCTTGCCGCAATCCTTTTTTAGCCATGAATGTAGGGGTGAGGCCATCATTGATTAGAATAACATATTGAACTGTGGTAACACACTATTTTCACTAGTTTCAATTGATTGACCCTTGGGATTGAATCTGGCTAGGGGGTGCGACTAGCAGGCTTCCTAGCTCGAATGAATGCCGCAATGCAATAAGGCGAGAGTTTAGTTGCGCAATAAGGGCTGGGCTGGCCGGCTTCAGAAGGGGAACTGCTTCCAAATAAATCAGTCAAACTGAAGCACCTTCCTCCAGCGCCCTCACCTGATCCTGAGTAGAGGTCCAGGATTTGAGTCTTGCCACCACTTACTAACAGTGGAGGTAGGAGATCCAGTTAGCATTGTTTTTATAGGCTGGTCGGGTCTATTGCTCTTTCCTTGTGCCTATTTTGCTGTAGGGGGTTGGTCCATGATCAATTAGACTAGTTTCCATGGAAACCCAAACTCTAATAACACCAGTCTTAAGATAGGTCATTCTACAGAATCATAGGTCTTTCTTATATCAACTTTAATTGTGAATCTAGGAGAGACACCCTTCCTGGAATAGCCTTTAACTAATGCATGTGTAATGATAACATTGTCCAATATATTCCTGCCCTCGATAAAAGCTGATTGGGGGGAAATTATATATAACTGTTGTGTTGGTCTTGGTTTAGGCTGGGTTAATTCAAGGTACATTGTGTTGTCTAGAGGGGATCCCAGGGTGGGTCTGCGCTAGATGGAAAGGTATAGTTAATGGTATATGGTTGTGGCTTAGAGTTAGGTAGTGGATTTCATGCGGAATAGGCTAAGTAGAGACTGGTAGTCTAGGTGTGTCTGTGGCTATTATTGCATGTTTTCCATACATTTTGCTTGATATTGTTGTACTGCTTATACACTGTTTATTTGAAAACAGGTTGATGATCCTACCAGTACACAGTGGTAGTGTACTGATACTGCACTTGCTTTTCTTATGGTGAGTATAGGAAATCTTCCAGCGGCTGAGACGCGACCTCACCTTTAGCACCGATGATTTCTGACTTCAAGGGTGAGCTGTTTGATCAAGCTACCTTGGGCTTATCTTTAGAGTTGCAGTCCACTTGTCTAGGACTTGAAACTATTTCTGTATTTTCTTTTGGGGTTGCATCCCTGCATTCTAGATATTGATAGTGATGTTTGGTAAAGCAACTTTCAGTTCCTAGGAGGGATTTTCCGCAGGATATATATATTAAAGCTTTAGTTTTTTGCATTATTTAATTGCTAGTTTATTTCTGTTGCTGGTTTTAGGCTGTTAGTCTAGGCAAAGGGTTGAACTCTATTGGTTCTCTCATCTGAGAGTTGGATGGGTGCCACTCAAGATAGTTTGGGTCATGACAAAATATGGTATCAGAGCCCTAGGTTCATTGATCTCGTCGTACCAAATAGGTCTAGTAGAGTCTTGCGGAATGGTGCAGAGACGTCTGTACTTTTCTTCGAGAGGCTATGGGGCTTAAGGAAAAACTATCTATTCCTTCTTTCCTTCGTGCTATAACTTGATTCCAATTCATATTTGATGATACAAATTGGTATCTAACCTCATTCACTCATCACTCCGCAGATGGTTACTACAAGGAACAACGGAGCAAGGCTAGCAGTACCAATAGCGAGCCCGGCAGTTCGAGGCAGAGGTAGGGGAAGGGGCAGGGGATGAGATGGAGCAGCACCCACCAGGGGTAGAGCTCGAACTGCTGCTGATGTATGTGAGGTAACCCCTCCCCCACCTCAAGAGCATGTTGCTGAGGATGTAGAAAAAGTGGTTGAAGAGGGTGAAGAGGCTCAAGCGGAGGTGGCACCGGTTGGGGGTGCAGGCCTTTCTACTATGACACCGGAAGCTTTTAAGCAGGCTTGGTATATTCTGAGTGGGTTGGTTGGTGCTGGAGCCATACCCGCAGCTTATGCAAATCAAGCCTTGGATAATCAGCCAACAGTTACTACAACACCTAGGATGGACGCAGCTTCGGGCATGAATGATCTTTTCAGGCCAATGCTAGGCCCGGTTATTACTGTAAATGAGCATGAGATGCTGACTAAGTTTCTTAAGCTGAAACCTCCGACATTTCAGGGTACAGACAAGGAGGATTCCTATGAGTTCATCCTGGATTGGCATGAGAGGTTGCACAAGTTGGGTATTGTACATTAGCATGGGGTTGAGTTTGTCACTTTTCAACTGCAGGGTGATGCCAAGCAGTAGTGGAGGTCTCATGTTGAGTGTCGGTCTTCTATTCTACCTCCACTGACTTGGGAGCAGTTCCACACGTTATTTTTGGAGAAGTACGTTCCCCATACTTTGAGGGATCAAAAGAAAAATGAGTTCCTAAATTTGGAGCGGGGTAGCATGTCGGTCTCGGCTTATAAGGCTAAGTTCCATGCGTTGTATCATTTTTCTACAAAGTTGTTGGAGTCCGAGGAGGAACGGGTCCGGTTGTTTGTCAAGGGTTTGAATAGTGAACTGCAGGTACTGTCAGTGCATATGACTTTTTCAGGAAGGGGCTTTAATAATGTGGTGGATTATGTGAAGAATATAGAGGGAGTTAGGCAAGTGGGGCAGGCTAAGGCTTTAGCCAAGAAGCCCCGGAATGAGGGAAACTATGGTGGTTCATACTCCAAGGGCCAACATCAGCAGGCTTATCCGGCCCGTCCTATTCAGTCAGCTCTACCAGCTACTACAGGTGGTCGTTAGAGAGCTCAGTCTTCAGCTCCTAGAGGCCAAGGAGCATCTTATACATCAGCTAGCAGGCCTGCACTTGACCGTGGTTGCTTCCATTATGGTGATCTGGTCCACTTTAAGAGGAAGTGTCCACATAGGCAGGTAGGTAATTAGGGTTAGCAGCAGAATAGTGCAGTGGTCCTAGTAGGAAGAGGCGGTAATGCTAGGGGTCGTCCACAGGGTGAGAGAGGTAATATTCAGGGAGGCCAGGGAGATAGGGGGAATGGCGGCGAAGGAAGGGTGCAGCGCAGCAGGCCCGAGAAGTGGTCCGGATTGATGATCGGGCTAATTGCTATTCATTTCGAGGGAGGACCAAGGCGGGAGCCTCAGATGCGGTGATCACAGGTACCATTCTTGTCTGCGATAAAATGGCTTAGGTATTATTTGACCCAGGCTCTTCATATTCTTATGTGTCTATGAGTTTTTCTTTGGGGCTGAATTTGATTTGTGATATCCTTGATTCCCCTATCCATGTTTCTACCCCGGTTGGAGAGTTTGTGATTGTGACTTATGTATATCGTGACTGTTCTGTGGTGTTTATGGGGTTGCATACTTGGGTAGACTTGGTAATTCTGGGTATGGCTGATTTTGATATTATCTTGGGTATGACCTGGATATCTCTTTATCATGTTGTGTTGAACTAAAACACCAAGACTGTAGCTTTAGAGATTCTGAGTAAGAATAGACTAGAGAGGGACGGTGTGTACAGGCCTAAGCCAATTAAGATAATATCTTTTGTTCGAGCTAGGAAGCTAGTGGGGAGGGAGTGTCTAGCCTTCTTGGCTCATCTCTGGGATGATAGTGTGGAGTTCCCACCTATTGAGTTAGTTCCAGTGGTTTCTGAATTTTTAGAGGTTTCCAGCGGACTTGCCTGGTATTCCTCCGCACAGGGATATAGATTTTTGTATTAATTTGGAGCCAGATACTCGTCCCATTTCCATTACTCCATATTGTATGGCTTTGGCAGAGTTAAGGGAACTTAAAACAGCTGCAGAAACTCCTAGATAAGGGATTTATACATCCCAGTGCTTCGCCTTTGGGTGCTCCGATTCTATTTGTAAAGAAGAAGGATGGTAGTATGCGGATGTGCATAGATTATAGGCAGTTGAACAAGGTGACCATCCAAAATAAGTACCCTCTTCCCCGTATAGATGATTTGTTTGACCAACTTCAGGGTGCATTAGTGTTCTTAAAAATCGAGGTCGGGTACCATCAGTTAAAGATTAGGCCTAAGGACATTCTTAAAACTGCTTTTTGGACTCGGTATGGACATTAAGAGTTTCTAGTAATGTCGTTTGGTTTGACCAATGCGCCGACAACATTCATGAGTTTGAATAATGGGGTGGTTAAGTCCTACTTGGATTCCTTCATTATCGTGTTCATCGATGATATTTTTATCTACTCTAAGTGTAGGGAGGAGCATGCTAATCACCTTCGTATTGTGTTGGATATCTTGTGGCACCAAAAGCTTTATGCAAAATTCACTAAGTGTGAGTTTTAGTTGAATTCCGTGGATTCTTGGGGCATATAGTGTCAGAAAGGGGGGTGATGGTGGATCCCCAGAAAATTGAGGCAGTCAAGAGTTGGGTTCGTCCTAGCTCTCTGACCGAGGTGAGGACTTTTGTTGGGCTCGTGGGGTACTATCAAAGGTTTGTTAAGGATTTTGCTTCTATTGCTACTCACCTAACCAGGCTAACACAAAAAGATGCACTATTCGTGTGGTCTGACAAGTGCGAGGAGAGCTTCCAAAGGCTCAAGACACTTCTGACCATGACTCCTATATTGTCCTTGCCGGTTGAAAGTAAAGACTTTGTTATTTACTATGATGCTTCACATTCTGGTTTGGGTGCTGTGTTGATGCAGGATAGAAATGTGGTAGCCTATGCATCCAGGCAGTTAAAGGTGCATGAGAGGAATTACCCGAGTCACGACTTAGAGTTGGCAGCGGTGGTTTTTGCATTAAAATTTTGGAGACACTACCTTTATGGTGTCAAGTGTGAGGTGTTCACAGATCATTGCAGTCTGCAACACGTATTCACTCAGAAGGATTTGAATTTTAGGTAGAGGAGGTGAATTGATCTATTGAAGGATTATAATGTGACCATTCAGTACCATCCGGGTAAGGCTAATGTGGTGGCAGACGCATTAAGCCAGAAAACTATTAGCATGGGTAGGTTGGCTTGTTTGGGGTGTCAAAATGACCACTAGCTAAGGAAATTCGGACTTTGGAGGCTAAGTTCATGCACTTGGGTGTTTCAGATCAAGGTGGGTTGTTGGCCAACATTGAGGTCAAGGCCACTTTCATAGAGGAAATAAAGGCGAAACCATTTCAGGATCCAAAACTGGGTAAGTGCGAGGTAAGGTAATATCCGGGGAGTCCAGAGATGTTATGTTAGACTCTGGTGGAGTGTTGCATTTTAGGGAGAGGATTTGTGTTCCTTGGGTGGATGATATGATTCAGAAAATCTTGGCAGAAGCTCATGGTTTGCGATACTCAATTCATCTGGGTGTGACTAAACTGTACAGGAACTTGAGGCAGCGTTACTGGTGGCCCGGGATGAAAAAGGACATAGTTGATATTGTGCCCAAATGTCAGAACTGCCAGCAGGTAAAGTACGAACATCAGAGACCTGCAGGACTACTTCAGAGAATGCCAATTCAGAGTGGAAGTGGGAAAGGATAGCCATGGATTTTGTGGTGGGTATTCCCAAGACATTGGGTAAGTATGACTCAATTTGGGTCATTGTTCACAGGCTGACCAAGTCCGCTCATTCCATTCTGGTCAGGGTAGATTACAATTTGCAGCAATTGGCTAAGATCTACGTGAAGGAGATTGTGAGACTTTATGGGGTACCACTATCCATCATTTCAGATAGGGGTACGCAATTTACTTCTAAGTTCTGGGGCAAGTTACATGAAGATTTGGGTACACAACTCACTTTTAGCACAGCCTTCCAACCTCAGACTGATGGTCAGTCGGAAAGGATGATCCAGGTATTGGAGGACATGCTGAGATCATGTGTGATGGACTTCGAGGGTCATTGGGACCAGTTTCTACCATTGTGTGAATTCTCGTACTATAATAGCTACCACTCCAGTATTGACATGGCACCATTCGAGGCATTGTATGGGAGGAACTGCAGATCAACGGTTGGGTGGATTGAGGAAGGTGATGTAAAGCCTTTGGGCATAGACTTTGTAAAGGAAATGCAGGAAAAGGTAAGGGGAATTCAAACCAAGTTTTTGGCTACTCAAAGCAGGCAGAAAGAGTATGCAGACCGCAAGGTCAGGGACATGGAATTTCAGGCTGTTGAACAGGTATTGTTGAATGTGTCACCAATGAAAGGGGTTATGCGGTTTGGTAAGAAGGGCAAGCTTAGCCCTCGGTTCATCGGTCCATTTGAAGTTCTTGAAATTATGGGGCCAGTGGCTTACAGGTTAGCACTACCACCTAGTTTGTCAGGCGTCCATCCGGTATTCCATGTATCCATGCTTAAGCGATACCATGGGGATGGGGATTTCATCATCAAGTGGGATGAGGTACTTTTCGATAAGGATATTCGCTATGAGGAGGAACCAGTTTCTATTCTTGCTCGGGATGTCCGGAGGTTGAGGACAAAGGTAATTGACATGATAAAGGTTTAGTGGAAGCATCATCCGGTTGAGGAAGCCACTTGGGGAACCGAGAAGGACATGCAGGACAAGTACCCTCAACTGTTTGAGGATTTAGGTACTACACTTTCCTCCTTTTATTTTCATAATTTTGGGTTTGGTTTTTCGGGGATAAATGATGGGTAAATTCGTATCTGTTGTAATGAGAGAGTCCGTCATTACGGGTAGTCCAATCGTGCCAAGTTTTCGAGTTAGAAAACTCCAGGTTTGGGAGTTTGAAATTCTAGGCTAAGCTAGCCTCGGCCAGTTTTGGAGTGAGGCAGAGTCTAGGGAAATCTGGGTAAGGATTGATCTATGTATCTTGTTTTGAGCTAGTTTTCCATATATCCAAGATATAAAGGAGTCCGAGGGACTTTTCAAAATCGAGTTTGGGTAAGTAGAACTCCCGGAATTGCGTTTGACGTGAAAGGGTTATTTTGAGTTGTCGGGGAAAGCAGGTGTGTTGTAAAATAGCCAAACCTGGGAAATTTCTGGACATTTTGTCCATGACGAGTGCAACGGTCCGCCATAGTGACCTCCACTATAGCGGTGGAATATACCGCTATAGCGGTGGTCAAGGTGGTCAACACCCACTTAAGACCGCTATAGTGGAAGACGTCCGCTATAGCGCGATTGCTATAGCGGAGCACGGACCGCTATAGCGGGACAACGTGTTTTTAATGCAGAAACTTCCCCAAAATAGTTGAGTTTTCTACAATTCATTTGGGAGAAGAACTAGGGCGATTTCAGGCGATTTTCCTTCTTTTTCCTTTGAATTTTTTCCCTAAGACCAAGAACAAGAAAGGAATTCAGAACATGGGAAAGCTCGGGTTGAATAGAGCTTGGATCATTTCGAGGTAGGTGATGGCTTATGATTTCTGTGAATGTTGAATATTCTTGTACTCATATCTAAGTGATTGTATGAATTACATTGCTTAGGGAAGTTGATGTCTAAGGTTTTTGCTTTAAAGTCTGTGATTTGAACAATATTTGATTGTTGGTTTACAAGTTATTTGTACATGCATTTGACTGTGAATTATTGACATTCGGTTGGCTCGGGTACCACGCCTAGTATGGGTATAACAAATGGTAGGCACAGGTACCATGCCTGGTACAGAATATACTAACGATTGGCTCGGGTACCACGCCTGGTACGGGTTTACTTTTGTTGCATCATTGTATTTTTATTGTTGTGTTACATTCACTGATATTGGTTCCGTGAGTGGATCGAGTTATTTATTGAAATGTATTATTGGTTTGGTAGCCCTTGAGAGGCCAGGGAAATTCTGTATAACTGTTGTGTTGGTCTTGGTTTAGGCTGGGTTGATTCAAGGTACATTGTGTTGCCTAGAGGGGATCCCAGGGTGGGTCTTGGCTAGACGGAAAGGTATAGTTAATGGTATATGGTTGTGGCTTAGATTTAGGTGGTGGATTTCATGCGGAATAGGCTAAGTAGATACTGGTAGTCTAGGTGTGTCTATGGCTATTGTTGCATGTTTTCCATATATTTTACTTGATATTGTTGTACTGCTTATACACTGTTTATTTGGAAATTGGCTGATGATCCTACTAGTACACAATGGTGGTGTACTGATACTGCACTTTCTTTTCTTATGGTGAGTATAGGAAATCTTCCAGCGGCTGAGACGCGACCTCACCTTTAGCATCGACTATTTCTGACTTCAAGGGTGAGCTATTTGATCAAGCTACCTTGGGCTTATCTTTAGAGTTGCAGTTCACTTGTCTCGGATTTGAAACTATTTTGGTATTTTCTTTTGGGGTTGCATCCACGCATTCTAGATATTGGTAGTGATGTTTGGTACAGCAACTTTCAGTTCCTAGGAGTGATTTTGCGCAGGATATATATATTAAAGCTTTAGTTTTTGCATTATTTAATTGCTAGTTTACTTTTGTTGCTGGTTTTAGGCTGTTAGTCTAGGCAAAGGGTTAAACTCTATTGGTTCACTCATCCGGGGGTTGGGTGGGTGCCACTCACGACGGTCTGGGTCGTGACACAAAGTTGCTTCAACTTGAAAAGTGGGCAAATTGTAAAGTCTTATAATCACATCTAGAGAGAAGTCTATATTTTTTCCCTGAACAGTAGAGTAAAAACAGTAAGGACCAAGTTCTGGTAAACTTTCTTACCAAATCCAAATGACATGCTCCTGTAGGTTGAGAAAATAGGTTCCATTGGTAGTATTGAATCACCCTTGCAATGTATGCATCATCAGCACCATCCTCTTTATCAAAGTAGAACCCTTTTTCAACAATGCTCTTAGTAATGTTTGACCAATCTTCAGTGGAAGAGGATGTCCTTTTCGAAGGAGCCATGAATATTTAGGAGAGAAACAAGATGTGTGAATTAAAGTGGTCAAGTATAGAAAGAAAGCTAGTGAACGGGATAGGAGATTCCGGTGGTGGATATAGTAGGTTAAATTCTTCCTATTTACCCTTTATCTATTTTTTTACAATGATCTTCCTTTCTTATTATATGAGATCAAATGCATAGTAAAAATGAATTATGCCGTTGTATACATAGAATATATATGTGCAATGGTATATTAAGTAGTACAAAGATATGGAGAAGAAGAGAGGTTTACCTGTGCATATGTTATTCATATGTGTAGTGGTAGCTTTAGGAAGGAAAAGAGCCACAACTTTCTTCACATTTAGGTAAAAGTCATTCATATCTACAGAGGTAGTACTATATTATATATATTTTTTCTTCATTATTTAAAGCCTAGGAACATGATCTTTTTAATATATTACTAATTAAATATATTAGTAAAAGAAAATAAAGCTTTTTAACAACTATTACAACATTAGAAGAGGAAGCTTGATTAAACTTATAATTTTAAAGTTTTAGATAGACATACGTACATATACATAAGTAAAAAAAATTGGTATATACATATATATTTATATATGTATTTTATTATTATTATTATTATTATTATTATTATTATTTGCTTTCAGATATACAATCACAGAAGAAAGCTTGAAAGAAACTGTGACTACACATGTTCAATGTGTAATAGACTGGCTAATTTAAGACCTTATCAGTTATTTGGTTTTGGTTTGAATATAAACCAAAATATTTACCTGTGTCAGCATATGAATTGTATAATTAAAAGGTTAACCGACCAGTTACTTAGGCATATCGATCACCATGTAGTTACTCTTTTGTGGTGGCTCTGTTTTTGTAGAGGCCTTCATAAGTTGTTCTGGTTGAACAATAATCTGGATATTGATCATATCAATTGATTAAGCATTTAATTAACAAAATATATGTTGAACTTATGAGGTTCCATTGCTTCTCCCTCAATGGCTACGGAAAAAAGAAAAATCATAGTTCTGAGTTTAACGTCGTCAGCTCAACTTATTGCTCTGAACTTCGTCAATCTATCAATATCACTGATGGTTGTTTTTCAAACTTTCCTCCAAAATACAATTTCAACCTGTGACCATTTACCATAAACTTGTTTCC
The DNA here is from genome assembly GCA_003996215.1 of Jaltomata sinuosa. Lineage (NCBI taxonomy): Eukaryota > Viridiplantae > Streptophyta > Magnoliopsida > Solanales > Solanaceae > Jaltomata > Jaltomata sinuosa. The sequence goes on from QJPP01002372.1 coordinate 51,949, forward strand.
TCCATCGGTATGTTGAATTTCAATTGCTCCGTTTGGAGTAACATTTGTAGTTATGTAAGGACCTGTCCACCTGGATTTCAATTTTCCTGGAAATAATCTGAGTGTACTATTGTAAAGAAGTACTAAATATCCAATTTTGAAATTTTTTCTCCAAATTAAATTATCATGCTATTAGGCTTTTGACCTCAATTCTTGCAATTCATTAACTTGAAGAAATCTGTTTTTACCAGTAGTGGTCAACTCAAAGTTCAATGCTTTCAATGCCCAAAAAGCTTTATGTTCAAATTCAACTGGCAAATGACAAGTTTTTCCAAAGACTAATCTATATGGGGATGTTCCAATTGACATTTTGAACATCGCTCGGTAAGCCCATAATGCATCATCTAATTTTAGAGCCCAATATTTTTGTAATACCCGGGTTCATTGTTATGGTTAAACCTTTCGTGCCAAGTTTAGAGTAAGAAAACTTCTAGGTTTGGGAGTTGAAATTTCTAGGCTAGGCTAGTCTCGGCTGGTTTTGGAGTGAGGTATGGTCTAGGGAAATTCGAATGAGGATTGGATAACGCGTCTTGTATTAAGCTAGTTTTCCTTGTAGCTAAGATATAGAGGATACTGGGGGACTTTTTGAAAGTAAATTTGAGTAGGTGGAACTCCCGATATCGAGGTTGACGTGAAAGGGTTGTTTTGGAACATCGAAGATTCAAGGTGTGTTGTAAAATAAGCACTTTTGGGGAACTTTATGACTTTTTATTTCGTTTCAACCACCATAGCGATTGACATATAGCTAAAGCGACCACCACTATTGTCATGCCCCGAGGCTACCCCCTGGATGTAACACGGTGTCACGCCCTGAAGCTACCCCCTGGATGCGACACAGTGCTTAGTGTCATAAGTGACCCCAAGCTAACCCATGAAATGGAATATCTATACAAAATCAGATTAAAGCATGCATTACGCGAAAGCTAAGACAATCATTATCTAAAAGCAAGGAAGAACCCAAAAGTCTGAATATATAAATAGTTTAGTGCTGACTGGAAAAAAACAATACTAACAACAACTGAATCTAGTCTATGTCTAAAAGCCTTCTAACTGATAGGAGTTGTTGGGACAATAAATCTGAGACTGAAAGTAAATACTGAAGATATAAGCATGTCTATCATCCCAAACTAATGAGGACTCACCACTGAACTGCTGATTACGGACTGGAAGTCGAACTAAGCATGGTCTAGATGCTGAGCGCCTGAACCTATATCATAAAATGATGTAGCATAAAAGTATGCGTCAGTACTTTGAATGTACTGAGAATGCGGGATATAGGCTAAGATAAACTAAGCATAGAAGTAGATATATTGGAACATAACTGAGAGCTAAGCTGGATGCAATGACCAATTATAAATCATAAAGATAAAACATGTTGAACTGAATACTGAAGTAAATACTGGATAAATGGTCAATCCAACATGAGTATGACTGTGGGAGCTACTATTAACCGACATACCCCAAGCTGAGCTAACTGTGGGGCCAACCTGTAACCCTGGATGGAAGGGTGTTCATACCTTGCCAAGGGTACTAACAAGTCTGACGTGGATCCACTACTGATGTCCACAAGGGACGAGGAGGTTCAACCTAGTCTGACAGCTGACTCCTTCAATACCTACGGTTGTGCCGTAGTTCTGGGACTTTGGGACTGCTACTAAAGGTCTTAGCCTAAACTGACAACTAAACCTTCATCCCCTCGTCCGCTCGGTACTAAGTCTACTCCCAACTGAATATAATCAACAATGTACTGAAATGATGGATAACTCAAAATACTAAAAATCAACTGAGAATGCAACATAAATATACTAAGGGATATGACATTTGAATTTTGATGCATGAGCATATAACTAATCTACCTAGTAAGCTTAATTCATGAAGTACTGTAAGTATAAAAACTAGGGTTTCTGAATATTATACATAGAACTATACTAATTCTCTAAGAAACCTGTAGTCAATACCATAGAGGTTATAGGAACTGAATTTCAATAAATCCCTAAGATTTTGGAACCCTAGGTCTGAACAATTCATGGAGAAAACTGAAGACTGACTGGAATCTAGGGATCTAATGGGTGAAAGGAACCCACTAGTGAAATCCCACATACCTGGTGAAGAAATCTATGGAGAAATCCTTGGATTTTTGGGGCTGAACTTGATGAAGACCTCTGCTTGTTCTTGGGAGAAAACTGTCGCATCTTTTTCTTATTTTCTTTCTAAGGTTGAAGAATTTAGGAGAATAGATGTTTTAGGTAGCTTGTGACTAATTAACTAGGATTTAAGTAGTCAAAACGTCATAGCTTAGGCTTTAAAAGAGGTAGGAAAAGTCCAAAATACCCCTGGGAAAGTTAAAAGAAATTCTGCAGAAAATCGCAACTCAGGGATCACGACTCAAAATGATGGACTGTACTCCTAGATGACGGACCGTCAATTGAGTCGTGGTCCTACCTAGGAGTTTTAGGGGTTCTCTGGTCTCAGGAACTACGACTTCACAGGACAGACCATACTCCTAGAAGATGGTTCATCATTTGGCCCATGGTTCCTGGGACTTTGGCCTGGTCTGGGGATTCCACGAGTCAAAGGTCGGACCGTGGTTCAAAAGTACGGTCCGTGACCTGACTCGTGATTCCTGGGACAAAGGTTAAGGGTCTCTGAGGTTCTAGTTCCACAAGTCAACAGGATGATCCATGGTTCCAAACTATGGTCCGTGGTCTGACTCGTGGTTCCTGAGACTTGAACTGGGGGTCTACTGGATTTGGGACTATGGTTTGAGATGATGCACCGTGGTTCAAAACTACGGTCCGTGGTCTTGAACCGTGGTTCCTGGAAACTTGAATTTTTCTAAATTTTTTTATTTTTTACTAGTTTTCTGAGCTTAGTCTGGGCATGGAAGTTCTGGGGTATTACAATATCTCCCCCTTGGGATCATTCGTCCTCGAATGAAGACTAAATAATCTGAGGATGGAGGGAAAGAGCTGTAATCCCCTCCAACTGAGTACTAGAAACTGATATCTAACTGAACTGAGTTCCAGGAATATGCAAACATTCAAACATGCTGAAATGCAAGTATAACTGAGGAAACAAGGTACTAAGATTGAAATACACAAGAGTAAACTGAGAGACTGGAGAGGAACTATTACCTCAAGTTGAAACTGAATCAGAGGGAAAGAGGTGATGATACTTGGACATCATAGTTGTTTCTGCTTCCCAAGTATCTCCCTCTATTAATTGATTCCTCCACAAAACTTTCACTGAAGCGACTTCTTTGTTTCTCAACCTACGAACCTAACGGTCAAGAATCTCAACTGGAACCTCCTCATAGGTGACGCTATCCTTCACAGCCATACTCTCTAAAGGTACTATCGATGCCGAATCACCCACACACTTCTTCAACAAGGAAATGTGAAAAACTGGATGAACTGCTACTAGTTCTGCTGGCAACTCTAACTCATAAGCCACATTACCAACCCTTTTCAGAATTCTTTAAGGACCCACATACCTAGGACTGAGCTTCCCTTTCTTGCCAAATCTCATCACTCCCTTCATAGGTGACACTTTCAGGAAAACCCAATCATCAATTTCGAACTCTAAGTCTCTTCTCCTAACATCTTCATAGGACTTCTGACGACTCTGAGCTGTTTTTAGTCTATCTATGATGAGCTGAACTTTCTCCATAGCCTCATGAACCAAATCTGGCCCAATCAAGGTTGCTTCACCTACTTCGAACCAGCCAACAGGTGATCTACATCTACGCCCATAGAGTGCCTCATATGGGGCCATCTGGATGCTGGAATGGAAGTTGTTATTATAGGAGAACTCTATGAGAGGCATGTGATCATCCCAACTACCCTTGAAGTCAATCACACAAGCTCTCAACATCTCTTCTAAGGTCTGAATGGTACGTTTTTCCTGACCATCTGTCTGCGGATGAAATGTTGTACTAAGATTCACCTGAGTACCAAGACCTTTCTAAAATTATATCCAGAAATGAGACATAAACTGAGGACCTCTATCTGAGATTATAGAAAAGGGAACCCCATACAACCTGACTATCTCGTTGATGTAGAGTCTGGCATAATTCTTGGCTGAATCTGTAGTCTTGACCCCCAAGAAGTGAGCTAACTTAGTAACCCTGTCCACTATCACCCAAATGGAGTCATGCTGCCTGCGAGTACGAGGTAAACCCATAATGAAATCCATATTGACCACTTCCCACTTCCAAGTAGGAATGCTAATCTCTCAAGTCACACCCCCTGGTTTCTGATGGTCCACCTTAACCTGCTGACAGTTGGGACACTTAGCCATGAAATCTACGATGTCCCTCTTCATGTCATTCCACCAATAGACTTCCCGTAGATCACGGTATATCTTAGTGGCACCCGAATGAATAGAATATTTGGAATTATGAGCTCTGGTAAGGATCTGCTGCCTCAACTCACCCACATTCAGAACACATAAGCGACCCTGGTAATGGAGTACACCATATCCCCCTTGGGAGAAAACCTCGACTCTTTGTTGATAAACTGCACCTTTCAGCTGAAGCAATATGGGATCACTATCCTATTTCTCTTTAACCTCCGGTACCAATGAAGATTTTGACCCATTTTGGACTATAAAACCACCATCTGTCGTGTCCATGAGGCAAACTCCTAAGTGAGCAATCCTATGAACATCTCTGGCTAATTCTTTCTTCTCTTTCTCAACATGTGACACACTACCCATGGACAGCCTGCTGAAGGCATCAACCACTACATTAGCTTTACCCGGATGGGAGAGCACATTCATATCATAATCCTTGAGTAACTCAAGCCATCTTATCTAACGAAGATTCAACTCTTTCTGGGTGAACACATACTGGAGGCTCTTATGATCTGTGAACACATCAACATGAACACCATACAAATAGTGTCTCCGGATCTTTAGGGCAAACACAACCACTGCAAGCTCGAGATCATGAGTCAGGTAATTCTTTTCATGGACCTTAAGCTGTCTAGAAGCATAAGCTATGACCTTACCCTACTGCATCAAAACACAACCCAGGCCGACTCTGGACGCATCGCAATAAACCACATAACCATCTTAACCGTCTAGTAGAGTCAAGACAGGAGTTGTAGTCAACTTGGTTTTCAGTTCTAAGAAACTCTTCTCACACTCATCTGACCACTGAAACTTGACCTTTTTCTGAGTCAACTTGGTCAATGGGGAAACTATGGATGAAAAATCCTTCAACAAATCTCCGTTAGTAACCGGCCAAACCCAAGAAACTTCTGATGTCTATCGGAGAGGTGGGTCTGGTCGAGTGCATTACTGCCTCAATTTTCTGGGAATCAACACGGATCCTTTCTCTAGATACCACATGACAAAGGAAAGCAATAGACTGTAACCAAAATTCACACTTACTGAACTTGGCAAATAGCTGGCGATCTTTGAGAGTTTGCAGAACAACCCTCACATGAGTCACATGCTCCTCCTCATTTTGAGAGTAAACGAGGATATCATTATTGAAAATAATGACGAACAAGTTCAAATACAGTTTGAACACCCTATTTATTAAGTCCATGAAAGCTTTAGAAGCATTGGTTAGTCCAAAAGACATGACTACAAATTTGTAGTGACTATACCGAGTCCTGAAGGCTATCTTCAAGATGTCACTATCTCTAACTCTAAACTGATGATAGTCGGATCTGAGGTCTATCTTAGAAAAGCAACTAGCACCCTGAATCTGGTCAAACAAGTCATCAATCCTGGGGATACGATGTTTATTCTTGATTGTGACTTTGTTCAACTGACGGTAGTCAATGCACATCCTGAGAGAATCGTCCTTCTTACGCACGAACAACACTGGAGCACCCCATGGAGAGGTGCTGGGTCTGATGAAGCCCTTATCTAGAAGGTCTTTCAACTGTTCTTTGTATTCCTTAAGCTCAACTAGAGCCATTCTATAACGAGGAATCAAAATAGGCTGGGTATCTAGAAGGAGATCTATTCCGAAGTCGATTTCCCTTTCGGGAGGAACTCCGGGAAGATATTCTGGGAACACTTCTGGAAACTCATTAACTAATGGGACTGACTCAAGAGTTGGGGTCTCAAAGCTTAAATCCTTAACCCGAACAAGATGATAAATATACCCTTTGGAAATCATTTTTCTGGCCTTAAGGCAAGAGATAAACCGACCTGCAGGCACTGAGTTACTACCCTTCCACTCTAAGACTGGATCATTAGGAAACTGAAACTGAACAATCCTAGTTCTACAATTGACTGAGGCATAATAGGAATGTAATCAATCCATGCCAAGAAAGATATCAAAATCTACCATTTCTAACTCTACAAGATCTGCTGAGAAGACTTTCTGGGAACTGTGACAGGGCAATGTCTGTATACCCGTCTAGCTATAACTGGGTCACCAACTGGAGTAGAGACTGAGAAGGGTTCTAGGATAATTTCTGGTCTGACATAGAAATTTACTGCTATATAAGGAGTTACAAATAAAAGTGTAGTCCCTGGATCTAATAATGCATAAACATAGGTATTAAAGACTCGCAACGTACCCATGACCATATCAGGAGAATCCTCTTGGTCTTGTCGAGCCTGAAGTGCATACCGTCTGCTCTGGCACTGACCACCACCTATTCTAGATGAGGCACCTTGCTGAGTAAGGTGACCTACCATAGTTGTTGTACAACCATTTTGAGTCTGTGGGCGAACATCCTTACCCTTTTGAGAAGCTGTTGGACAATCCCTCATCATGTGGCCTGGTTTACCATACCCAAAGCAATTTCCACTACCTACCATGCACTCACCTTGGTTGTTTCTACCACACTTTCTACATACTGGGTTAGTGCACCCACTAGTAACCATACCTTGGGACTTAGAGCTAGACGCTCTATCCCGTCGATCCTTCTTGAACTTAGGCTTTGCATCACTAGCAAAAGATAGAGCTGGAGCTAAATATTTCTGGCGATATTGAGAGCGGTTGCCACCCTCTAACCTCTACTGATAGTGGCTATAATCACCTATCCTAGACCTCTTAGCATCTCCTCCCCTTTCCTTAATCTTCTCCTCCTCAATCTGTGGAGCATAAGTAACTAACCTAGAGAAGTCCATATCCTTAATGAGCATGGTCATCTTGCATTCCTTGATCACATCATCAAACACTCTAGACATGAACTTGCTCATACGAGCTCTAGATTCAGCTACCATTGCCGGAGCATGCTTGGACAGCTGAGTGAACCTGAAAGCATAATCCTTTATGCTCATGTCATTCTGCTTCAGGTTGATGAACTCCTGAACCTTGGCTTCTCTGAGCTCTAGTGGGAAGAACTGGTCTAGAAAAGCAGTCTTGAAAAGTTTCCAAGTCACTGGTCCTACATTTGTACAACGAGATTCCTTCCATTGCTGGTACTAAGAGTAGGCCACTCCTTTCAGCTGATAAGTGGCCAAGTCTGCACCCTCGACTGGGGTGACACCCATAATGCCTGTTACTTTCTGAACATACTTTAAGAACTCTTGGGGATCCTCTTCTGGCTAGGACTCATGAAACTCTGGAGGGTTCATCTTAATAAAGTCTCGGATTTTAGATGCAGCAGTATTAACCTGAGGTGGAGCTGGTGCCACAGCCTGCTGATTGACCTGGGAGGTCATGGCCTGAGCAAGCACTTGAAAAGCAGCCCTGAATTTGGCATGTGTAACCTGCTCATTCAATGAGTATGCTGGAGCTGCTGGCTAATTCCTAGCATTAGCTCTTTCAAAAGGCATTTTTCTAAAATGCGAAGAGCATGAGTTAGAATAAAAGGAGATTAAATAGAGTTCATACTCTATAGCACGAGATGGAAAAGAAAGAAGAAAAGTTATTCCTAATGACGTCTCATAGCTTCTCCCCCATAAGTGTGGTGTGCTTCACACCCATGAATAAGACTCTACTCGATGCGACTTTCAGACATCCTAGGACACTTAAACCTTATGCTCTGATACCAAGTTTGTCATGCCCCGAAGCTACCCCGTGGATGTGACACGGTTCTTAGTATCACAAGTGACCCCAAAATAACCCATGGCATGACATATCTATACAAAATTAGATTAAAGCATGCATTACGCGAAAGCTAAGATAATCATTATCTAAAAGCAAGGAAGAACCCAAAAGTCTGAATATATAAATAGTTTAGTGATGACTGGGGAAAAAAACAATACTAACAACTGCTGAAACTAGTCTATGTCTGAAAGCCTTCTAAATGAATAGGAGTTGCTGGGACATACCCCCAGCTAACTCTAACAAATCTGAGACTGAAATTAAATACTGAAGATATAAGCATATCTATCATCCTTGAACTAATGAGGACTCACCACTGAACTACTGAGTATGGAATGGAAGTCGAACTAAGTGCGGTCTGGATACTGAGTGCCTGAACCTACATCATAAAATGATGTAGCACAAAAGTATGTGCCAGTACTTTGAATGTACTGAGCATGCTGGATATAGGCTAAGTTGAACAACATAATAACTGAGCATAGAAGTAGATATACTGGAACATACCTGAGAGATAAGCTGGATGCAATGACCATAAATCATAAAGATAAAACATGTTGAACTGAATACTGAAGTAAATATTGGATAAATGGTCAATCCAACATGAGTATGACTGTGGGAGCTACTATTAACCGACATACCCCAAGCTGAGCTAACTGTGGGGCCAACCTGTAACCCTGGATGGAAGGGTGTTCATACCTTGCCAAGGGTACTAACAAGTCTGACGTGGATCCACTACTGATGTCCACAAGGGACGAGGAGGTTCAACCTAGTCTGACAGCTGACTCCTTCAATACCTACGGTTGTGCCGTAGTTCTGGGACTTTGGGACTGCTACTAAAGGTCTTAGCCTAAACTGACAACTAAACCTTCATCCCCTCGTCCGCTCGGTACTAAGTCTACTCCCAACTGAATATAATCAACAATGTACTGAAATGATGGATAACTCAAAATACTAAAAATCAACTGAGAATGCAACATAAATATACTAAGGGATATGGCATTTGAATTTTGATGCATGAGCATATAACTAATCTACCTAGTAAGCTTAATTCATGAAGTATTGTAAGTATACAAACTAGTGTTTCTGAACATTATAAATAAAACTATACTAATTCTCCAAGAAACATGTAGTCAATACCATAGAGGTTGTAGGAACTGAATTTTAATAAATCCCTAAGATTTTGGAACCCTAGGTCTGAACAATTCATGGAGAAAACTGAAGTCTGACTAGAATCTAGGGACCTAATGGGTGAAAGGAACCCACTAGTGAAATTCCACATAGCTGGTTAAGAAATCTACAAAGAAATCCTTGGGTTTTTGGGACTGAACTTGATGAACACCTCTGCTTGTTCTTGGGAGAAAACGATCGCCAATTTCTCTTATTTTCTTTCTAAGGTTGAAGAATTTAGGAGAATAGATGTTTTAGGTAGTTTGTGACTCATTAACTAGGCTTAGAGTAGTCAAAATATATCATAGATTAGGCTTTAAAAGAGGTAGGAAAAGTTTGGAATACCCCTGGGAAAGTTAAAAGAAATTCTGTAAAAAATCGCAACTCAGGGATCACGACTCGAAATGACGAACCGTACTCCTTGACGACAGACCGTCAACTGAGTCGTGGTCCTACCTAGGAGTTTTAGGGGTTCTCTGGTCTCAGGAACTATGACTCCACATGACGGACCATACTCCTGGAAGACGGTTCGTCATGTGGCCCATGGTTCCTGGGACTTTGGCCTGGTCTGGGGATTCCACGAGTCAAAAGATGAACCGTGGTTCAGAAGTATGATCTGTGACTTGACTCGTGATTCCTGGGACAAGGGCTAAGGGTCTCTGAGGTTCTGGTTCCATGAGTCAACAAGATGATCCATGGTTCCAAATTACGATCTGTGGTCTGACTCGTGGTTCTTGAGACTCTAACTGGGGGTCTATTGAATTTGGGACTATGGTTTGAGACGATGGACCGTGGTTCTAAAATACGGTCCACGGTCTTGAATCGTTGTTCCTGGAAACTTGAATTTTTCTGAAATTTTTATTTTCTACTGGTTTTCTAAGCTTAGTCTAGGCATGGAAGTTTTGGGATATTACACACGGATCCGGAGCACAAGTGCTCTAGATTAACCATTGGTCATAGTATACTAAAGCAAATCAATAGATAAGCGGAAGCATAGGAAGAAGATTAAAAATCGAACATATAGATAACCGAGTCAAAAGACATACAACTCCAAAAAAGAGACTCAAATACTGTCTATGTCTGAACAGCCTCTACACATAACATAAGGAGCAGCTAGGACAAGACCCTAGCTAACTCAAAGTATGGAAGTAAATAACCATTAACTAGCTAAGATCATAACTAGCCCTCGGATTATGAGGACTCACCAACAACGGAATGGAATGGCCTGAAATCTCTAGCCACGTGTCTGAGGGAAGGAGCCTGAATATGCATCATCAAGAGGATGCAGCGCAAAATATGCGTTAGTACTATAGGATGTACCGAGTATGTGAGACATGCATAATCATGATGAAACATCCTGAAAACGTGCTTAAAACTGAGTTCATGCATAAAAGGGATATCATAAGTAAATGTCATAACTTGAATGGTAAACATGAGATAAGATTCAAAACTTCAAAAATAGATTTCATAAGCTTAAACAAATCAAAACATTCGTAAGGGAGTTTTTCATAACCGACAATAGACTATGCGAGCTACATGGAATCTAACTATATAACCCTAGTTAGCAAAGTTATGCCAAGGAACGTGTCACCATATCCAACTATATAACCCTAGTTGGCAAAGTTGTCCTAATGCCCGCTAAGCACATGACACCATGATCAATATATGGTACCACTCTTATAAGCCTATAGGGCATTTCATTTCATAAACTACGCTGGCAACATAGTTTTGGACTTGGGTAATCGAACCCTCGTCGTTCGGTGCTAAATACTACTCCCAAAATATGTACATATAGCTCATAATTCATAGTGGAAAAATCTCATGCCAAATCTTGTTTGAAAAGCATGAAAACACATCGGGTATCATGCAATTCTCATATCATAAGTTCTTGAAGCTTAGCACAGCCATAATTCAAAACATACTTTTCCTTCCTAAATTCATACTTAAAGAATTAGGTATGCAATTTCATAAATACATAAAGACATGTTATCTAAACATGTGAACTTTCCCTTCAAAACATGCAATTCAATGGAATCATGCTAGAAATCAACTTTAATATATGAGATTTTGAAACCAATTAAGAAATCTTATTCAAATCATAAATTAACCAGGAGAAACCATGAATTGATGCATAGAAACTGATTTCATAAACTTTCCCCAATTTAGATCAAAACCCTAATTTCACAAGTTCATAATTCAAAATAAAAAGTTAGGGTTTTGGGCACAAGGGTGAAAGGAAACCATTGTTGAATACCCACATACCTTGATTGAAGATAACCCACTTGAAATTGAAATGACTAGGAGACTTGAACTTAGAGCTTGAGACCTTGAGCTTGAGAGAGTTCTTTTCCTTTTTGGAAGATGAATGAAAATTTGAGAAGGGACTTAGGCTAATGAGGGTGAAAACCCTTCTAGAAATAGTCAAAATGACTTCATTTAAGAGTTTAAAGGGTGGGTAATGACTAAAATTCCCCAGGGACGTAATTAGGAAAAAGCTGGAAAAAGTTGACTTTTAAGGACCACGGATGGGTTCCACGGGTCGTAGACCAAACCACGGCTTGTGGTTTCCATCCGTCGTTCTTGGAAAAAAGAACAAGTTGTAGAAGATGGTCTACGGGTCAACAGGACGGTCCCGTAGAAAGAATCACGGGTCATAGACCCAAGTCGTAGTTCCTGGGGACTTATCTACCCTCTAATCTGATTCCACGAGTTGACAAGATGGACCGTAATCAGAACCACGGTCCGTAGAACCAATTCATGGTTCTCAAACTAGAGGCTGAACTAGCAGAAGGCAACCACGATTCCATTTCACGACCTGTGTTTCAAACCACGGTCCGTGGTTTGGACCCGTAATTCTTGGAAATATGAAATTTTCAGCGTTTCAAACTTAGAAAGCTGATTTGAATTCTGGGGTGTTACAATATCTCCCCATTGGGATCATTTATCCTCAAATGAAGACTAAATAAGGGAAACTGAAGATAAAATAGCCCAACCAGTAACAAAACATGGAAATCAAGGAATAAACATGAAAACTGAACTTTTCAACTTAAAACATGATTGAATCAACTTTGAAAACATGAATGCTTGCTAGGATCATGAGGGAAACTGATGGAATAGGATCGGAGGAATATACTAAGGAGAAAACTATTGCCTTATGCTGAAGCAGAATCGAAAGGAAAGAGATGAGGCTACTTGGGTTTCATGGCTGATTCTGCTTCCCAAGTACCTCCCTCAACTAGTTGGTTCTTCCAAAGGACCTTTACCGAAGCGACTTCTTTATTTCTCAACCTCAAAATCTGACGATCAAGTATCTCTATGGGAACCACCTCATATGTGAGACTATCCTTCACACCTACATCCTCAATAGGAACAATCAAGGTCAGGTCACCAACACACTTCTTCAATAAGGAAATATGGAAAATCGGATGAACCGCTTCTAACTCTGTTGGAAAATCCAACTCATAAGCAATGCTACCAACACTCCTCATAATACAATAAAGACCTAAAAGCTAGGGACTGAGCTTCCCTCTCTTGCCAAACCTCATCACACCCTTCATGGGTGACACTTTCAGAAAAACACAATCATCGACTTCAAATTCCAACTCTCTTCTCCTCACATCTGCATATGATTTTTGTTGACTTTGAGCGGCCTTCAAACTTTCCCTAATGTGTTGAACCTTCTCCATAGTCTCATGAACCAAGTTGGGACCAATCAAAGCTGCCTCACCTACCTCAAACCAACCAATAGGAGATCTACACCTCCGGCCATAAAGTGCCTCATAAGGAGCCATCTGGATGCTAGACTGAAAGCTGTTGTTGTACGCAAACTCGATAAGAGGTAAGTGATCATCCCAATTACCTTTGAAATCAATAACACAAGCCCTCAACATGTCCTCCAAATTTCAAATGGTACGCTCTGCCTGTCCATCTGTCTGAGGGTGAAAAGCTATGCTAAGCTTCACCTGAGTACCAAGACCTCTCTGAAACAATCTCCAAAACGGAGAAGTAAACTGAGTACTTCTATTTGAAATGATGGACAATGGGACACCATGCAATCGTACTATCTCCCGGATATAGAGTCTGGCATAATCGTCTACTGAAATCATAGTCTTAACAACCAAGAAATGGGATAACTTGGTCATCCGGTCGACAATCACCCAAATGGAATCATGTTGTCTTCGAGTACGAGGCAAACCATTAATGAAATTCATATTGATCGCTTCCCATTTCCAAGTGGGAAGGTGAATATCCTGAATCATGCCACTCGGTCGCTGATGCTCCCCCTTCACTTGCTGACAGTTGGGACACTTAGCCACAAAACCGGCTATGTCCCTCTTCATGCCATTCCACCAAAAAACTTTCCGTACATCACGGTATATATTGGTGGCACCAGGGTGAATGGAATATCTAGAACTATGAGCCTCAATCAAAATCTATTGTCTCAACCCACCTACATCTGGCACACATAGTTGACCCCTGATAATGAAGCACACCATCTCCCCCTTGGGAGAAAACCTCAACCCTCTACTGATGGGCTGCACCCTTTAGCTGAAGCAAAATGGGATGGTTGTCTTGCTTTGCCTTAACTTCTGCCACCAAGGATGATTTAGAACCATTCTGCACAATAACCCCACCTTTGGTCGAGTCCATAAGGCGAACTCCTAACTGGGCCAGCCTATGAACCTTCTTAACCAACTCCTTCTTTCTTTCTTCAACAGAAGACACACTACCAATAGATAATCTGCTAAGCGCATCTGCCACAACATTTGCCTTACCCGGATGGTAAAGAACACTCATGTCATAGTCCTTAAGAAGCTCAAGCCATCTTCTTTGTAGAAAATTCAATTCCTTCTGAGTGAACACATACTGAAAACTCTTATGATCGGTGAATACATCCACATGCACACCATACAAGTAATGTCTCCAAATCTTCAAAGCAAAAACCACGGCTGCTAGCTCAAGATCATGAGTAGGGTAGTTCTTCTCATAAATCTTAAGTTGTCTAGAGGCATAAGCAATCACTCTACCATGCTGCATCAAAACACAATCCAAACCAATCCTAGAAGTATCACTATACACAATAAAGTCATCTAGGCCCTCGGGTAGAGCTAACACTGGAGCTATAGTCAATCTAGTCTTCAATTCCTGAAAGTTCTTCTTATACAAATCAGACCACTGAAATTTTACCTTCTTCTGAGTCAATTGAGTCCAAGGGGTAGCAATGGAAGAAAATCCTTCCACAAATCTCCTGTAGTAACCAGCCAAACCCAAAAAACTCCTAATATCAGACGGGGAAGTGGGTCTACGCCAGTTCTTTACTGCCTCAATCTTTTGAGAATCAACTCGAATACCATCTCTAGTCACAATATGACCCAGAAAAGCAACGGACTGCATCCAGAACTCACACTTGTTAAACTTAGCAAATAACTGTCATTCCTTAAGAGTTTGCAACACAACTCTCAAATGGTCTGCATGCTCCTCCTCACTCCGAGAGTAGATAAGGATATCATCAATGAAATCAATCACAAACATATCCAAATGCTGTTTGAACACACGGTTCATCAAATCCATAATATCTGTAGGAGCATTCGTTAGATAAAAAGACATAACAACAAATTCAAAATGACCATACTAAGTCCTGAAGGCTGTCTTTGGAATATCACACTCTCAAACACAAAGTTGATGATAACCGGATCTAAGGTCAATTTTAGAGTAGAAACTAGCACCCTGAAGCTGATCGAACAAGTCATCAATCCTAGGAATAAGATACTTATTCTTTATGGTGACCTTATTCAACTGACGGTAGTCAATACACATTCTAAGAGAACCATCTTTCTTCCGAACAAACAAAACTGGGGCACCCCATGGAGAAATGCTAGGCCTGATGAAACCATTATCAAGAAGATCCCTAAATTTCTTAAGTTCCATGGGATCCATTCTATAGGGAGGGATAAAGATAGGATTCATATCTGGAAGAAAATCTATCCCAAAGTCGATTTCCCGCTCGGGAGGGACTCTGGGAAAATACTCGGGAAAGACTTCTAGGAACTCATTCACAACAGGAACAAACTAAAGGGATGGGGTTTCGGATGCCGTGTCCACAACCCAAACTATATGATAAACATAACCCTTAGAAATCATCTTTCTAGCCTTAAGATAAGATATAAAATGACCTTTCGAGGATGGGGGACTACCTTGCCATTCTAAGACAGGTTTATTTGGAATCTTGAAACTGACAACCCGAGTACGACAATTAACCAAAGCATAACAAGTATACAACCAATCCATACCAAGAATAACATCAAAATTAGTCATCTCCAACTCTACTAAATCCGCTGAAGTGACTCTGCGAAGGACTGAGATAGGGCAATTTCAGTAGATTCTTTTTGCTAGGATTGACTCACCAACAGGAGTAGACACACAAAAGGGTTCTAAAATCAATTCAGGACAAGTTTTGAATTTGCATGCTACATAAGGGGTCACGAAAGATAGGGAGGCTCCGGGATCCAACAAAGAATACATATCTAGAGAGAAGACTTTCAACATACCAGTGATAATATTAGGCAAAATCTCCTGGTCCTCGTGGGAGGACATAGCATAAAGGCAGTTTTAGCACTGACCACTAGAGCTAGAAGCTGTCCCCTGTTGGGCTGGTCGACCTTCTGGGACTGCTGGAGCAAACTAAGCCCTACTACCTCCTTGTACCTTCTTAGATGAAGGGCAATCCCTAATCCTGTAGCCAACCTGACCACACCCAAAGCAACCACCTGATATAGCTAAACACTCACCGGGATGATTCTTCCCACACTTGGTACAAATAGGGAAAGATGGCCCCTTTGCACTACTACTCTGAGAAAAAGAGCCTTCACCTCTACCGAACTGATCATGATAGAGACTGGAGGCCTGAGAAGGAGCACTAGCAGTAGAATGCACAGGTCCTGACAACTTCTTCTAAAAGAATGAGCGATGTCCGCCTCCAAACTTCTGATGGCTAAACCCCGAACCCTCAGATCTAGCCCTCTTGTTCTCTCTAGCCATCTCCCTAAGCATGTCTCTCTCGATCTGGTGAGAATGGGTCATGAGTCTGGAGATGTTCATATCACTCAACAACATAGCGGACCGACACTCCTTCTTCACCATATTAGAAACCCTATAGATAAACTTACTCATCTGATCATGCGGGTCAGCTACCATAAAGGGGGCATGCCTAGACAACTGAGTAAACTTCAAACTATACTGTTGGACTGACATCGACCCCTGTCTCAAGTTCACAAACTCCTCAGCCTTTACCTGCCTCAACTCTCGAGGAAAGAATTGGTCAAGGAAGGCTCTTTCGAAACACTCCCAAGTCATATGGACCTCGTTCCTAGCTCTAGCTTCCTTTCATTGCGTGAACTAGATATGAGCCACATCTTTGAGTTGATAGGACGCAAGCTCTACACAATCAACATCACCCACTTGCATCATATCAAAGATTTTCTTTGCCTCATTAATAAAGCTAAGTGGGTCTTCACCCATCTTCGAACCCCAAAATTCAGGTGGCTTCATTAGGATAAAATCATAGACCCGGGACGCTACCCCACCTTGAGGGTGGATGGGGTAGGAGCTGGCCGGTTGGCCTGAGCGGCCATGGTCTGGGCTAGCAAATGAATGGCATTCTTGAATTCCTCATTCGTGACCTCAAGAGCCAAAATTAGAGGAGCAGCATTCCGAGTGGCTCGGTGAGGCATAGCACATCGAGGCATAATCTGAAATGTACAAAGTAAGAATTAGAGGTATATTAAAGCCAAACTTTAATGCACAATGTGATCATGGAAGGAGTTAAGTTTTTCTAAGACATCCCATAGCTTCCCTCTCATAAGTGTGGCGCACTTCACACACATGAAGGGGACTCTACTCGATGTGGCTTTTAGACATCCTAGGACTCTTGAACCTGAGGCTTTGATACCAAGTTTGTCATACCCCGAGGCTACTCCCTGGATGTAACACGGGATCCAGAGCACAAGTGCTCTAGATTAACCCTTGGTCATAGCATACTCAAACAAAATAACAGATTAACCCTTGGTGAGAAGGTACTGCTAAAGGTGTCACCAATTAAAGGAGTTATGCATTTTGGTAAGAAAGGCAAGCTCAGCCCACGGTTTATCAATCCATTTGAGGTTCTCGAAATGGTAGGGCCAGTGGCTTACAGGTTAGCACTGCTGCCCAGTTTATCCGGTGTACATCTAATATTCAATGTATCTATGTTGAAGTGGAACCATAGGGATGGAGATTACATTATCAACTGGGATAAAGTGTTGCTGGAAAGGACCTTCGATATGAAGAAGAACTGGTTGTGATCCTTGATCAAGATGTACGGAAGTTAAGAAAAAAGGAGATCAAGTTTGTGAAAGTCCAATGGAAGCATCATCCTATTGAGGAAGCCACTTGGGATATCAAAAAGTACATATGGGACAAGTACCCTCACTTGTTTGAGGATTCAGGTACTACACTTTCCCTATTTTATTCCATGTTTTTTGGGTTTGATCATTTGGGGATAAACGATGGTAAATTGGTATCTGTTGTAATGACCGAGTTTGTCATTATGGGTAAACCTTTTGTGCCAAGTTTAGAGTTAGAAAACTTTCGGGTTTGGGAGTTGAACATTCTGGGCTAGGCTAGTTTTGGCCAGTTTTGGAGTGAGGTATGATCTTGGGAAATCTGGGTGAGGATTGGGTAACGCATCTTGTATATGGCTAGTTATCCTTGTAGCTAAAACATAGAGGAGTCCAGGGGACTTTTTGAAAGTGAATTTGGCTAAGTGGAACTCCGATATCGAGGTTGACGTGAAGGGGTTATTTTGGGATGTTGGAGGTTCAAGGTGTGTTGTAAAATGGGCACTTTTGGGGAATTTTATGACTTTTTGTCCCATGTCAACTGCCATAGCGGTTGACACATCTCTACAGCAACCTCCACTATATCGGAGAAATTATCGCTATAGTGGAAGTCAATATCGGTCAGCACCGCTATAGCAGACGATTCTGCTATGGCAATACTGCTATAACAGAGCATGGACTACCATAGCATATGAGTCAGGATTTAATACAGAAAGCTTCCCCAACACATTCAGTTTTTATCAAGAACGTTTTGGGAGAAGGGCAAGGCAATTTTGGGCGAACTTACTCTATTTTCCACCATTTTTCATCCCAAAGGTAAGGATTCTACTCCCCTAACTTAGTACTATCTTTCCTACAAACTATAATTGCTAGTTATAGACTTGGGGGAGGGTTTAGATTGACCTAGGAATGGTAGAATTGAGGGGAAAGGGGATTCTAGGGTGTTAAATTTCTCGGGTCTTGTATATTTTGGTTGGGTTATGATCACTTAGCCATATATCTATAAAAGTATCCATAAAAATGATGAACTTAGGTGAATTCATGGTGGGAAAACCCGGGAATGGGTGGAATGATCATAGTGTGGCCTAGGGATTGGGATTTTTGCATAATCCAGGTATTTTAGGCCAATAAATTGATTGTAGTTGTTGTATGTTTATTTCTAGACCAAGAACAAGCAAAGGATTTGGAAAATGGGAAGGCTCTGGTTCAATAGAGCTTTGAGTAATTCGAGGTAGGTGATGGTTACTGATTCCCAATATGCATTATGTGTTCATGTACTATTATTTACTATTGTATGAGTTGTATGCTTAGGGAATGAAATGCGAATGTCTAATTGTCCGGTTATCAGTCTTGTGAAATGAACTTGTTTGTTGCTTGTTGGTTTACAAGTATGTTTTGTTCATTGTTTGTGATTGATTGGACTTGGTGTGACATTCGGTTGGCTCTAGTACCACGCCTAGTACGGGAATACTAATGGTTGGTTGGGTACCACGTCTGGTACAGGAATATGGTTGGCTCAGGTACCACACCTGGTACGAGAATTCATAATGGTTGACTCGGGTACCACGCCTGGTATGGGTTATTTTATTACATTGTTGTGTTCTTTCGATGGTTTCATGAGTGGACCGGGTTATACTTCTTGACTGTGATTATTGCATATGGTCCATGAGAGGCCGAGTGATTATATCTAATTGTGTGGTTTGTCTTAGTGTAAGCCAGAATTGCATGTCTAACACTTAGGTGATATTAAGGGGATCCTTGGTGGGTTTGGGCTATGTAAAAAGGGTATATGTTGTTGTCTTTGAGTGTGGTCAATGGTTGCTATTTGGTTCATGTGTTAATAAGCTAAGAAAGAGACTTGTAGTCTAGTTATATTGTTGGATTGTTCACATGTTTTCTGTACCTTACTATGTTTTGGTTTATTGTTCATATTCTTTTTATTGAAGTTGGCCGATGATCCTACCAGTACATGATGTTTGTGTACTGATTCTGCACTTTCTTTTCTTTTGTGTGTACAGGAAACCTTCTGGTGGCTGACATGCGACCTCACTTGTAGTCTCGATGTTTCCAGATCTCAAGGGTGAGATACTTCGGTTGAGCTACCTTGTTGTCTTCTTTTAAGTTATAGCCCAATTGTTTTGGGCTTAAACTCTCTCTTATTTTGTTTGGGGTGGCATCCCCGTATTCTAGGCGATTAGTAGTATGTTTTGGTACGGTGACTTTCAGGTTCTAGGAAGGATTTTTTCATAGAATTTATGATATTAGTGTTGGAGATATTGAATTGCTAGTTTATTTATTTGCACACTAATTTTGAGCTATTAGAATGGTTAAGTTCTGGGTCGATGATGGTTCACTCGCTCGGGGGTTTGGGTGGGTGCCACTCACGGCGGGTTGAGTCGTGGCACTTTTCTTGAGATTCCAACCATTTTTTCAAGTATTCTTTTTAACTCGCGATTTGAAACCTCTACTTGCGCTTGAGTTTGAGCATGATATGGTGTTTCTGTTTTATGAGTCACACCATATTTTGACAACAAAGTAGAAAATTATCTACTCATAAAATGAGTTCCTTTTTCACTAATGATGACTCTAGGTGTCCCAAATCTGGTAAAAATATTCTTTTTAAGAAAATCACACACAGTTTGAGCATCATTTTTTTTTTGTAGGAATGGCTTCAACCCATTTTGAAACATAATCCACAGCAACAAGAATATATTCAAAAGAATGAGATGTGGGAAAAGGACCCATAAAATCTATTCCCCAGACGTCGAATATTTTACATACCTATATTAATAGTAAGGGCATCTCATCTCTTTTGGTGATATTACCAGTTCTTTGACACTTGTTACATTTTGCGACGTATGCACACACATCCTTGAAAAGTGTTGACCAAAAAAATCCAACCTCCAAAACTTTAGAGAAAGTTTGATTTGCTGCATAATGTCCTCTAGTTGCTCCATCATGACAATGGTACAATATGTTATTCATCTCTTTCTCACGTACACATCTTCTAATGATATTATCTGCACAAAATTTTAACAAGTAAGGTTCGTCCCACAGATAATATTTAGTATCAGATATAAGCTTTTTTCTTTGTTGGTAAGAGAGATCTTGAGGTGTCTATTTTCCAACCATGAATGCTGCCGGCGTATTGGTCAAACCAAACGACATTACTAGAAACTCGTAATGCCTATACCGAGTTCGAAAAGCAGTCTTCAGAATGTCCTCAGGTCTAATCTTTAATTGATGGTACCCCGACCTCAAGTCGATTTTTGAGAACACTGATGCACCCTGAAGCTGGTCGAACAAATCATTTATACGGGGTAGAGGGTACTTATTACGGATGGTCACCTTGTTCAACTGCCTATAATCTATGCACATCCGCATACTACCGTCCTTCTTCTTTAAAAATAAGACACGAGCACCCCAAGGCGAAGCACTGGGACGTATAAATCCCTTATCTAGGAGTTCTTGCAACTGAGTCTTAAGTTCCCTTAACTCTGCCGGAGCAATACGATACGAAGGAATGGAAATGGGATGAGTGCCTGACTCCAAATCAATACAAAAATCTATATCCCTGTCCGGAGGCATACCAGGCAAGTCCGCTGGAAACACCTCTAAAAATTCGGAAACCACTGGAACTGACTCAATAGGCGGGGACTCCACCCTATCATCACGGAGATGAGCCAAGAAGGATAGACACCCTCTCCCCACTAACTTTCTAGCCCGGACAAACGATATTATCTTAACTGGCTTAGGCCTGTACACACATTCCTACTCTAGTCTATCTTTATCCGGAATCTCTAGAGCCACAGTCTTGGTGTTACAGTTCACCACAACATGATAAGGAGATAGCCAGGTCATACCCAAGATAGTATCAAAATCATCCATATCCAGAATTACCAAGTCTACCCAAGTATGTAACCCCACAAATACAACAGAACAATCACGATATACATGAGTCACAATCACCGACTCTCTAACTGGGGTAGAAACATAGATAGGGGAATCAAGGGTATCACAAGTCAAACCCAGCCCCAAAGAAAAACTCACAAACACATAAGAATACGTAGAGCCTGGGTCAAATAATACCGAAGCCATTTTATCACAGACAAGAATAGTACCTGTGATCACTGCATCTGAGGCTTCCACCTCGGTCCTCCCTAGAAAAGCATAGAAATGAGCCCGATCATCAATCCGGGCAACTTCCCAGGCCAGCTGCACCGCACCCTTGCCTGCGTCGCCGTTCCCTCGGTCTCCTCGGCTTCCCTAAAAATTACCTCGCCCACCTTGTGAACGACCCCTAGCATTACCGCATCTGCCTACCAAAACCACTGCTCTAGTCTGCTGCTGACCCTGATTACCTGTCTGCCTATGTGGACACTCCCTCTTAAAGTGGCCCAGCTCACCACAATGGAAGCAACCACGGTCAAGAGTAGGTCTGCTAGCTGATGTATAGGATGCTCCCTGGCCTCTAGGAGCTGAAGACTGAGCTCCCTGACTACCACCTGTAGTAGCTGGCAGAGCTGACTGAATAGGACGGGCTGGATAAGCCTGCTGATATTGGCCCCTGGAGTATGAACCACCATAGTTTCCCTCATTCCGGGGCTTTTTGGCTAAAGCCTTGGCCTGCCCCGCTTGCCTCACTCCCTCAATCTTCTTCACATAATCCACCACATCATTAAAACCCTTTCCTGAAGAAGTCATATGCACTGACAGTACCTGCAGTTCACTATTCAGACCCTTGACGAACAACCGGACCCGTTCCGCCTCGGAACCCACTATCTGTGTAGCAAAATGAGACAACGCATGGAACTTAGCCTCATAAGCTGAGACCGACATGCTACCCTTCTCCATGTTCAGATACTCATCCTTCTTCCGGTCCCTCAAAGTACGGGGAACGTACTTCTCTAGAAACAACGTGTGGAACTGCTCCCAAGTCAGTGGAGGTAGAATAGAATACCGACACTCAACATGAGACCTCCACCACTGCTTGGCATCACCCTGCAGCTGAAAAGTGACAAACTCAACCCCATGCTGACGTACAATACCCAACTTGTGTAACCTCTCATGGCAATCCAGGATGAACTCATAGGCATCCTCCCTGTCTTTACCTTGAAACGTCGGAGGTTTCAGCTTAAGAAACTTAGTCAGCATCTCATGCTCATTCCCTGTCATCACTGGGCCTAACATTGGCCTGATGAGATTATTTGTGCCCGAAGCTGTGTCCATCCTGGGTGTTGTAGTAACCGCTGGCTGAGTATCCAAGGCCTGATTTGCACAAGCTGCGGGTGTGGATCCAGCACCAACCAACCCACTCAGAATATCCCACGCCTGCTTAAAAGCTTCCGGTGTCATAGTAGGAAGGCCTGCACCCCCAACTGGTGCCGCCTCCGCTTGAGCCCCTCCATCCTCTACAACCACTTCTTCTACGTCCTCAGCCACATGATCTTGAAGTAGGAGAGGGGTTACCTCACGTGCAGCAGCAGCTCGAGCTCCACCCCTGGCGAGTGAGGCTCCAGCTCATCCCCTGCCCCTTTCCCTACCTCTGCCACGAATAGTCGGGCTCGTTGCTGGGACCGCTGGCCTTGCTCCATTATTCCTTGTAGTAACCATCTGCGGACAGAAGAGTGAATGAGGTTAGATACCAATTTGTATCGCCATATACCAATTGGAATCGAGTTATAGCACGAAGGAAAGAAGGAAGAGATGGTTTTTCCTAAAGCCCATAGCCTCTCGAAGAAAAGTACGGACGTCTCCGCACCATTCCTCAAGACTCTACTAGACATGTTTGGTACGACGAGATCAACGAAACTAGGCTCTGATACCATCTTTGTCACGACCTAATTCATTGTGAGTGGCACCCACCCAACCCCCGGATGAGTGAACCAATAGAGTTTAACCCTTTGCCTTGACTAACAGCCTAAAACCAGCAACAGAAAGTGAACTAGCAATCAAAATAAGCAAAAACTATAGCATAATCATTAACCTGCGGAAAATCCCACCTAGGAAATGAAAGTCGTTGTACCAAACATCAACACCAATATCTAGAATACGGGGATGCAACCCCAAAAGAAAATAAGAAGTAGTTTTATGTCCGAAACAAATGGACAGAAACTCTGAAGATAACCCAAGGTAGCTCGAATCAAGCAGCTCACCCTTGAAAGTCAGGAATCATCGGCGCTAAAGGTGAGGTCGCGTCTCAGCCGCTGGAAGATTTCCTGTACTCACCAAAAAACAAGCAAGTGCAGTATCAGTACACCACCACTGTGTACTGGTAGGATCATCAGTCAGTTTTCAAATAAACAGTGTATAACAGTGCAACAATATCAAGTATAGGGTATGGAAAACATACATAAATTACCACAGACACACTTAAACTACCAGTCTCTACTTAGCCTATTCCCGCATGAATCCACCACCTAACTCTAAGTCACAACCATATACCATTAACTATACCTTTTCGTCTAGCCCGAACCCACCCTGGGATCCCCTCTAGACTACACACATGTACCTTGAATCAACCCGGTCTAAACCAAGACCAACACAAATGTCAATGAACAATCCTGCCTAAACCAAAACCAACACAACAGTTAGCCAGAATTTTCCTGGCCTCTCAAGGACCACCAAACCAATAACGCATTTCAATAAGCAGCCCGGTCCACTCACAGAACCAATATCAATCAATGCAACACAATAATAACAATGCAATGATACAACAAAAGTAAACCGTACCAGGCGTGGTACCCGTGCCAATCATTTGTTATGCCCGTACCAGGTGTGGTACCTGTGCCAACCATTTGTTATACCCATACCAGGCGTGGTACCCGAGCCAACCGAATGTCAATAATCCACAGTCAAATGCATGAACACACAACTTGTAAACCAACAAGCAAATACTGTTCAAATCATAGACTGTAAAATAGGAACCTTAGACATCCTACACAACTTCCCTAAGTAATGTAATTCATACAATCACTTAGATATGAGTACAAGAATATACAGCATTCACCGAAATCGTAAACCATCACCTACCTCAAAATGAATCCAAGCTCTATTCAACCCGAGCTTTCCCGTGTTCTGGATTCCTTTCTCGTTCTTGGTCTAAAATAACACACAAGTACATACAATTAACACACAAGGCCTGCACATTACCCAGATTATACCAAATCCCCAAACCCTAGGCCACCCATGATCATCCCACCCTTTTCTCGGGCTTTTTCATCGTTAATTCTCCTAGTTCTATCATTTTTACGGGTAAAAATAGAGAATTAACCAACCTATGATCATAAAAATATACTTTTATCAATACCCAAGAACATACATGCTTGGAATCCCCTTTCTTCCCCGAATTCTACCATTCCTAGGTTATTTCAACCTTTCCCCAAATTTCCTCCTAGCAATTCTACCGCATAGGAAACATATTATAAAGATTGGGGAACAAGAACCTTACCTTAGGGAAGAATTTCGACGGAAAAAGGAAGAAAAATGCCTGGAATCGCCTAGCCCTTCTCCCAAAGTGAATTTTAGAAAACTGAACTGTTTTGGGGAAGTTTCTGCATTAAAAACCCGTCGGCTCGCTATAGCGGTCCCCGCTCCGCTATAGCGGACGACTTCCGCTATAGCGGTCTTAAGTGAATGTTGACCGCCTTGACCACCGTTGTAGCGGTATTTTCCACCGCTACAGCGGAGGTCGCTACGGCGGACCGTTACGCTCGTCACAGAAAGAATGTTCGAAAATCTCCCAGTTTTGGCCATTTTACAACACACTTGCTTTCCCCGATGGCCCGAAATAACCCCTTCACGTCAAACGCGATTCCGGGAGTTCTACTTACCCAAATTCGATTCCGAAAAGTCTCCCGAACTCCTCTATGTCTTGGCTACGTGAAAAACTAGCTCAAAACAAGACACATAAACCAATCCTTACCCGTATTTCCCTAGACTCTACCTCGCTCCAAAACCGACCGAGGCTAGCCTAGCCCGGAATTTCAAACTCCCAAATCCGAAGTTTTCTAACTCTAAAACTTGGCACGATTGGACTACCCGTAACGACGGACCGATCGTTACAGTTACAGACTTATAGTATGCTTATCTATATTAAAAAAAATGAATGAAATTTCATGACAAAACTTGATAAATTATGTAGATTTTATCAAGTATGTAGAATTTTTTTATTTATTTTTGGATAATGTGGTGTTTTTCTATGACTGGCACATTTGTAGAATAATTTTTTTTTTGTGGTTGCTGAACTAAAGCCAAACAAGCGGCACAACTCAAGTGATGCTAATGCAAAGACAGCAACTAAGAAGATTGAAATTGAAGTGGTTGAAATTTTTTCACTTCTATAGCAAGAGTATTTTTATAATTTTATTTTTTGTTTCAATTTTTGTTGTTACTACAAGTGAGTCCTTTGTAAGGACACTTCAATTTTAAAAGATTCAATGAATTTGTTATTTCTTGAAAGTCTGTATTTGTTCCTATATTAAAAGATAATGACCAACATAAGCTTTTGGACCATAACATGGAGACATTAATTTGTTTCATAATGAAGCCAGAAGTAATATATTTGCAGTACCTTCACTTTTAAATGCTTAAAGAAAGAAGGTTAAGAACAATACATTAATATTATAAAAACAAATCACTATTGATATAAATTTATGAATTATAATGAATTATTTACACTGTAGTAACTCATGGTAAAATCATTGAGGAATATTTGATTAGTAAGTATTATATCTTTTATCAAAATCAACGCATTATTTTTTTGTTACATTTTATGATCGCGCGAAGCGCGGATAAATTCATTAGTTATACGAATGAAAATAACGTATTTGGATTGACTTATTTTTAATTGCTTTTGACTTTTAAGCATTTTTTAAGTTTTGGTGGTGTTTGACAAGTGCTTTTAAATACTCATTTTTAGATCAAAAATTATAAAAATAAGCCAAAAATCAAAAGTTAGTGAGTGTTTGAATTAACTTTTATTTTTTGACTTATAAGCCAAAAGCAAAATCTAGGATTTGTAGCTTTTGACTTTTGACTTATTTTTACCTTTTTAGCTTTAAAAAAAATACTTTTAAGCTCTTTTTTATTTTACCCAAATACTTTAAATATGCTTAAAAGTTATTTTGACTTAAAAACACTTAAAATAAGTAAATTCAAACAGACTATTAGACATCTCAACTTTTAATTTTTAGCTTTTAAACTGCTTTTCAAAAGTCAATCCAAACACCTCTAAGAGAAAGAAAAAGAGGCAGAATGAGTCTTGGGGACATAGCAAGCACTTGATATCAGTCGGCGATTTCCTCATGCAAATAAGTATGGAGTTGGCAAAAAAAGTTGGAGACGCAGTGAGCAAAGCGCTAAACAGCAACAAAGTGTTGAACGTGGTGCTATTGGGTGCATTTGGTCTGCTATGTGTGAGATCAGTGCAGCAACAAAGGAACATGGAACTTCTTGAGGCAGAAAAGGAATCTTTGCTCAATTCTAATAAAGCTATGAAGAAGGCCATGTGGGATTGGAAGCAGCAGCTTTTTGCCGATGCTGCTTTACCCAACCCCCTTATTCCACTCTCCGAGCTTAAATCCATCTATGGAGAAGTCCAAACCGCCACATCTTCTTCTGGTATGCCTTTTCTCTTTTTCCCTATCCGCGATTCTTTGTGTATAGGCAATCTTATCAACGATTTTATGATTCTTTTGTACTTTGCTCTATGAGAAATGGTCACTAATTAGAGGAATAGGGACTGAAAGAAATCTAAAGCTGTTGGGTTTAATCCCATGTTAGGGTTTTGGTTTTACCTTCCTAATTTTGCTGCTTCAACCAAGAACTTGATGGGGTTTCCATTGTACGTGCCCCAGTTTTGCTGCTTCAAAGTGTTCAGCGGATTATTGAATTTCTGTATTAGATCAAGTCTGATACAAGTACTCATTTGGTCTTGTGGCTTTTATTATATTCATCTAAATGTTGGCACTTAGAGGCTTACCCAAGGTATAGCAAGGTTTAGACTTGAGCTAGTTACTGAAAGCACTATAAACATAGCAGCACTATTGCTCGGTTAAGAGTGAATTTCCTTGTCTAGTGTTGTATTATTTGAATTTTATACATTTAGAAATCTTAGTTTACCAAGGATAAGTTACTTTTGGAAATCTCAGCTTGATGAAGCCTAGTTTGCTTTATAGAAATGTGATTACTTGAAATTGTATGGGTGCAAGAGCTGGAGAAGCAAGCGTTCACCCAGTGTTGTGTATCTATATAGTCTTTTGCTACAAACAATCAAAGATCTAATGATGGCAGAATGAAATATCATAGAAGAACTAAAAACCAGATGCATTTATAAGTGTATCATTTCTTTATAACTGTATTAGACTATTGGTGGATGAATGTTGTTCATTCCATTAACTGGATCTTTCACCTGCTCTTGCAGTGTTATCAATGTCCTTCCTTATCATCTTTCGTCATATGCTACTTTTGTTGTTCCTTTTGCATTTATTGAAGTAGATTCTCTCTGGACTTTCATTTCTTCAAAGTTCAAAATGTTGGGAAGCAAAAATCTTCAAGCTTTCTGATACACTAGTAAACACACTAATCGTGTAAATAAAGAAATGATAATTGAAGTGATGTTTCTGCAAAAATTGGTAAAAACCTACCAAATAAAGTGATTAGGCTATTAGAGGTCGTTTATATGAGGTATTAGAAAATATAATCACAATATGGAATTTTGTAGTATTACCTCCGCTTAACGTTTTCATTTTCTGAAATAATAAAAACCCACTTAACTTATTATGGTAATCTTTATATTATTTTATACTGGTTACACTTTTGCTTCACTCTAGAATCAGACCATCGGGAATCTACCAAAACCTTGATAATTCCTCCTCTCATCCTCTTCTTTTTCTCTCTCCCTCCTTCCTATTCTCCTTCACATTTTACAATTCTCTTAGACAGTTTTTGGTGATCATCCTCTCCGGTGATTAAGCCTAGCTTCATCAATAGAGCAACCATGTCATTGTATGCCAAATATGTTTCTAGCTATTGACAATCATGGAAACATTAGCAATAGGTGGACGATAAGTAAAAACAGCTCAGTCTCTTGCCTTTTCGATATTTCAACAGACACAAAAGATATTTGAGAATTGTGACTCAACAAGAACAAACAAGAAGAATCATCATAGCAACCAAAATTGTAGCCTAGTGATTAATGAAGTGGGTGCAAACCTTGGGGGCAGGGTTATAAATTCCAGCAAAGACAAAAACCAACTTGGTTGGCAGTTATTCGATACTTGTGCTGGTGGGAGGTAGCATGTACCCTGTGGAGTAGTAAAGTTGTGCGCTAATTGGCCTGAACACCACCATTATAAAGGAAAAGAAAAAGAGAAAAACAAGATTCATCATGGGGCTAGAGTCGTCATTAAACATTAAAAACACCAGAAAGGTAGACATTGCCGATAAAATATGGATATTCATTGAGAAGAGTCCAAACGCCCCGCTAGAAAATTGGCTCAATGGTCTACAAAGCCAGTCCTTTTAAAGAAGAAAAGCTATCCTAACAGAAACGTTAGTGTCATAAATGAAAATTGTCATAAATGAGAATAGTACCATCCTTAGGATAAAGTTCCTCAAAAGATGTCTAGTAGGAAACATCCTAACATGTTAAATTTGCACTTAATGGAGTGGTTGACCCCAGAAACAGGTAGGGGAAGTTGGAGATCTTGTGCAAATTAACCTTGCGAATGCATATGATCGTGCGAAATTGGGAGTTCTTAGATTTTTATAATGTTGAAGATAGCATGCGGTGATAGGTGGAGGAAGTGGATTAAGTTCTCCCTATCAACGATCAGATTTCAGTCCCAGTGAATGGTAGACTTTTAGGAGAAAAAAAAAGTTGTGAAGATCTCCCCAATATTTTATTCCTGCAAGAGGGTTATTAAATTCACAGCTTATTTGCAAAATGTAATAAAATACTACATGAAAAAAAAAATCCTTGAAATGCCTCAAATAGTTTTATGAAGTAATAATTGATTTCATTACTGGCATCAAGAAGATGCAAAAACTTACGGAGGATAGAAGAGCAAAAAACTTTGTTAGTTGCATTACATAAAAAACTATGCTAGTGTTGGGGAGCTAACAAAGTTCAAAAAGGTTTCAGGGTGATCTACCAGAGAAGTATTTTTCCACATAAATAGAAACATCTAACATTTAGCCTTGATGGAATAATTTGGAGTTGATGAACCATCAAAACATCTTCTGTTCCTCTTTGTCCATATACACCCAAAAGTACTTGCAGGTATCATTTCCAGATTTCCTTGATGGCCTTATCAACTCTCCAACTACTCCAACCTTCATAGGCCTCTTTAATGACCTGTGGCATTGCGCAGCTAAGACAAAAAATAGAGTAGAACAAGCTCCATATGTCACTAGCAATTTGCAGTGGAGGAATAAGTGACTGTTGGTTTCTATCTCCTGCTGACACTTGTAGCATCCCGCATCCGTTGACTATTTGGATGTCCTCTTTTCGAGATTGTCTTGGGTGAGGCATGCTTCATAAATGTCTGTCCAGCAGAAACATTTAAGTTTTTTTGGGCAGCTTAGACTTCCATGGCCAGAAATCAATCAAATCATTTGTTGCACGAGTTTGCATAACCTGCTTTAACCGAGTACCTGCCATCATTTGCACTGCTCTATCTTAACTTATCTGCTTCCTGCAAATTCAATCTGTATCCTTCCAGTCTGGAGATTCCTTTTGAAAAGAAGGTTGCAGGTGTTGCCGTCTTTATTCTGAGAAATGTGGAGTCTGGCTCACTAGAGATTTGAAAAATGTTGGGGAATTCATCCTTGAGGATTGTGTTGTTTAACCAACTATCTGTAGACCATCTACATTGCCTGGTATTAATTGTGTATCTTGAAAGAGTTTCCTCAAGCTTTCCTATATTCAGAACCTCTATCCCAAATTATGTGGCACACTTTCCTTTTTAGTCGGTCCCAAAAAGGATGTCACCTTTCTATAATTAGAAACAACTTAACTTTAGAATTTCAGTTTTACCCTTAATGAAATAATTTACGGAGAAGGGTCAAATGTACCCCCAAACTATCTTAAATGGTTCATATATACCCTCCGTTTTACTTTTAGGGTGTATATACCCTTGCCGTTTAACTTTTGGCCATATATACCCTTCACTCTAACGGCAAGCCACGTGGCAGCATGTGAGTGGATCAGGTAAAGCCAATCACATGCTGCCACGTGGTCCGCCGTTAGAGGGAAGGGTATATATGGCCAAAAGTTAGAGGCGGCAAGGGTATATACACCCTAAAAGTATAACGGAGGGTATATATGAACCATTTACGATAGTTTGGGGGTATATTTGGCCTTTTTCCGAATAATTTATGGCCACAAAAATGTCTAAGGTTTGGTTTAGACCACAAATTTCAAAAGTCTTCCTTTCTTTCATCAACTTTGTGCCTAGTCAAACGGTGCCATATAAATTGAGACGGAGGGAGTAAATCCCTAGCTAAAGGTGTAAGATTTTTATCAATGTAAAACCATCCTATCACTTTATGAGATCCCGCGAGTTCCGAACTGTGGGGAAGGGTAGAGGGACGAGCCCATTGTCCACCGAGTTCCGAACCGTGAACCATTGACCCTTGGGGATTTCTTAGTTATAAAAAGGAACCTTCTGTTCATTTTTGTCCTCTAGGTGTAGTTCTTATTCGATGTAAATCTTGTGACTTTGGTGATGGAAAAATTCTTGTAGCCATTTGTAAAATGTCCCCTCTCTTTAAGAGTTTAAGATTGTAAAACTATATTTACTTTTATTTTTTCTCTTTTATGTATTTTAGGAGATCATGTGGTAATCTTTGTATAGGAAAAATAAAGGACCATGGCATTAGACGTTGAATTTTGCAGTGAAAAAGTAGTTGGATGTGAGCCAGAAATCAGTGACTTTGAGCAAACCAAGATAAATGAGTAAATATTTAATTGATGCAAGCTTCTCTGACAAGACGATCCTAGCAGAAAGACCCCCATCACTGGCCTCCGAAATGATTAAAAGGATGTAAAGTTCTCTTTTTCTCTTCATCCTACAATGACTGGTTCATTTGGAAATTCTGGATAATATGTTTTTCTTGGAGTATGTCTTCCAAGGTTAGGAAGAACTAATGATCTTGCTAGTACGACAGAGGCAAAAGTTAGGTATAATCTGCATAGAACTTCTCTGCGAGAGAAGAAAAAGTTGTGAACATCTCCCTAATATTGATTCCTGGAGGGTTATAGCTTCCGACCATCAAACTTATTATGTCAGAGACCAATTGTAAACTTGGGCTGAAGTCCTAACTTGTATTTACAGGAAGTAACACATGACATTTTCTATCAATAGCAGAAGTTTCATCAGTTATTCCTCACATAAGATATTTTGGGTAGAAAAGGAAAGGGAAAAATGGGAGAAACACACCATAAAGTCAACTCAAAGATGATTCCTGAGGTAGAATTGGTGGACTGAGACATCATTGCTAGTGATGCTAACACTTGAATGGTTTAACTCTGTTTTTTAAGAAGTATAATAAAAGTTTGACCTTAAGGGCATGAGATGCTAGTGGCCCTATGAAGAAGGTGGTGAACAGGCCCTTGACCTTGCTTTTGCCCCAGATCTGCCTCTTAAGTCATTTCTTTTCCACCAGCTGATGTCAATAACAACAGTTTGCATTTTTGTGATTGACTTTGAAAACCATACAACTTTGAATAGGACTTCATCTGACACAATCTTTTGTACCTGCCTGGAATTAACTTTATGTTGTCGCTCATCATTAAAATCCTTTTGTTACTGACATGTATATACAACTTCTTAAAATGAACTTGGTAATGAACGAAAATCGAGTTCAATTGTCATTATTTTCAGACCAAGAACAGGGAAGAGCAAATTCAGTATCTTCCCATGAATTAGTGAATTAGACAGGATTTCTTTATTTAGAATAAGAAGTGGTGGGTCAATTGCCCCTAGGGCTTTGGTCAAGTGGTAAGATCGCAGCTTGTGATGTGTGGGAAAGAAGTGGTGGGTCAATTTTCATAAACTTTATCGTAAATGCGAAATGCTTATACTTATGACCCTTGAATATCTGAATATCTTAGTGGAAATAACTTGAGCGGAAATCATCGAGGTATTTGTGTAAATAGATATAATCCATGTAATCGCAGAAACTATCAAAATCAAAAAAAAGGTGACAATAGTTACTATAAGTATACGACATTCAATGAGCATCTTGTATTTCATAATATTGAAGGAAATATAATCCCTCCACACACTCATCTGTGCGCACACACACCCATAATGTATGTGTGTTATGGAGGGGAAGGTGCTAGTTAGTTGCATTGCTTCTCATTGCTTTTCGTCACAAACATGCAGGTAGAGATGCTCAAAAAGGAGATGGAAAATCACCTGCACCAGCATTTGTTGTCTAAAAGCCATTGTTATAGCTTGTTTATGAAGAAGCAAGTTGTTTACTGGTAAAATAACAATTGGCCACTAAGACCTGCGAAATATCATGCTTCAGGTAGTTGACTGGGAAGCTGATCGTAAGGGGAAAAGTGGTGTAATGCTGAGTTTTTTGTAGGAACTTAGTGATTTACAACTGTTTTTTCCCCTCTCCTCTCACGTAGAGTTTGTAAGGAGGTCGAGGTCCAAGTTTAATTTGTGGTATTATTGAGCTGCTCCACTTCTCTACTTCTCTACTTTTATTCCCTGGGACTGTGTCACGAGCTGAGTTTCACTATTAATCAGCCAAATATATTAACTGTCTAGTTGAAAAGTTTAGTGAATTGGCTTTTCTCACGAATATAAAAGCGGTGCAAATTCCTCTTCATATTATTTTTGCTGGAAAAGAATACTTTATGGGGCTTTTCCTGGAAACGATAACCTTTTCCCAAGATTTACTTTGCTGCAGCATTGATAGATATGGCCATAGGAGAGAAGTTGAAGTTGCTGTGCTCTGAATGCAACACCAAGAACTTGTGCTTCCTTTTGATATCTACCTTTTGCTTAGTTTAGAGATGCAAACTGCAATGAACTTATGAGTTCTTGCATTTGGATGTTTGATTGATTCCACTACAGATTAGGCATGGTTATTCTCGGTAAGTTAGCAATATGACAGGAGTTTCTTAGTTGCTGCTGAAGAACCATTTTATTCCTAGTGATCATATAGTCTACCTCAACTTATTTGGGGCTGAGGTGATCAAATTTTATACCTTTAAGGTGGCTATAAAACAGTTAGTAGAATTACCTTAACCCAGTACGTGCCTCTTAACAAATATTTTCCCAGGAGAACCCTTGAACAAGGGAGGGTATAATTTAATCATGATAAATTAGTATAATTTGGTGCAAACATCTGTACATCAACTTATCTATTTTTTTTGTTGTTGAGACATGTTTGCGGTCACATCACCAAGGCCAGCTAATATATCTTTTTGTTTGCACAATTATATGCTTGAGGCAGGAGACAAGTTGTAAAAATACCTACAAGGACCTGTCCTCTGTGCGGCACAAGCATCCCAAAAATGCATTGGATGGATGCCCCGAGCCCCTGACAGTGAGAAGGAAGGAGAACACCCGCGCTTTGCTTTGAGTTGGACAGAAATTCAAGGGCGGGCGACTACACCTCAAGGCTTTAAAACTGGATTAGTCAGAAATGCAAGGAAGGACGATTTATGACCCAAATACATAATCTTTAGTTAGATTCTCAAATTCGTATCCAAACAATTTGAGTTATTTCTCGTCTAAAATAGATTGATGCAGGAACACATCATATAAATATGCTAGGTAACAACAAAGATGAACATTAATTTTTATGAAAGTAAGAAAATCAAGTAATTGTTCAATAACAGAGAGTTCATCCGAGGGCTGAAGGAAGTTGTAAAGACCATACGTTTAGAACTCAATTAGTAAAATATTACTCCTTCCCTCCCATTTTATTATGCGACTGTAACACCCCAAACTTTCAAGCTAGGATTTCAATTGTTTTTTGCGTGTAATTAGACCTGAACCCGAAAGATTATATTGTAACTAGGTGTTATGGTCAAGTACTATGTGTGGGAAGAGTGTTGGATGTGAATTAAAGTCATAAAGAACCTCTAGCTCAAAGTTAAGTTGAAAGCCTTTTTACCGATTTAGTTTTCATGTAAGTTCTAACTAGGGTCAACTTTAATCGATCATTGCTTCTAGAATATAAAGAGTTAGGTGACCTATCACCCACCAAATTAAAGGTATTTGAATCGTCTTTCCAACGCCATCAACCTCTCATTAATCCGAGTTTGAAGTAAAAAGTTATGGGCATTTTAGTGAAGCACTGTCAGGCTGTCGGGCCATGCAGTGCACGGGTCCCTGCCGTGCGTTGGACCATGCGAACCTTGGTGGGTTGCAGCGCCTTGGGGTGTGCGCCCCCCCCCCCCCTATTTACCCAACGAGAAATGTTTTTTTTTACGTTATTTCAAGGGCCTTTTGATAATTTCCATACCCAAAACCATCCCCCATTCATTTAAAACGTTCCTAAGTACCTAAGAACACCCCATTCATCAAAATTATACGTTACTTTTCTCTCCTCTCATCCTCTCCAAGTCAAGAAGAAAGAACACCTAGGGTTCAAGATTCCTATGGTCAAACTCAAGCGTTTCGCGGATTTCTCTCTGTCAAAAGGTATGTTGAACAATCCTCTTTCAACTATATTTATTAGCAAATTATTTTCTACTACGAAAGGTGATTTTTATACTAGTATGGTATGTGAATGGTTGAAGGATTTTCGAAAGAAGAAGTTACTTGAAGTTTTCAAATGAATTCTATGAAACCATTCGTTACCTATTTATTATTTTGAGATTATTGTTTGAAGTATGAACTTTAATTATATGTTGTTGATGTTGCGGCAGATTTGAGATTTAAAGAATACTTCTTTCGAAATTTGATTTACTATTCAAGTATTGGCTTTGGATGAAAGGAAAGGATCTTTTTCAATCCCTCGGTTTTGAGATGGCAAATTGTTGAATTATGATATTTTAAACTTTGAGGGATTCTTGTATTAAATGAGTTTGAAATTCTTTAATTGTTGGGACAAATGACATATGAACGATGATGACATAATACGGTTAAGTGTGACTTCCAAGTCTTGGTATGACGATACCAACTAATGAATGCCCTAAGAATGATGAACGCCCCTTATGAATGATTTGTTTAAATGTTTGAAAAAGTAAAAGATGGGCTTAAGAGAATTAGATGGTTAACCGAGGAGGTGTAAGTTCGAAAGGCTCACTACCCGAAACCTGCATTTTGCCGATGTAGGGGATGGTTCGCTCCTTAATTGGATGACTTTATGCTTCTCCTCTATGAGGATGACCGATGAAGGCCTTGACGCTGTTATATACAGAAGGATCCTAATTCATGCGACAAACATGAATTGGGGCTCAACCGGTCGAGCGTTGATCGGACCCACATAGCCCGTGGTGTATTATGTATGATGTGTCGATTAAACCATCTAGCTCAGAAGTAATGTTAATGTATGGTTTTTATGAAATGTTTTGAATACTTGCCTCATGTTTTGTTTTCTATTATGATTTATGTCACGTTTCTTATGAATTGCCTTATAAATTGTTATGTCCTTTCCCCTGGGTTGCATGCCAGTACTCATCGTACTGACCGTCCTCGGACGCTACATCGTTTTATGTTGTAGGTTCCAAGATACTTTCTTATGGTATTGTGCAACATTAGAATCGTTCGGGACAACGTCAACAAGTGGTGAGCCCTCCATCTTTCGGAAGACGATTTACATCTTTATTTTGACTCTGAATTTCAGTTATGGTATTATCGGGGTCATGTCCCAGCATTGATGTTTCATTCTTATGTTAGAGGCTCGTGAACCAATGTAGATTTTGTTTTGAATGTTTTATTCCCAACACTTGGTAAACTGTTGAATTATATTTTTAAAGGGTTTTCTCAACTGGTTCTTTCTTCCGCAAATGTTTTATTGAATATGCTCATAATGTTATGCTAAGGGGTCTTCTTGGGCCTTCATTGGTCTGGAGTGCCCGTTACGTCCATGGCTTGGTCTCGGAAAGTGACAAACTTGGTATCAGAGCACAATTCATAATCCCCAGGGTGTCTACGAAGCCGTGTCCAGTAGAGTCTTGCTTATGGGTGTGTTGTGCACCACACTTATAATCAGGAGGCTACAGGGCATTTAGGAAATGTTTCCCATTCTTTCATACTCCAGATCGTGCGAAAGTGTTGTCCATAATAAAACTTATCCAGATTTCCTACTTTGTTTTGACTCCACTGACTACGCCTTATCTTCGAGGTGATAGGAGTACAAAGCTCAGACTTCTTACGATGTAATCCTGTCTGGTTGAGTCACCCAAAAAGTAACGAAACTGCACAAGGACTTGATAAGAGTCCATTAGTGCGTCAACATCTATTGATTCTAAGTGTAAACTCCTATCTTCATGAATCATGCATTTGAGTGTTTTCAGACTTCCAAAAATTTTGTTCCAACTGTCACACTCAAGGGGGAGAGGTATGTATACGAGTGTTGGCATAGTATTTCCACCCGAGAGAAAGTATAAACTAGGGTGTTAGGAGATGAGTAGTGAGATGATCCCAAGGTCAGGCATATATGAAGTCATGAGTTTAGAAGCCGGAGAGTGCAGGTAGTAAATGATCGGAAAATGTAGCTAGAGTCTTGTACCCATTAAGTGAGTGAATGGAGGTGGTATGCCCGTATGGTGTGGGTTCTAGCGTAGCAAGATTAGAAAATTTTATGGAGATTGGTAGAAGTAGAGTGGTTAGTTAAGATGTTTTTGCAGTACTCGAAATAGGGAAGGAGCTTATGATGGCTTGTTATTTAGCAGAGTATAGATCATTATAGGTTGTGAATGGAAGGATAGAGTGGTTACGAACTTATTAATTTAGACTCCATTTTGAGGTCTTGGAGAGAGAGACTTAGTGATGTTTATAGAACTATAAAGGTAGTTTAAGTGTATGCATGGGTATGTAGATGTGATGTGAGAAAGAATAGCGTGCTAATGGGCTGTACTGGGTTGTATTGTAAGATTAAGATCGACTATCATTATCATGTGGCTTTAGTAGACCATAGTTTCTTGAATTTTATCTAGTAGTTGTGAGCCAATATAGTAGATGAGAAGATGTGTTATGAATGTTAAGGTGCAGTA
Organism: Jaltomata sinuosa; assembly: GCA_003996215.1. Lineage (NCBI taxonomy): Eukaryota > Viridiplantae > Streptophyta > Magnoliopsida > Solanales > Solanaceae > Jaltomata > Jaltomata sinuosa. The sequence goes on from QJPP01002372.1 coordinate 89,744, forward strand.
GTGATGTGGTGAAGGAGATTGTGCTTGTAAGCCATAGTTATGTTGAGGAAGGAATTAAGATCGACCACTCTGTCAACGTTTTGGTGGACTGTTGTTTCTTGATTTTTATCTGGTAGTTGTAAGCCTGAATAGCATGCTAAGTTGTGATGTAAACCTTACCTAGTGTTAGACACTAAGCTTGAGTCCAAGATGGTCACCGAGATAGGAAGGATGATAGTTGGGGATGTAATGCTACTTTTAAGAGACTGATCTAGTAGGCGTGACATGGTGCGTGAGAGGGCTAAGGTTGATAACTTGGAGAAGTTGGAATGTATAAGCATGATATATACATGAGAACTTGTGTTGAAACAGTGAATTGTGGCTAAGTCATTAGATGAATAAGAGCCGTAAGTTTATAAGAATAAGTGGTACCCGAGGTAATATATTTTTAGATGGGGTTTTAATTTTTTAAGTGCTAGGTGATTCTGATTAGTGTTCTTGAGTTGCTTTAGATGGAAGAGGCTAGGTAGTTAGTATTTGACGTCCATTGCAATGGAATTGAGGAAATTGTGGATCTAGAGGGACGTTGTTGAGTCTCTTAGTATAATTTTAAGATTCGTTGAATTGAGCGGATATGAGAGTAGATAAACGCTAGTAGACTAAGGAGTGAAGAATAATTTTTTTAAATGTTAGAGACCATGGATGTGTGCGCCCAAGAGAGATAAACTTTGATATTTTGACTATAGAGGTTATAGCAAGTTAAGAATAATGTCTCTATAATGAATGACCTAAAAAGGAGTTGGTATTTTTCCAAATATAATATCTACGTGAGATTGACATTCATGTGTATAGTAATACCCCCGTAGTGTCGAGTGTTGTACTCGTAGATCTTTTTACAGCATAGGTCCGCTGGCCTAAGATAGTAACCTTTGTGCTAAGGGGGAGATGATGAGGTGTTGAACCTAGGAAAATCTTGATTTTTTAGTAGTGATGAGTTTCAAAAGGGATTTATGATGCGTGCCAAAGTGACCCGTGCTTATTCTAGCATATTCCTTATACTTCAGCTTAAGAGGACACTCTACTCATGTCTAATGCCTTTGAACCATGTCAATGTCTGAGGACCGAATTCTCTATGTATTCCCTTGTTCATGCTCTGTCCTTTGAATTGGAAGCGATAGTGTTTCTCAACGATGTAACCCTTCTCTAAGATTCTAGGGGTTCAAGGTCTATATCACGATGCTCATGACCCATGAACCCATATCTCCCGTTATGCCTAGTCCTAAAAACTCAAGTTTTTTGATATGCCCAATATGACTGTTGAAATCATGGTGCGTCATCTACATACTCAAATCAAAATTCTTGAAAGTTCATGCTTAAGGTTTTCTTATTCTAAGACCTATATACGTCCACCCTTAATGGTTATGGATGATTTTGGCATGTCTATACTCAGAACAACTCTCAGTTCATGTCTTGGGTGTTCAGAATATAAAGTACCCGTGCTCGTCGCACCAGATTCCCCAAATCTCATCTTGCATGACAAGGTCATGCTAAGTATAAGTTAAGATTGAACAACATCCATGTATCCCCAATGCTCATGCTCTTATTAAATATGTTCAGTTTATACTCCATGTTTGTGGTCAAGAGTTAGGCCTCTATTTGCATGTCATGTAGTTCATGCTTTCAATCTATTCCTTCGGTAATGTTTAGCTTATGTGGGTGCATCTGTCAGTAAAAGAAGCTAAGTAGTGGTCTAGATGGGAGGTAGTATATGTCCCCTTTCTAGTGGTTGTTATGGTGTGATTGTGTCACCTAAGTTTTCGTGGATGAGGTGTGAGACGAGGATTAATTATGTAAAATAGTTAGATAAAAATATATGATGTGTATCCTTGTAAAAGTTCGGGAATTGTTCATTATGGAGATGCTTGAGAGAATTCTTTGATAGTTTAGCTACATATAAGCCGGGAAGAGAATATAGTAATAGGCTTGAATGTGATGTTTGATACTTGTGGGCAATTGCTTCTCGTGGCAAGTGACTTCTTGTTAAAAGATTGAGCTTTGATTGATTAAGGTGATAAGGAGAAGTAGTATTCTTGGAGGATAAATCTAGATGTAAAAAAAGACTTTGACGAGTTTAGAATAAATTTAAGGGTTGATCACATTTAAGGAAGAAGGTTCCTATAGGGGTATGGCGTATAAAATCTCAAAATTCAGACTAGTAGGATCACACTAGATGTAGCACTTTATGTCTTCAAGTTAGGCTCGAACGGGGTGAGAGCAAGATGTTAGATGCAGACTTTAGTAGCTATATGCGCCAATGTAAAAATTTCAAGTCGTTAGTGGTGATGTGTAGTATTTAGAGGAGGTTATATAGTTGAAAGGTATTGCTAAATCTAAGGGCTGTTATCCATATCACTTAAGGTGGGGATACTTCTATTCATACGTTCAGCAATAACCTTATTTCATTCCATGTATCAATATTCATACTTATAATTTCCAAAATTTCATGTCGTTCATTAATGTGATCATGTTCCATAAAACTTATGTCCTAGATTATGTCTATGCCAAGTCTCATATGTCTCATAATTCTTACTCACACGATTTGCTTGATGTTGTCATAGAGCGCCTCTTGATGTCTTTCTTCCTTACTTGTATGGCTTCAATAAGTCCCTACCCATCATTCGAGGACGAATGATCCCAAGGGGGAGATATTGTAACACCCCAAACTTTTGAGCTAAGATTTCAATTATTTTTCGCGTGTAATTAGACCTGAAACCAAAAGATTATATTGTAACTAGGAGTTATGGTCAAGTACTATGTGTGGGAAGAGTATTGGATGTCAATTAATGTCATAAAGAACCTCTAGCTCAAAGTTAAGTTGAAAGTTTTTTTACCGATTTAGTGTTTATGCAAGTTCTAACTAGGGTCAGCTTCAATCGATCATTGCTCCTAGAATATAAAGAGTTAGGGTCCTATTATCCACCAAATTAAAGGTATTTGAATCTTCTTATCAATGCCACCGACCTCTCATTAATTCGAGTTCGAAGTAAAAAGTTATGGGCATTTTAGTGAAGCACTGTCAGACAGTCGGGCCATGCGGCGCACAGGTCCCTGCCGTTCGTTGGATCATGCGAAGATTGGTGGGGTGCCGCGCCTTGGGGTTTGCGGCACACCTCCCTATTTACCCGACGAGAAATATTTTTTTTTACATTATTTCAAGGGCCTTTTGGACAATTCTTTACCGAAAACCATCCCCCATTCATTTTAAACGTTCCTAAGTCCCTAAGAACGCCCTATTCATCAAAATCATACGTTACTTTTCTCTCCTCTCATCCTCTCCAAGTCAAGAAGCAAGAACACCTAGGGTTCAAGATTCCTATAGTCAAACTCAAGCATTTCGCAAATTTCTCTCCATCAAAAGGTATGTTGAACAATCCTCTTTCAACTAAACTTATTAGCAAATTGTTTTCTACTACGAAAGGTGATTTTTATACTAGTATGGTATGTGAATGGTTGAAGGGTTTTCGAAAGGAGAAGTTACTTGAAGTTTTCAAATATTTTCTATGAAACCATTTGTTACCTATTTATCATTTTGGTATTATTGTTTAAAGTATAAACTTTAATTATATGTTGTTGATGTTGAGGCAGATTTAAGATTTAAAGAATACTTCTTTCGAAATTTGATTTACTATTCAAGTATTGGCTTTGGACGAAAGGAAAAGGATCTTTTTTAATCCCTCGATTTTGAGATGGCAAATTATTGAATTATGATATTTTAAACTTTGAGGGATTCTTGTATTAAATGAGTTTGAAATTCTTTAATTATTGGGACAAATGACGTATGAACGATGATGGCATAATATGGTTAAGTGTGACTTGCAAGTCTTGATATGACGATACCAACTAATGAATGCCCTAAGAATGATTAACGTCCCTTATGAAATGATTTGTTTAAATATTTGAAAAAGGTAAAAGATGGACTTAAGAGAATTAGATGGTTAACCGAGGAGGTGTGAGTTCGGAAGACTCACTACCCAAAACCTATATTTTGCCGATGTAGGGGATGGTTTGCTCCTTAATTGGATGACTTTATGCTTCTCCTCTATGAGGATGACTGATGACGGCCTTGATGCTCTTATATACAGAAGGATCCCAATTCATGCGGCAAACATGAATTGGAGCTCAGCCGGTCGAGCGTTGATTGGACTCACCTAGCTCGTGGTGTATTATGTATGATGTGTCGGTTAAACCATATACTTCAGAAGTAATGTTAATGTATGGCTTTCATGAAATATTTTGAATACTTGCCCCATGTTTTATTTTCTATTATGATTTATGTCACGTTTCTTATGACTTGCCTTATAAATTATTATGTCCCTTCCCCCAGGTTGCATGCCAGTACTCATCGTACTGACCGTCCTCGGATGCTACAACATTTCATGATATAGGTTCCAATACACTTTCTCATGGTACTGTGCAACATTAGAATCGTTCGGGACAACGTCAGCAAGTGGTGAGCCCTCCAACTTTCGGAAGACGATTTACATTTTTATTTTGACTCGGAATTTGAGTTATAGTATTGTCGGGGTCATGTACCGGCATTGATGTTTCATTCTTATGTTAGAGGCTTCATGGACCTATGTAGATTTTGTTTTGAATGTTTTGTTCCCAACACTTGGTAAACTCTTTAATTATATTTTTAAATAATTTTCTCAAATTGTTCTTTCTTCCGCAAATATGTTATTGAATATGCTCATATTGTTATGCTAAAGGGTCTTCTCGGGCCTTCATTATTCTAGAGTGCCCGTTACGTCCAGGGCCTGGTCTTGGGGCGTGACAACGACACTATTATTATTCCAAGAATCAAATACAAAAATTAAATATGATTTTATCAAACCCTCTTCAAATATTTTGACTTATTATAGAAAGAAAGTTATTAGAGGGAAGGAAGGTTATCAAGCTTTGTTTGACAATTTAAATTTGCCCATCTGTCGTCAAAAGGTAAAAGTAAAGTATGCGTACACACTATCCTTTCAAATTCTACTTGTGAGATTATACTAAATATGTTATTATTGTTGATACCACACCCACAAAACTCTAACCAATTATACATTCTAGTTGAATTCTCTTAAACCAAAAATACAAGTGAAACACAATGAAACAAGAACTATAGGTACCTTGTAGTTTTTACTTTCATCTTATTAGGCATCTTTGATTCATTAACACCAATATAATTCAGGATCTCAATTTAGCTTCCTGTAATACTTCAAAAGAAAAACAATTCTTAAACTAATCAATTGAAATCTACTAAATGTGTACAAATATTGAATTTTGAACGCAGTAATTTAAAATGGTCGATGAGTATAGTGACATTATCTTCCACCCATAAATTCAAATCAAGGCTCATATTGTTAGTTCCTTATAACAGGCTACCCATTTTTGTAAATCTCTCTTCTTTTAAGTTTTTATGGTGTTTGGACAAAACTTAAACTTACAAGTTCACGTAGGGGTGTCAAAGGAAAAAGGACATGGATCGTCCATTTGGGCAAAGAAATATTACCCAAAATAGCCTTTTTAAACTTGTCCCATTATATGGCCACTCGGCCGTATTAATTTTCTCCCATGTCATTTCTAAATTTGGGCCATTTCGGTCCATTTTTTAAAGGTGGTTCAATTTTTATTTAGTTTCGCTACAATTTTTTTGGCTAAAAAAATCTATATATTTTTTAAAATAATTAAAAAAACTGTATAAAAATTGTATAGTTATTATATATAATATATATATATATATATATATATATATATATATATATTTATATATATATATATATATGTATAGGATGTGTATAGAAATTTTATAATTATTATATAAAATATGTATCTGTATATGATGTGTATATAAACTGTATAATTATTGAATAAAAATATATCTTTTATAATTGTATTGTATATATGTATCAAATATGTATTATCTTGTATCAATATGTATCATATTTTGTATCTGTATTGTATTGTATCAGATATGTATTATTATGTATCAATACTTTAAAATACTCAAATATGTATTGTATTGTATCAATGTGTATCAATACACATGAAGGTTGTATCAATACATTAGAAGAAGAAGATACAATTTTTTTAATTATATTTTAAAAAATATACTCCTTTTATATTTAATTGTTAAAATAAAATAAAATAGAAGAGCAAAAAAAGAGCAGCAAAAAAAATAGTGAATGAAAAGAGCAGTGAATATATAATATCGATACATTACATAATTATTTATGCAATATCGACACACGTTTGTGCACTATTTATACAATATCGACACATTACATATACACTATATAACAATTTATATAATACTAGTTTATCAATACGTGCGTTTCACGTGTATATTCAATCATATATTAGTTGTGTTTGTAAAATAATCTTAACATTATTACAATAATTTTTTTGAGTAAATAAATTATATGAAAGAATAAAGTACATATTTTAGTGAATGATCAATATGAATCGTCATATCATGACTTATTTTTCAAGGTCAAGATTAGTCCATAAAATTGTGTAATTTGACTTAGTTTCATCCTAAAAGTGAGAAATTTGACCTGCAAATTCCATGCAACTTCAATTCCTTCTTGTTGATCAAATACTTTCTATATTTTTTCCATTGCTCCATATATAGCCATGCTCTTTCTCTGCAATTCACCCATAATTTTAATATTTAGTTTAAAACTAAGTTAACATCACTTCAAGAAAGTAAAAATTTAGAAAGCAGATGAGTACCTAGCTTGGAGTTGTGTTTATCCATTTACTTTTTTAACACATCCTTTCATATGAGTTAATTTTTTGGGCTACTTCAATCGACGGTAACATGCTTGTTTATTCAATTTCTTGATCAGAAATTTATAACTGAAAGAGTGTCACGACCCAGACCGCCGTGAGTGGCACCCACCCAATACCCCAGGTGAGTGAACCAATTTCAACCCAGCACTTAATTATCCTAGCAGCTTAAAACCAAAGCATAAAATAAACTAGCAATAAAATCTCAAATACTATTTCATAAAACTGCGAAAACATCCTCCCTAGAACCTGAAAGTCATCGTACCAAAATATTCTACCAAATTATCTAGAAAATATGAGGATGTACCCCCAAATAAGCAAAAGTTTAAGCCCGAAATAAGTGGACTATAACTAAACAGAGAGAAACTAAGGTAGCTCGATCGAAGCAGCTCACCCTTGATGTCTGAAAGCGCTGAGACTAAAGGTGAGGTCGCGTGTCAGCCACCGGAAAATTGCTTGTACTCACAAAAAGGAATGCAAGTGCAAAATCAGTACACAACCACCATGTACTGGTAGGATCATCATCCAATTCTAAATAAACAGTATATGAATAGTAACTAAAGCCAAGTAAAGCACAGAAAACATGTGATTAAGCCAACAAATATCTCTAGATTACAAGTCTCCTCCTAGCTTATCCCCACATGTAATCCACTTCACAATCATTGACAATATTCAATGACAATACAATAAACATTCTATTTTACTTAGCTCGGACCCACCCTGGGATCCCCCTAACAACACCTAAGTGTTAAACATACAACCTAGTCTACATCAAGACCAACTCACAATCAAATATAATAATAATCCGGCCTCTCAAGGACCCTATGCATATCATAATTCAGCAACACAACCCGGTTCACTCATGAAACTATCGCAAGAATGCATAATACAATAAAATAAACCCGTACCAGGCTTGGTACCCGAGCCAACCAGTTAGTATTCCGTATCAGGTGTGGTACCCCACCCGAGCCAACCATTTATTATTCTGTACCAGGCGTGGTACCCGAGCCAACCATTAGTATCCCATACCAGGCATGGTACCCGAGCTAATCAAATGTCACACTGAATCCACAGTCACAAATAATGAACAATCAACACTTGTAAACCCACAAGCAATAACACCTAGTTCATTTCATAAGACTGCTAACATGACACTTAGACTTTCCTAAATCATTCCCTAAGCATGCAACTCATACAATACTTAAGCAAAAGTACACGAACATACAATGCACACAGGAATCAATAACCATCACCTACCTCAAAATATTCCAAGCTCTACTCAATCAGATCTTTCTCGTTTCCCGAAGTTCTTGCTGGTTCTTGGTCTAAAATAACACACAATAACCAAAATTAATCCTTATGGCCTAATAGTTACCCGGATTATGTAAAAAACTCAAACCTCAGGCCAATCATGATCATCCCATCCTTTTTCTCAGGCTTTTCCACCATTAATTTATCTGTTCCTACCATTTTTATGGATACATTTAGAGAATTAAGGTCACATGATCATAATCTAATGAAATCATCAACACCCAAGAACTTCTACACCTTAGAATCCCCTATTTCCCCAGATTCTATCATCTTAGGTCATTCAAAACCTTTCTCCAAGTCCACCCTAGCAATTATACAGAGTAGGAAGGATAGTACAGAGTTTGGAGAGTAGAATTCTTACCTTTAGGATAAAAATTGGTGGAAAACTGATGAAAATCACCCAAAATTGCCTTGCCCTTCTCCCAAAATGTGTTGAGGAAAACTCACTATTTTTTGGAGAAGTTTCTGCATTAAATTCCATCACGCTCCACTATAGTGGTCCTCTCCGCTATAGCGGTACTGCCATAGTAAAATTGACCGCTATGGCAGAGGCTGACCGATGTTGACTTCCACTGTAGCGGTATTTTCTCCGCTGCGATAGAGGTCACTATGGCGGTGTGTAAACCTCTACGGTAGTTGACATAGAAAAAAAGTCGTAAAGTCCCCCAAATTGGTCTATTTTACAACACACTCATTTTTCTGACATTCCAGAACAACCTCTTCACGTCAACCTCGATACTGAGATTTCTGCTCACCCAAATTCAATTCCGAAAAGTCCCCTGGACTCCTTTATGTCTTACCTAAATGGAAAATTAGCTCAAAATAGTACACGTTACCCAATACTTACCCAAATTTCCCTAGACCATACCTTGCTCCAAAACTGGTCGAGACTAGCCTAGCCTAGAATTTCCAACTCCCAAGTTCGGATGTTTTCTGACTTGAAACTTGGCACAAAAAGTCTACCCGTAATGACAAACCCAGTCGTTACAACAAATACCAATTTACCCATCATTCGTCCCCGAACGATCCAACCCAAAATTATGGAAATAAAGAAAGGAAGGTGTAGTACCTGAATCCTCAAACAAGTGAGGGTACTTGTACTGCATGTCCTTCTCAGTTTCCCAAGTGGATTCCTCAACCGGATGATGCTTCCATTGAACCTTTACCATACTGATCACCTTTGTCCTCAATTTCTGGACGTCCTGATTAAGAATCACAACCGGGACCTCTTCATAGCGAATATCCTTATCAATTAACACTTCATCCTACTTGATGATGTAGTCCCCACCCCTATGGTATCGCTTTAACATGGATACATGAAATGCTGGATGGACACCCGATAAACTGTGCGGAAGTGCTAACCTGTAAGCCACTGGCCCTACAATCTCAAAAACTTCAAACAGTCCGATGAATCGAGGGCTGAGCTTGCCCTTCTTATCGAAACATATAACTCCCTTCATTGGTGACACCTTCAATAGTACTTGTTCACCAATCTTAAAATCCATGTCCCTTACCTTGCTATCCGCATATTCCTTCTGCTTTCTTTGGGTCGCTAGCAACTTGGCCTGAATGCCTCTCACCTTTTCTTGTGCTTCCCTTACCAAGTCCACGCCCAAAGGCTTTACATTGCCTTTCTCAAACCACCCTATAGGTGACCTACAACTTCTCCCATAGAGTGCCTCGAACGGTGCCATGTCGATACTGGAGTGGTAGCTATTGTTGTATGAGAACTCACACAATGGTAGAAATTGGTCATAATGACCCTCGAAGTCAATCACACATGCTCTCAGCATGTCCTCCAATACCTGGATCATCCTTTCCGACTAACCATCAGTCTGGGGATGGAAGGCTGTACTAAAGGTGAGTTGAGTGCCCAACTCTTCGTGTAGCTTACCCCAAAACTTAGAGGTAAATTGCATACCCCTGTCTGAAATGATGGACAGTGGTACCCCATGCAATCTCACGATCTCTTTCACATAAATCATAGCCAATTGTTGCGAATTATAGTCCACCCTGATCGGAATAAAATAAGATGCCTTGGTCAGTCTGTCTATAATGATCCAAATAGAGTCATACTTCCCCAAGGTCTTGGGAAGACCCACCACAAAATCCATGGCTATCCTTTCCCACTTCGACTCTGAAATAAGCATCCTCTGATGTCATGCCCCGAGGCTACCCTCTAGACGCGACACGGTGCTTAGTGTCACGAGTGACCCCAAGCTAACCCATGAAATGGAATATCTATGAAAATAAGCAATTTTAAGCAATTCATTGAGCGGAAGCTGAAACAATACAATATCTGAAAATGAGAAGAACCCAAAAGTCTGTATATAAAAAGTATAGTATTATCTGAAAGTAACACCAATTACTGCTGAGTCTAATCTATGTCTGGAAGCCATCTAACTGAATAGAAGTTACTGGGACATGCCCCCAACTAACTCTAATGAATCTAAAAACTAAAGATAAATACTGAAATAAAGGCATGTCTATTGTCCCCGAACTATTGAGGACTCACCACTGAGCTACTGAGTACGGACCAGAGGTCGAATTAGGCTCGATCTGGATGCTGAGTGCCTGAACCTACATCTAGCACAAAAGTATGCATCAGTACTTTGAATGTACTGAGCATGCATGATACAAGCTGGATTAAACAATATATATATATATATACATATAACTGAACATAAAAATAAACATGTTGAACTGTAACTGGGAGTTGTACTGAATGCAATGACCAAGTATAAATCATGAAATAATATGCTGATCTGAATACTGAACATGAGTACTGAATACAAGGTCAATGCACATGAATCTTACTGTGGGAGATACTACTAACCGACATACCCCAAGCTGAGCTAACTGTGGGACCAACCTATAACCCTGGACGGAAGGGCGTTCATACCTTGCCAAGGGTACAAACAAGTCTGACGTGGATCCACTACTGATGTCCACAAGGGACAAGGAGGCGCAGCCTAGTCTGACAGCTCACTCCTTCAAACCTACGGTGGCGCCGTAGTTCTGGGACTTGGGGATTGCTACTAAGGGTCATAGCCTAAGCTGATAGCTAAGCCCTCATTCCTAGTCTGCTCGGTACTAAGTCTACTCCCAACTGAATATAAGCTAGCATGCAACTATAACACTAGATAGCACAAAATACTGATATAATCTGAGAATGCACATAACCATGCTGTAGGATATGACATTCAAATTTTGAAATCTGATCATCTGACTGAGTTTGCCTAACAAGTATAATCTATGGAGTACTAAAAACTATAACAAGTTAGTATTCTGAATTCTGTACATGAATTATACTAATTCTCCAAGAAACATGGACTGAGCCTTATATAATTCCATAACATCTGAATAGCAAGAGATCTCTAAGGTCTATGAACCCTAGGTTTAAGAATTAATGGAGAACTGAAGGAACTTTGACTGAGTGATAGGGACCTATGGGATGAAAGGAACCCACTAGAAAAATACCACATACCTGAATGAAGATTCTACGGTTGAACCTTTGGATTCTTAGAGAAACTTTGAAGAGAATCCTCTTTGCCTTGTTCTTGAGAGAGAGCATTCTATTTCTTGAGATATTTGCTAAGTACAGATAATTTATGAGTAATGAGGGAAAATAGAGTTAGAGACCCTTTAATTGCTCCCAAAATGACTTAGGGGCTGAAATAAAATAACTAGGAAAAGACTGGACTGCCCCCACTTAAAGCTAAAATTTCTGGGAAATCTCGCCGCCAGACGGGCCGCCTGATAGGCGTCGGACCTATGACGGCCCATCGTACCTGGCGTTGAAAAAGGGCAGGTGAGGCTGGTCTCCTGGACATTTCCCACGAGCGGCTCCCATGGCCTGTCGCCTCATAGACGCCCGTGGCGCTAGCCCGTCGGGGCAAGGGAGGCTGGGTCAGGGCGACTGGACCTCTCTCACAGGCTGTCCAACGACCCATCAGATTGATGGTCCATCAAACCTCCAACGTCCGTGGGTCAGCCCGTGGTGCTTTCCTGGGATGAGATTTTTTGAGTTTTCCCCAAGTTCTGAGTTTAAGAAGCTGGTTTAAATTCTGGGGTGTTACAATATCTCCCCCTTGGGATCATTCATCCTCGAATGAAGACTGGGTAAGCTGAGTTTGAAAGGGAAGAGCTGCAATCCCTACCAACTGAGTACTAGAAACTGATACCTGACTGAACTGAGTTCCCTGAACATGCACATAAGCTGAAATGCAAGGTAAACTGATGTAACAAGGTGCTGAGACTGAATTACACAAGAGTAAACGGAGGGACCGAAGAGGAACTGTTACCTCAAGCTGAAGCTGAGTCGGAGGGAAAGAGGTGAGGGTACTTAGACATCATGGCTACTTCTTCTTCCCAAATAGCTCCCTCTACGGACTGATTTCTCCACAAAACTTTGACTAAAGCAACTTCCTTATTTCTCAACCTACGAACCTGACGGTCAATAATCTCAATTGAAACCTCCTCATAGGTGAGGCTATCCTTCACAACCACACTTTCTAAGGGGACAATCGATGTCGGATCAGCCACACACTTCTTCAGCAAGGAAATATGAAAGACTGGGTGAACTGCTACTAATTTTGTTGGCAAATCTAACTCATAAGCCACATTACCAACCCTTTTCAGGATCTTGTAAGGGCCTACATACCTGGGACTGAGCTTTCCTTTCTTACCGAATCTCATCACACCCTTTAGGGGTGATACTTTTAGGAAAACCCAATCATCACTTTCGAACTCTAAGTCTCTTTTCCTAACATCTGCATAGGATTTCTGATGACTCTGAGCTGTCTTAAGCCTGTCTCTGATGATCTGAACTTTTTCCATAGCCTCATGAACCGAATCTGGTCCAATCAAGGCTGCTTCACCTACTTTAAACCAACCAATATGTGATCTACATCTGCGCCCATATAGAGCCTCGTATGGGGCCATCTGAATGCTGGAATGATAGCTATTATTGTAGGCAAACTCTATGAGAGGTAGGTGATCATCCCAACTACCCTTGAAATCAATCACGCAAGCTCTCAACATATCTTCTAAAGTATAAATGGTACGCTCTGCCTGACCATCCGTCTGTGGATGAAATGGTGTGCTGAGCTTTACTTGAGTACCAAGACCTTTCTGGAATGACTTCCAGAAGTGAGATATAAACTGCGGGTCTCTATCTGAGATGATAGACAAAGGAACCCCATGCAACCTGACTATCTCAGTGATGTAGAGTCTGGCATAGTCCTTCATTGAATCTGTAGTCTTAACTACCAGGAAGTGAGCTGACTTGGTAATTCTATGCACTATTACCCAAATGGAATCGTGCTGCCTGCGAGTACGGGGTAGACCCGTTATGAAATCCATGTTAACCACCTCCCACTTCCAAGTAGGAATGCTAATCTCCTGAGTCACACCTTCTGGTTTCTGATGTTCTACCTTTACCTGCTGACAATTAGGACACTTAGCCACAAATTCTGCGATGTCCCTCTTCATGCCATTCCACCAATAGACTTCCCGTAGATCATGATACATCTTAGTGGCACCTGCATGAATGGAATACCTGGAACTATAGGCTTTTGTAAGGATCTGATGCCTTAACTCACCCACATTTGGAACACACAAGCGACCCTGGTAGCGAAGTATACCATCTCTCTCTTGGGAGAAAACCTCTACTCTCTGCTGATGAACTGCACCCTTGAACTGAAGCAATATAGGGTCACTATCTTGTTTCTCCTTAACCTCTGCTGCAAATGAAGATTCTACTCCATTTTGAACTATCACACCACCTTCTAACGTGTCCATAAGGCAAACTTCTAAGAGAGCCTGCCGATGAACATCTCTGGCTAGTTCTCTCTTTTTGTCCTCCATATGAGATACACTACCCATAGACAGTTTACTGAGAGCATCCACCACTACATTGGCCTTACCCGGATGGTAGAGCACATTCATGTCATAATCCTTGAGGAACTCAAGCCATCTCCTCTGACGAAGGTTCAACTCCCTCTGGGTGAACACATACTGGAGGCTCTTATTATCTGTGAACACGTCAACATGCACACCATACAAATAGTGCCTCCAAATAATTAGGGAAAACACCACCGCTGCAAGCTCGAGGTCATGAGTCGGGTAATTCTTCTCATGGACCTTAAGCTTTCTGGAAGTATAAGCTATGACCTTACCCTGCTGCATTAATACACAACCCAGGCTGAATCTGGATGCATCACAATAAACCACATAACCATCTGAACCCTCTGGTAGAGTCAAGACAAGAGTTATAGTCAACCTGGTCTTCAGTTCTAAGAAACTCTTCTCAGACTCATCTGACCACTAAAACTTGACATTTTTCTGAGTCAACTTGGTCAATGGGGAAGCTATGGATGAAAATTCTTCGAAGAATCTTTGGTAGTAACCAGCCAAACCCAAGAAACTTCTGATGTCGGTCGGAGAGGTGGGTCTGGGCAAGTGCTTTACTACCTCAATTTTCTAGGTATCAACACATATCCCTTCTTTGGATACCACATGACCAAGGAAAGCGACATACTGTATTCAGAATTCACACTTGCTGAACTTAGAGAATAGTTAGAGATCCTTGAGAGGATATTTGGCATCCTAGAGTTGGTTGAATAAGTCATCAATCCTGGGGATAGGATATTTGTTCTTGATTGTGACTTTATTCAACTGGCGGTAGTCTATACACATTCTGAGAGAACCATCTTTCTTACGCACGAACAACACTGGGGCACCCCATGGTGAGATATTGGGTCTAATGAAGCCTTTATCCAAAAGGTCATTCAACTGATGTTTTAGTTCCTTAAGCTCAGCTGGAGCCATTCTGTAAGGAGGAATTGAAATAGGCTGGGTATCTGGAAGGAGATCAATTCCGAAGTCGATTTCCCTTTCTGGAGGAACTTCGAGAAGATCTTGTGGGAATACCTCTGAAAACTCACTGACTACTGGAACTGACTCAAGAGTTGGGGTTTCAGAGTTTGAATCCTTAACCAGAACTAGATAATAGATATACCCTTTGGAAATCATTTTTTGGCCTTAAGGTAGGAAATGAAATGACCTACAGGTACTGAATTACTACCCTTCCACTCTAGGACTGGCTCTTTAGGAAACTAAAACCGAACGATCCTAGTTCTGCAATCGACTGAGGCATAACAAGAATGTAACCAATCTATACCTAGAATGATATCAAAGTCTACCATTTATAACTTTACAAGATCTACTGAGGTGACTTTTGGGAAACTGTCACTGGGCAATTTCTATATACCCGTCTAGCTATAACTGGGTCACCAACTGGTGTAGATACTGAGAAGGGTTCTAGGAGAGTTTCTGGACTGACAGCAAAGTTTACTGCTATATATGGAGTTATAGAGGAAAGTGTAACCCAAAGGTCTAACAATGCAAAAGCATTAGTATTAAAGACTCGTAACATACTTGTGACCACATCGGGAGAATCTTCCTGGTCTTGACGACCCTGAAGTGCATACAACCTGTTTTGGCATTGGCCGCCACCTGTGCCAGATGAGGTTTCCTGCTAAGTAGGACGATCGGCTGGAGCTACTATAGAACTGGTCTGAGGCTGAGGGCGAATAGATTTACCCTTCTGAGAAGCTGTGGGACAATCCCTCTTCATGTGGCCTGGCTTACCACATCTGAAGCAATTTACACTGCCTGCCATGCACTCACTTTGGTGGTTCCTACCACACTTCTTACACATCGGATTAGTGCGCCCACTGGTAACAGAACCTTGGGACTTGGAGCCAGGCGCTCTACCCCGTAGGTCCTTCCTGAACTTAGACACTGGGGCACTAGCAGAAGATGGAGCTGGTGCTGAATTTTTCTGTCAAAATTAAGAGCGATTCCCACCCTCTGATCTCTGCTGAAAGTGGTTATACTCATCTGTCCTAGCCCTCTTAGAAACACCTCCCCTTTCCTTGATCTTCTCCTCCTTAATCTGTTGAGCATAAGTAACTAACCTGGAGAAGTCTATTTCCTTCACAAGCATGGCCGTCTTGCATTCCTTGACCATATCATCGGACACACCTGACACGAACTTGCTCATGCGAGCTCATGAGTCAGCTACTATCGCTGAAGCATACTTGGATAACTATGTGAACTTCAGAGCATAGTCCTTTACACTCATGTCATCCTACCTTAAGTTGATTAACTCCTGAAACTTAGCTTCCCTGAGCTCTAGTGGAAAGAACCTGTCCAGAAAAGTAGTCCTGAACATATCCCAAGTCACTGGTCCTGCATTGGTACAGCGGGATTTCTTCCACTGCTGGTACCAAGTGTAGGCCATTCTTTTTAGCTGATAAGCGGCCAAGTCTGCACCCTCGACTGGAGTGACACCCATAATGTCAGTGACCTTCTGGATGTCCTCAAGGAACTCATGGGGATCCTCTTCTGACTTGGACCCATGAAACTCTGGAGGTTCATCTGAGTGAAGTCCCAGATTCTGGCTGTAGCAGCATTGACCTGAGGTGGAGCTGGTGTGGCAGCTTGCTGGTTGACTTGGGCGGTCATGGCTTGAGCGAGCACTTGAAAGGCATCCCTGAATGGCATGCGTAACTTGCTCGTTCAAGGGGTCTGCTAGGGCTGCTGGATGATTTCTAGCATTAGCCCTACTTGGAGGCATTTTTTTGAAATGCGAAGAGCACGAGTTAGAATAGAGAGAGATCAAATAGAGTTCACACTCTGTAGCACGAGCTGGAAAAGAAAGAAGGGAAGTTATTCCTAATAACGTCTCATAGCCCTTCCTCCATAAGTGTGGCGCGCTTCACACCCATGAAGAATACTCTACTTGACGCGTCTTTCAGACATCCTAGGACACTGGAACCTTAAGATCTGATACCAAGTTTGTCACGTCCTGAGGCTACCCCCTAGACGCGACACAGTATTTAGTGTCATTAGTGACCCCAAGATAACCCATGGAATATCTATGAAACTAAGTAATCTTAAGCAATTCATTGAGCGGAAGCTGAAATAATACAATATCTAAAAATGGGAAGAACCCAAAAGTCTATATATAAAAAGTATAGTGTTATCTAAAAGTAACACCAACAACTACTGAGTCTAATCTATGTCTGAAATCCATCTAACTGAATAGGAGTTGCTGGGACATGCCCCCAGCTAACTCTAATGAATCTGAAAACTGAAGATAAATACTGAAATAAAGGCATGTCTATTGTCCTCGAACTATTGAGGACTCACCTTTGAGCTGCTGAGAATGGACCAGAGGTCAAATTAGGCGCGATCTGGATGCTGAGTGCCTGAACCTACATCATGAAATGATATAGCAAAAAAGTATGCGTCAGTACTTTGAATATACTGAGCATGCAGGATACAAGCTGGATTGAACAATATATATATATATATATACACACATAACTGAACATTTCTGTAATTGAGAGTTGTACCAAATGCAATGACCAAGTAGAAATCATGAAATAATATGATGATCTGAATACTGAACATGAGTACTGAATACAAGGTCAATGCACATGAATCTGACTGTGGGAGATACTACTAACCGACATACCCCAAGCTGAGCTAACTGTGGGGACAAGATGTAACCCTGGATGGAAGGGCGTTCATACCTTGCCAAGGGTACAAATAAGTATGATGTGGATCCATTGCTGATGTCCACAAGAGACAAGGAGGTGCAGCCTAGTCTGACAGCTGACTCTTTCAAACCTACGATGGCGCGGTAGTTCTGGGACTTGGGGATTGCTACTAAGGTTCATAGCCTAAGCTGACAGTTAAGCCCTCATCCCTAGTGCGCTCGGTACTAAGTTGACTCCCAACTGAATACAAGTTAGCATGCAACTATAACACTGGATAGCTCAAAATACTGATATAATCTGAGAATGCACATAGCCATGCTGTAGGATATGACATTCAAATTTTGAAATCTGATCATATGACTGAGTTTGCCTAACAAGTATAATCTATGGAGTACTGAAAATTATAACAAGTTAGGATTCTGAATTCTGTACATGAATTATACTGATTATCCAGGAAACATGGACTAAGCCTTATATAATTCCATAACATCTGAATATCAAGAGATCTCTAAGGTCTATGAACCCTAGGTTTAAGCATTCATGGAGAACTGAAGGAATTTTGACTGAGTGATAGGGACCTAATGGGTGAAAGGAACCCACTAGCGAAATCCCATATACCTGAATGAAGATTCTATGGTTGAACCTTTGGATTCTGAGAGAAACTTGGAAAAGAACCCTCTTTGCCTTGTTCTTGAGAGAGAACATTCTATTTCTTGAGATATTTGCTAAGTACGAATAATTTTGGAGTAATCAGGGAAAATAGAGTTAGAGACCCTTTAATTACTCCCAAAACGACTTAGGGGCTGAAATAAAATAACTGGGAAAAGACTGGACTGCCCCCACTTAAAGATAAAATTTCTGGGAAATATCACCGCCAGACAGGCCGCTCGACGGGCGTCAGACCTGCGACGGCCCATTGTCCCTGGCATAAAAAAAAGGCAGGTGAGGATGGTCCCCTGGACGTTTCCCACGAGCGGCTCCAATGGCCCGTCGCCTCGGCGACTCCCATGGCGCTAGCCTGTCAGGGCAAGTGAGGCTGGGTCAGGGTGACTGACATTCTCTCACGGGCTGTTTGATGGCCCGTTGGACTTCCGACGCCAGTCGAGTCCCTCTTTAGATTGGAGTCGGCTGACAAGGGAACCTGGTCGCCTCTCACGGGTACCCTCATGGGCTGTCAGACCTCCGACACCCGTGTTGCTTTCCTGGGATGAGATTTTCTGAGTTTTTCCCAAGTTCTGAGTTTAGAAGCTGGTTTAAATTCTAGGGTGTTACATCTGAAGTAGTCCAGCAGGTCTTTGGTGGTCATACTTCACCTATTGACAATTTTGACAATTAGAAACAAAATTAGCTATGTCCCTTTTAATCCTGGGCCACCAGTAAAGTTGCCTCAAATCCCTGGACATCTTGGTTATACTTGGATGAATCGAATATCGCAATCCATGAGCCTCTGCTAAAACTTTTTGAATAATGTCATCAACTCGAGGAACACAAATCCTTCCTCTAAAATTTAACACGCTGCCAAAATTCAACGTGGCATCCCCGGACTCTCAAGATATTGCCTTGCTCCGAAGCCTGCTCAACTGCAAATCCTGAAATTGTTGGGCCTTTATCTCTTCTATGAATATGGATTTGACCTCAATACTGGTCAACACCCCACCCTGTTCTGAAATACGTAAGTGTATGAACCTAGATTCCAAGGCCTGAATCTCCCTTACCAATGGTCGTTTGGACACACCCAAACAAGCCAAACTGCCCATGCTAACTGTCTTCCGGCTCAATGTATCTGCCACCATATCAGCCTTACCTGGATGGTACTGAATGGTCATATCATAGTCCTTTAACAAATCCATCCACCTTCTCTGCCTCAGATTCAAGTCCTTCTGGGTAAAAACAAGCTACAAACTGTGATGGTCGGTGAACACCTCACACTTGACACCATAGAGATAGTGTCTCCAAATCTTGAGTGCAAACACCACCGCTGCCAAGTCTAAGTCGTGGGTTGGGTAATTCCTCTCATGAACTTTCAACTACCTGGATGCATAGGCTATCACATTCCTGTCCTGCATCAACACAGCACCCAAACCCAAATATGAAGCATCACAATAAATAATAAAGTCCTTACCTTCAACCGGCAAAGACAAAATAGGAGCCGTGGTCAAAAGTGTCTTGAGCTTTTGGAAGCTCTCCTCACACCTGTCGGACCACAAAAATGGTACCTCTTTCTGAGTCAGCCTCATCAAGTGAGTAGCAATAGATGCAAAGTCTTTGAAAAACCTATGATAGTAGCCTGCGAGCCCAACAAAACTCCTTACTTCAGTCTCAGAGCTAGGACGGACCCAACTCTTGACTGCCTCAATCTTCTGGGGATCCATCATCACCCCCTTTTATGACAATACATGCCCCAAGAATGCGACTGAAGTCAACCAAAATTCACACTTGGAGAACTTCGCATAAAGCTTTTCGTGACTCAATATTTCCAACACAATACGGATATGTTCGGCATGCTCCTCCCTACTCTTGGAGTAGATCAAAATATCGTCAATAAAAATAATAAAGAATGAGTCCATATAAGACTTTAATACCCAATTCATAAAACTCATGAATGTTGTCGGTGCA
The DNA here is from genome assembly GCA_003996215.1 of Jaltomata sinuosa. Lineage (NCBI taxonomy): Eukaryota > Viridiplantae > Streptophyta > Magnoliopsida > Solanales > Solanaceae > Jaltomata > Jaltomata sinuosa. Next base: position 110,059 of record QJPP01002372.1, read on the forward strand.
TTAGTCAACCCAAACGACATCACTAAGAACTTGTAATGTCCATACCAAGTGCGGAAAGCAGTCTTAGGAATATCCTCAGGCCTAATCTTTAACTGATGGTACCCTGACCTTAAGTCAATTTTTGAAAGTATAGATGCTCCTTGTAACTGGTCAGAAAGATCATCAATACGGGGTAAAGGGTACTTATTTTGGATGGTAACCTTGTTTAACTGCCTGTAGTCTATGCACATCTGCATACTACTATCCTTTTTCTTCACAAATAAGACCGGAGCACCCCAAGGTGAAGCACTGGGACGGATAAAACCCTTGTCTAAGAGTTCCTGGAGCTGAGTCTTAATCTCATTTAACTCTATCAGAGCCATACGATATGAAGGAATGGAAATTGGGCGAGTGCCCGGATCCAAGTCAATACAGAAGTCAATATCCCTGTTCGGAGGCATACTAGGAAAATCTACCGGGAACATCTCCTGAAAATCTAAAAGAACCAAAACTGACTCAATAGATGGGAACTCCATACTATCATCCCGGAGATGAGCCAAAAAGGCTAAACACCCTCTCCCCACTAGCTTCCTAGCCCGAACAAAAAATATGATCTTAACCGGCTTAGGACTGTACACACCTTCCCACTCTAGCCTATTCTTACCCATAATCTCTAGAGCCACAGTCTTGGTGTTACAATTCAATACAACATGATAAGGAGATAACCAGGTCATGCCCAAAATAATATCGAAGTCTACCATATCCAGAATTACCAATTCTACCCAAGTATACAACCCCAAAAATACAATAGAACAAGCACGATAAACATGACTCACAATCACGAACTCTCCAATCGGGGTGGAAACATGGATAGGGAAATAAAGGATATCATAAACCAAGTCCAGACCCAAGGCAAAATTCACAGACACATATGAATATATAGAACCTGGGTCAAAAAGTATCGAAGCCATCCTATCACAGACAAGAATTGTACCTGTGATCATTGTGTCTGATGCCTCTGCCTCAGGATTTCCTGAAAAAGCATAACAGTAAGCTCGGTCATCAATCCGTGCAACTTCTTTGGTCGGCTGCACCGCACCTCTGCCTGCGCTGCCATTCCCTCTATCTCCTCGACCTCCCTGAAAGTTACCTCACCCACCCTATGGATGACCTCTAGCATAGCCACCTCTACCTACTGGTACCACAACCTTAGACTGCTGTTGAGACTGATGACCAGTCTGTCTGTGAGGGCATTCCCTATTTAAATGGCCCAGATCACCACAATGAAAATAACCACGATCAAGTGTAGGACTGCTGATAGATGTGTAAGAAGCTCTCTGGCCTCTAGGAGCTGAAAACTGCTGATTAGCTCCCGAACGACCACCTGTAGCAGCTGGCAGAGCTGACTGAATAGGACGGGCAAAGTACACCTGCTGATTGTGGCCCCTGGAGTATGAACCACTATAATTCCCATCATTACGGGGCTTCTTGGCTAACACTTTAGACTGCCCGACCTACTTGACCCCTTCTAACTTCTTAACATAGTTTGTGACCTCATTGAAGCCCTACCCTGCTGAAGTCATGTGCACCGATAACACCTGTAAATCCATATTCAAACCCTTCACAAATAATCGAATCCGCTTCTCGTTAAAACCCAAAAACTGTGTAGCAAAATAAGACAAGGCATGAAACTTATCCTCATAAGAAGAGACCAACATGTTACCCTGTTCCAGATCCAGGAACTCATCTTTTTGCAATCTCTCAAGGTACCAGGTGTGTACTTCTCCAAGAAGAGAGCCTGAAACTGCTCCCAAGTCAGTGGGGGAAAAATAGATGACTGACATTTCACATGAAACCTCCACCACTGTTTAGCATCACCCTGCAGCTGAAAGGTGACAAACTCAACCCCATGTTATTGCACAATGCCCAACTTGTGCAGCCTCTCATAATAGTCCAATATGAACTCATAAGCATCTTCTTTTTCAGTACCCTGAAATGTAGGAGGTTTCAGTTTAAGGAACTTGGTCAGCATCTCATGCTCATTTTATGTCATGACCGAACCTAGCACTGGTCTGAAGAAGTCATCTGTGCCCGACACCGCATCCATTCTAGGAGCTGTAGTAGCCGCTGGCTGAGTACCCATAACCTGATCTGCAGTTCTCGTGGGGTTGGCTCCAACACCAACCAGCCAACTCAGGAAGGACTATACATGCTGAAATGATGCTGGTGTGATAGGGTGGAGGTCTGCACCTCCGGCCCGTGCTGCCTCCGCCTGCTCTACACCCTCCTCAACAGCAACCTCGATCTCCTCTTCAACCTGATTTAAGGGTGGGGGAGGGGTCACTTCACGTGCTCCTCTAGCCGCTTGAGCTCCACCTCTGGCGGGTGTTTGCCTACCTAGGCCCCTGCCTCTGCCCCTTCCTCTACCTCTGATAGCCGGGCCCGCTGCTCTCGCTCCGTTGTTCCTTGTGTTAACCATCTGCGGATAGAAGAGTGAACGAAGTCAGATACCAATTAGAATCAAGTTATAGCATGAAGGGAGAAAGAAGAGAGAGTTTCTAAAGTACTATAGCCTCTTGAAGAAAAGTATGGACATCTCTGCACCATTCCGGATGACTCTACTAGACCAGTTTTGGTATAACGAGATCAACGAACCTAGGGCTCTGATACCATCTTTGTCATGACCCAGACCGCTGTGAGTGGCACCCACCCAATACCCTCGGGTGAGCGGACCAATTCTGACCCAACACTTAATCATCCTAGCAGCTTAAAACCAAAGCATAAAATAAACTAGCAATAAAATCTCAAATACTATTTCATAAAACTACGGAAACATCCTCCCTAGAACCTGAAAGTCATCGTACAAAAATATTCTATCAAATTGTCTAGAAAATAAGGGGATGCAACCCCAAATAAGCAAGAGTTTAAGCCCGAAACAAGTGGGCTATAACTAAACAGAAAGAAACCAAGGTAGCTCAATCGAAGCATCTCACCCTTGATGTCTGAAAGCGTTGGGACTAAAGGTGAGGTCTCGTATCAGCCGTCAGAAGATTGCATGTAATCACAAAAAGAAACGCAAGTGCAGAATCAGTACACAACCACTTTGTACTGGTAGGATCATCAGCCAATTATAATTAAATAATATATGAACAGTAACTAAAGCCAAGTAAAGCACATGAAACATGTGAACAAGCCAACATATATCTCTAGACTATAAGTCTCCTCCTAGCTTATCCCCACATGTAATCCACTTCACAACCATTGAAAACATTCAATGACAACACAATAAACATTCCATTTTACTTAGCCCGAACCCACTCTGGGATACCCCTAACAACACCTATGTGTTAAACATACAACCCGGTCTACATCAAGACCAACTCACAATCAAATATAATAATAATCTGTCCTCTCAAGGACGCTATGCAATATTAATTTAGCAACACACCCCGGTCCACTCATGGAACCATCATAAGAATTGCACAATGCAATAAAATAAACTCGTACCAGGCGTGGTACCCGAGCCAACTAGTTAGTATCCCGTACCAGGCGTGGTACCCGAGCCAACCATTTGTTATCCGTACCAGGCGTGGTACCCGAGCCAACATTAGTATCCCATACATGGCGTGGTACCCAAGCTAACATTAGTGTCCCATACATGGCGTGGTACCCGAGCCAACCAAATGTCACACAGAATCCACAATCACAAACAATGAACAATCAACACTTGTAAACCCACAAGCAATAACATCTAGTTCATTTCACAAGACTGCTAACATGACACTTAGACTTTCCTAAATCATTCCCTAAGCATGAAACTCATACAATACTTAAGCAAAATTACACGAACATACAATGCATACAGGAATCAATAACCATCACCTACCTCGAAAAATTCCAAGCTCTACTCAATCGAAGCTTTCCTGTTTCCCAAAGTTCTTGCCGGTTCTTGGTCTAAAACAACACACAATAACCAAAATCAATTCTTATGGCCTAATAGTTACCCGGATTATGCAAAAATCCCAAACCTCAGGCCAACCATGATCATCCCACCCTTTTTCCTGGGCTTTTTCACCATTAATTCATCTATTCCTACCATTTTTATAGATACATTTAGAGAATTAAGGTCACATGATCATAATCTAATAAAATCATCAACACCCAAGAACTTCTACACCTTAGAATCCCCTATTTCCCCGGATTCTACCATCTTAGATCATTCCAAACCTTTTCCCAAGTCCACCCCTAGCAATTTTATAGCGTAGGAAGGATAGTATGGAGTTAGGGGAGTAGAATTCTTACCTTTAGGATGAAAATTGGTGGAAAACTGATGAAAATTTCCAAAAATTGCCTTGCCCTTCTCCCAAAATGTGTTGAGGAAAACTGACTATTTTTGGGAAAGTTTCTACATTAAATCCCGTCTTGCTCCACTATAGCGGTCTGCTCTGCTATAGCGGTACCGGTATAGAAGAATCGACCGCTATGGCAGAGGCTGATCGACGTTAACTTCCGTTGTAGCAGTATTTTCTCCTCTATGGCGGAGGTTGCTATGGTGGTGTGTCAACCTCTATGGTGGTTGACATGGAACAGAAAGTCGTAAAGTCCCCCAAATTGGTCCATTTTACAACACACTCATTTTTCTAATGTTCCAAAATAACCCCTTTACGTCAACCTCGATATCGGGAGTTCTACTTACCCGAATTTAATTTTGAAAAGTCTCTCAGACTCCTTTATGTCTTAGCTAAATGGAAAACCAGCTCAAAATAGGATACGTAACCCAATTCTTACCCGGATTGCCCTAAACCATGCTTCACTCCAAAATCGACCGAGACTAGCCTAGCCCAGAATTTTCAACTCCCAAGTCCGAAAGTTTTCTGACTTGAAACTTAGCTCAAAAAATCTATCCGTAATGACGAACCCGGTTGTTACAAAGAGAAACACAAGAAACTATCCCAAAAAAAAAAGAATCCATTGTAATTGTTAACTATGTACAACTCATATATTATCTTTAAATTTATTAACTAAAGTAATAAAGAAAAGGAGAAAAGATGATGATCATGAATGCAAGAAAATGAATTGAATAAAATAAAACTAAAAAGGAAAGTAGAAGAAAGGTCGTATATTTTTGATAAAGTTTGATCAATATATTACTTGTTGGATATTTCAAAAAGAAAAATAATTATTTTAATATCTCAAAATGTAATTAAAGCAGAAATTTATTTGGTCAAAATTATTACTCCTCTTTAAAGTCATTCTGTTCCCAACGTTCCTTTTCCTTTCAAGTAAATGATCTTTAATTTCTTGTCTTTATTTGTCTTAATGACATTAGATATTTGAGGCTTGTGAACGTTGGTAGAATAGAGCATTTTGCTATATATAGTTGACTTTTGGATGTTCTAAGAGAGAAGTCTTCTGCCCATATTCGTTGCTATATATCTTTTCTTCATTTTTTGAGAGATGGATTTTTCTTATGAACGAATCTTTATACTAGAAGAGCTTGTTGAATCTTGGAAGATACACCCATAACGGGTGAAATATCCTTAAGGACAGTGTCACTTGACATGCCTCAAGCTATGATGAATTTCCTATGTGTTTGCATTCAAGTATTTTTCATAAGATTTTCAACAATCTTAAGGATATTTTTATACTCTATTCTTATGGGAAATTAAGAGAGAGATAAAAATGAGTTACTGATAATTGAGAAAACTGTTTGGCGTATTGAAGAAGAAGGAAAGAGAAATATGGAGTCCTTTACATTGTTCTTCGATTCACAATCACAATTGTCATCGTCGGTGTCTCGTAATTGCTCAATTTATGATACATTGAAGAACTTTTGGCAGATCTCTCCCGTCGGTCAAACTCATCTCAAAAAGGTCTACCTTTCATTATGTTGTGTGCTTTAGTAGCATCAGCTGCTGGAGCTAATCTTCACATTTTTTGGAACATTGGTGGTCTTCTTATGATGCTAGAATACGTGGGAAGCATCGTATGAATGATATTTAAAGGAGCATGTATTGGTCCTCTGGTTGAATTGGCCATTGACTTTGACCCAAGATTCAAAAATGTGTTGGAATTCTCAAGCCTGGGATGCTTATGATGTTTTGTACTGCTAATCCAGTGCTGCTCACGAAAAAAGGTAGTTGGTAAAATTATTTTATCAATTTTGTTGAGATAATTATAGCCGTAAAATGAGAGAAAATTACAACAAAGCAGGTATGTAGACTTGCTGTCATTTTTATTACTTTTAATAGAAGTAATTATTATCTTGTGTATGACAAACTATGTCATCATACCCCTCAACATAGAAGAAAATTCAGAGAAATGATAATTTTTCTAAATAAATAAATTTGACTAAGCGAATGATATAAATTATTATGCTCATTTCTCAAATGAATCTTGCGACCAATATGAGAAATTGAGTGTTAGACTTTGATGTGTTTGAACACATTTGTGTTATAAACTAAAATAGTTTGTGTCCTACACCCAATAAGTTGAAGAAGAAGAAGAATTTATATATGTTGGTGATTCTAGAACACTCAAGTTCCTAGAATGAAAAAATTCTTCTTATTAAAACTCACATAGAAAAAATATGGGCATTATTTGATGTGATACATGATTTTAATATTTGTGTCAACATGATTTCTATGTGAATATTAAGAAAAGTTGGTGAAGATTTTATTTGAGTTTGATAATGTGTTAACAAAAAATGTTGTTGTGGTGATGAGTATTATAAACATGATTTATTTGTGGTTAACATTTTTCAAGATGAAAATGTTAGTGCTTATGTTACTTGATTATACATATGATTTTTGACATGTTAGACATACATTCTCATTGTGATTGAAATTAGACCAACTATGAAATCATATGCTTGTGTTTTTTAGATTATTTAAATTTTAGAATTTTGATTGTCTGTTAATAAATGTTGCCATGTTAGTTTTGAGTTATAGAAATATTATTTTTCTACATTAAAAGTTTTGAAAATGTGGGGATTATGGTGTCTTACTAGAGCTATGTCGAGATTTTATTTTTTTCTAAAGTGATATTTCACTTGATCTTATTATTTAAAAATGGTTTGAAAATTAAGATGAAGCTTTTGATATATTTTAATGTACAAACTTTTATGTTATATACAAAATTAGAAACGTTATGAAATGTGAAAAATTTATCCCTATGTTCTGAAATATTTAAAAGTATCGGGTATCTAGCTAAAGTTATGTTACATGATCCTAAGAAATATTGGATCTAAATTTTTTTATAGTGTGTTTATTGAATGTGCTATCAATAGTGTTCCATCTTGAATTGTTGTTATAGTGATGTGATTGAATGCAACGTTATAGTGAAAGAAAAATTATTGAGTTTTTGAGAAGTGAAAATATTTCACGACGCCTTATTCATAATTATTTTGAAAAAAAAAATGATGATGACTTTTACAATTTTATTATTGACAATATTGATATTAAATAAAGTTGACTTCCCATTGTACTAGAAGGATACAATGATGCTAATTGAATTTTTGATTCACATGAGACAAAGTCCTTGAGTGATTAAATTTTATCCTTAGTGGGGGTGTCATATTATAGAATTTGAATTTTCTAATTTGAAGTTGGCTGGAGAGTTAAGAGACCTCTTAGTGAGTATTCAGGTCGAAATAAAACTAATGTGTCTATATATATATATTTTTGTAACGACTGGATCCGTCGTTATAGGTAAATCTTCCGTGCCAAGTTTTGGGTTAGAAAACTTCCGGGTTTGGGAGTTGAAAATTTTAGGCTAGGCTAGTCTCGAACAATTTTTGAGAAAAGTATGTTCTAGGGCAATCTGAGTAAGAATTGAGTAATGTATCTTGTATTGATATAGTTTTTCCATTAGCCAAAATATTAAGGAGTCCAAAGGACTTTTCAGAAGTAAATTCGGGTAAGTAGAACTCTCGGTATCGAAGTTGACGTGAAGGGGTTGTTCTGGAACATTAGGATTTAAGGTGTGTTGTAAAATATGCATTTTTGGGGGATTTTCTGAGGTTCTATTCCGTGTCAACCGCTATAGAGGTTGATACTGTTCTACAGCGGCCACCGCTATAGCGGAGAAATTTTCGCTATAGCCGAAGTCAACGTCGGTCAGTACCGCCATAGCGATCGATTCTGCTATGGCAGTGTCGCTATAGCGGTGTACGGATCACTACAGCAGATTAAGTTAGTATTAATGCAAAAAATTCTCCAAAAACGTTTAAAATTTCTTAAGAACGTTTTGGGAAAGGGCTAAGGTGATTTTAGCGATTTCAAGGTAGTTTTCTACTAAATTTCATCCTAAAGGTAAGGTTTTCATTCCCCGTATCCGTATTTTGATTTTCATATCTTAGAAACTATAATCTTAGGCTTGGAAGAATGTTTGGAATAACCTAGGATGGTAGAATCCAGTAGAAAAAGGGGAATTCTAGGTGTAGAATTCGTGGGTTATGATTATTATCGCTTATGCATGTTTGAAACACCTTTATTCGCTAAATGTAATCATAAAAATGGTACTTTAGTGAGAATTAATGGTGGAAAAGTCCGAGAATGGATGGAATGATTATGGTTTGGCCTGGGGATTAGGACTTGTGTATAATATGGATATTTTAGGCTAGTGAATTGATTGTAGTTGTTGTAATTGTGCTTAGACCAAGAGCAAGCAAAAGCTAAAGAAAATGGGGAGGCTCCGGTCCAGTGAAGTTTCCAAAAGCAATTCGAGGTAGGTGATGGTTATTGTCTTGCAAAATGCAATGTATATACATGTAACTATAGCTTAGTAATGTATGTGCTTTCGCGCCCAGGAAAGGAAGTTATGAATGTCCAAGTATTTGGGGTGTCAATTATATGAAGTGAACTTGATTATTGCTTGTTGATTTTACAAGGGTGTTCTCTGTTCATTTAATGTTTTACTATTGGTTTTGTGTGATATTCGATTAGCTCGGGTACCACACCTAGTACAGGATACTAACGGTTGGCTTGAGTACCATGCCTGGTACAGGTTCTATATTATTTGGCTTAGGTACCATGCCTGGTACAGGTTTAATTATACATTATTGACTGTGTTTATCGATGGTTCCATGAGTAAACCGGGTTAATTATTGAATTTGTGATTGATTATATTGGTCCTTGAGAGGCCGAGTTGTTACACTTAAATGTGGGGATGGTTCTGGGATGGATCGAGTATCGCATGTTAACACTTAGGTATTGGTCTAGGGATCCTTGATTGGTCCAGGTAATAAAAAGGTAAATGTCATGGTTTTGTTGTTGTAAAATGATTGTTGAACCTGTTCCCTGTGGTTGATGAGTTAGAAGGTAGGATGATAGCCTAGAGTCTTATTACTGGTTGTTGCTACATGGTTGTACTGCTTACTCAGTTTTGGTTTATTTTATATTTATTGTTTATTGGAGCTGGCCGATGTCCTACCAGCACACAGTGGTTGTGTACTGATTCTGCACTTGTTTTCTTTTTATGAGTACAAGACATCTTCTGGCGGCTCCTACACGACCTCAGATCTAGTCTCGATGATTCTTGATTTCAAGGGTGAGCTGCTTCTATTGGGCCACCTTGTTTTCATTCAGTTAATTTTAGTCCATCTGTTTCGGACTTAGATTCTTATTGTTGGGGTTGCATCCCTGTTCTAGACATTTAATAGATTTTTTTGGTATGATGACTTTCAGTTTCTAGGGGTATTTTCCCAAGATGTTATTAGTTGTGGTTTAGATGTGAATGGTAGTTCTTTATTTTAATGCAAACTGGTTTTAAGTTGTTAGATTGATTAAGTGTTGGATTGGTATTGGTTCGCTCATCTAGGAGTTTCGGGTGGGTTCCACTCATGGTGGGTTGGTTAGTGACAAAGATAGTATCAAAGTCCTAAGTTTGTTGATCTCGTCATATCAAAATGGGTCTAGTAGAGTCTTGCGAATTGGTACAGAGACGTTTGTACTTTTGTTCGAGAGGCTATAGGACTTTAGGAAACTATCTCTTCTTCCTTCCTTCGTGCTATAACTCGATTCCAATTGGTATCTGGTGATACAAATTGGTATCTAACTTCTTTCACTCTTTTTTCCGCAGATGGTTAACACCAGATGTAACAGAGCGAGAGAGGCGGTCCCAATGGTCCGAGGGAGAGGAAGGGGCAGGGGAAGAGGTAGGGAAACACCCACCTGGGGTAGAGCTCAGGCAGCTGCAGGTGCAAGGGCATCGACCCCTCCCCCACCCCAGGATCTGGCTGAGGAGGAAGTTTAGGTTGTTGTTGAGGAGGGCGCAGAACAGGAGGAGGCGGCACCGGCTGGAGGTGCAGGCCTTCCCCCTATAACGCCTGAGGTATTTCAGCAGGTGTGGACTTTTCTGAGTGGGATGCTTGATGCTGGAGCTACCCCTACTGGTACTGCAAATCGGTTCTAGGCACCCAGCCAACAGTAGTAATGGCTCCCAAGATAGATGCGGCATCGGGTACTGATGATTTCTTCCATCCGATGCTAGGTCCGGTTATGATGGGAATGAGCATGAGATACTGACTAAGTTCTTGAAAGTGAAACCTCCTACATTTTAGGATACTGAGAAAGATGATGCTTATAAGTTTATTCTGGACTGTTATGAGAGGCTGCATAAGATGGGAATTGTGCAGTAGCATGGAGTAGAGTTCGTCACCTTCTAGCTTCAGGGTGATGCCAAGCAGTGGTGGAGGCTCATATGGAGTGTTGGCCATCAGCTTTGCCTCTGTTGACCTGGACGGAGTTTCATGATCTTTTCTTAGAGAAGTGTGTGCCCTGCACCTTGAGGGATCATAAAAAGGATGACTTTCTGGCTCTTGAGCAGGGTAACATATCGGTTTCAGCCTATGAGGCCAAATTTCATGTCTTATCACACTTTGCTACTCAGCTTCTGGGTACAGAAGAGGAGAGGATTCATCTATTTATGAAGGGCCTGAATACTGAGTTGCAGGTGTTGTCTGTGCATATGACCTCAGCGGGAAGGAGTTTCAATGAGGTAACAAATTATGTGAAGAAATTGGAAGGGGTCAGGCAGGTTGGGCCGGTAATGTGTTATCCAAGAAGTCCCGGAATGAGGTAATTACAGTGGTTCATTTTCCAGGGGTCAAAATCAACAGGTATATTCTGCGCGTCCTATTCAGTCAGCCCTATCAGCTATTACAGGTGGTCGTCCAGGAGCCAGTCAACAGTTTTCAGTTCCTAGAGGCCAGAGAACTTCTTATACTTCTACTAATAGGCCTACTCTTGACTGCGGGTGCTTTCATTATGGTGATTTGGGTCATTTCAAGAAGGAGTGGCCTCACAGGCAGGCATGTAATTAGACTCAGCAGCAGTCTAAGGCTGTGGTTCCGGCAGGTAGAGGTGGCTATGGTAGGGATCATCCACAGGGTGGGTGAGGTAATTTTTAGGGAGGCCCAGGAGACAAAGAGAATGGCGGTGCAGGTAGGGTAGTATGGAAGCTAGCCAGGGAAGTTGCTCAGATTGATGACTAGGCCTACTATTATGATCTTCCAGGGAAGTCTGAGACTGAAGCTTTAGAAGTTGTGATCACACGTACAATTCTAGTCTATGATAAGATAACCTCTATACTGTTTGACCCAGGTTCTACTTATTCATTTTTTTTTTGTGAAATTTGCTCTGGGTCTGGATTTGGTTTGGGATGTCCTTGATTCGCCTATTCATGTTTCTACCCTGGTTGGAGAGTCTGTGATAGTAACCCATGTTTATCGTACTTGTCCTGTGGTGTTTGTGGGGTTGCAGACTTGGGTAGATTTGGTTATTCTGGACATGTTAGATTTTGATGTTATTTTGGGCATGACCTGGTTGTCTCCATATCATGCAGTGTTGAATTGTAATACTAAGACCGTGACTCTAGAGATTCAGGGTAAGGATAGGCTAGAGTAGGAAGGTGTGTACATGCCTAAGCCGGCTAAAATTATCTCATTTGTTCGGGATAGGAAGTTAGTGGGAAAAGGGTGTTTGGCCTTTTTGGCTCATCTCTGAGATGATAATGTGGAGTCCCCATCGATTGAGTCAGTTTCATTAGTTTCTGAGTTTCAGGAGGTGTTTCTGGCTGATTTGCCTGGCCTGCCTCCAGATAGAGATATTGAATTTTGTATAGACTTGGAGCCGGGCACTCGCCCAATTTCTATTCCTCCCTATCGATGGCCTCGGTAGAGTTGAGGGATCTTAAGACTCAGCTGCAGGAACTGTTAGATAAAGGTTTTATTCGTCCCAGTGCTTCACCCTGGGGTGCTCCGATCTTATTTGTGAAAAATAAAGACGGTAGTATGAGGATGTATATAGAATACAAGCAACTGAACAAGGTCACCATCCAAAACAAATATCCTTTACCTCGCATAGATGACCTCTTTGACCAGTTGCAGGGTGCTTCAGTATTTTCAAAAATTGACTTGAGGTTAGGGTATCATCAGTTAAATATTAGGCCTGAGGACATCCCTGAGATGACATTCCGTACACGGTATGGGCATTATGAGTTCCTAGTTATGTCATTGGGTCGACTAATGCACCAGTGACATTCATGAGCTTGATGAATGGGGTATTCAAATCATATCTGGATTCATTCGTTATTGTGTTTATAGATGACATTCTGATTTACTCCAAGAATAAGGAAGAGCATGCGTGCATCTTCGCATTGTTTTGGATATCTTGAGGCGCCAAAAATTATATGCCTTGTTCTCCAAGTGTGAGGTTTAGTTGTCTTTGATTGCCTTCTTAGGACATGTGGTGTCAGAAAAAAGGGGTGATGGTGGATCCCCAAAATATTGAGGCAGTTACGAGTTATGTCCGGCCTAGCTCCGTGATTGAGGTTAGGAGTTTTGTGGGGCTTGTAGACTACTATCGCAGATTTGTCAAGGACTCTGCGTCCATCTCTACTCACTTGACAAGGTTGACTCAGAAAGAGGTACCGTTTGTGTGGTCCGGCAAGTGTGATGAGAGCTTCCAAAATCTCAAGACACTTCTTACCACAACTCATTTTATCACTGTCGGTTGAAGGTAAAGATTTCATTCTGTATTGTGATGCTTCACATTCGAGTTTAGGTGTTGTGTTGACGTAGGAAAAGACCGTTATGGCTTATGCTTCAAGGCAGTTGAAGCCCCATGAGAAGAATTACCCAACCCATGACTTGTAGTTGGCAGTGATGGTCTTTGCACTCAAGATTTGGAGGCACTACCTCTATAGTGTCAAGTGTGAAGTGTTTCCCAGACCATCGGAGCCTGCAACATGTGTTTACTCAGAAGGGCTTGAATATTAGGCAAAGGAGGTGGATGGAGTTGTTGAAGGATTATGATTTGCCCATCCAGTATCATCCAGGCAAGGCTAATGTTGTGGCAGACGCATTGAGCCAGAAAGCAGTCAGCATGGGCAATTTGGCTTGTTTTGGGGTGTCCAAATGACCATTGTCTAGGGAGATTCAGGCATTAGAATCTAAGTTCATGCAATTGGATATCTCAAAACAAGGTGGGGTGTTGGACAGTATTGAGGTCAAATCCACATTCATAGAAGAAATAAAAGCCAAGCAGTTCCAGGATGCACAGTTGAACAAGCTTCGAAACAAGGTGGTGTTCGGAGAGGCCCAGGATGCCACATTAGACGCTAGTGGGGTTATGAGTTTCAGAGGGAGGATTTTTGTCCCGCAAGTTGATGACTTAGTTGAAAATACATTGTTCAGAGGCTTATGGTTTGTGGTATTCCATACATCCAGGCGTAACCAAAATATACCAGGACATAAAACGGCTTTATTGGTGGGTTGGGATGAAGAGGGACATAGCTGACTATGTGTCTAAGTGCCAGAATTGTCAGCAGGTTAAGTACGAGCACCAAAGGGCTGCAAGATTGCTTTAGAGGATGTCCATTCCTAAGTGGAAGTTGGAAAGGATAGCCATGGATTTTATGGTGGGACTTTCTAAGACCCTGGGGAAGTATGACTCCATTTGGGTCATTGTGGATAGGTTTCAGCTGATTTCATTCCGGTCAGGGTGGATTATAATTCGCAGCAATTGGCCAAGATTTATGTTAAAGAGATTGTGAGACTGCATGGGTTATCACTCTCCATTATTTCAGACAGGGGTAAGCAGTTTACCTCCAAGATCTAGGGTAAGTTGCACGAAGAGTTGGGCACCCAACTCACTTTCAACACGACATTTCATCCTCAGACAAATGGTCAGTCAAAGAGGAAAATTCATGTATGGAAAGACATGTTGAGAGCATGTGTGATCGACTTTGGGGGTCATTGGGACCAATTTCTACCATTGTATGAGTTCTCATACAATAACATATACCACTCCAGTATTGACATGACACCATTTAAAGCACTGTATGGGAGGGGATGTAGATCACCCATAGGGTGGTTTGAGGTAGGCAATGTGAAACCTTTGGGCGTGGACTTGGTGAGAGAAGCTCAGGAAAAAGTAAGGGGAATCCAAACCAAGTTTCTAGTAGCCCAAAGTAGGCAAAAAGAGTACGCAGATTGCAAGGTAAGAGACATGGATTTCAAGGTTGGTGAGCAGGTGTTGTTAAAAGTGTCACCAATGAATGGGGTGATGCAGTTCGACAAGAAGAGCAAGCTCAGCCCCCAATATATTAGTCCATTTGAGGTTCTCGAGATTGTAGGGCTAGTGGCTTAAAGGGTAGCACTACTACCTAGTTTATCCGGAGTCCATCCAGTCTTTCACGTATCCATGCAAAAGCGATACCATGGGGATGGGGACTATATTATCAAATGGGATTGTATTTTGCTAGACAAGGATCTTTAGTACGAAGAGGAGTCGATTGTGATTCTTGATCGGGATGTCCAAAAATTGAGAACAAAGGAGCTCAGGTTGGTGAAGGCTCAATGAAAGCATCATCCAGCTGAGGAATCCACTTGGAAAACTGAGAAGTAAATGCGGGACAAGTACCCTCACTTGTTTGAGGATGTAGGTACTATACTTTTCCTCCTTTAGGTTATATTTTTGGGTTTGATCATTCAGGGACGAATAATGGATAAATTGGTATTTGTTGTAATGACCGAGTCCATCGTTATGGGTAAACCTTTTGTGCCAAGTTTCGGGTTAGAAAACTTTCACTTTTGGGAGTTAAAAATTTTGCGCTAGGCTAGTCTTGGATGGTTTACGAGTGAAGTATGGTCTAGAGAAATCTGGGTGAAGGTTGGATAATGTATCTTGTGTTGAGCTAGTTTTTTCGTTACCCAAGACATTAAAGAGTCTGAGGGACTTTTCATAAATAAATTCGGGTAAGTAGAACTCCCCGTATCGAGGTTGATGTGAAGTAGTTGTTTTGGAACATCAGGATTTAAGGTGTGTCATAAAATGGGCACTTTAGGAGGATTTTCTGAGGTTATGTTCTGTGATTGAGATACAACGGCCACCACAATAACGGACAAATTCCTACAATAACGGAAGTCAATGTTGGTCAGCACTGCCATAACAGTCGATTCCGCTAGGGCGGCACCACTATAGCAATGTACAGACCGCTATAGCGGACTATATTGGAATTAATGCAGAAACTTTCCCAAAAATATTCAAAATTTCTGAAGAACATTTTGGGGAAGGGCTAAGGAAATTTTAGCGATTTCAAGGCAGTTTTCCATTGAATTTTGTCCTAAAGGTAAGGTTTTCGTTCCCCATATCCGCATTTCAATTCTCATCCCTTAGAAACTATAGTCTTGGGCTTGGGGGAACGTTTGGAATAACCTAGGATGGTAGAATTTGGTGGAAAAAGAGGAATTCTAGTTGTAGAATTCGTGTGTTATGATTATTATCACTTATGCATATTTGAAACACCTTTATTCGCTAAATGCAACCGTAAAAATGATAGTTTAGGGAGAATTAACAGTGGAAAATCCCGAAAATGGGTGGAATAATTATGGTTTGGCCTAGGAATTAAGACTTGTGTATAATCTGGATATTTTAGGCTAGTGAATTGATTGTAGTTGTAATTGTGTTTAGACCAAGAGCAAGCGAAAGCTAGGAAAAACGGGGAGGCTCCGATCCCGTGAAGTTTCCAAAAGCAATTCGAGGTAGGTGATAGTTATTGTCTTGCCAAAATGCAATGTATATACATGTAACTATAGCTTAGTAATGTATGTGCTTTCGTTCCCAGGAAAGGAAGTTATGAATGTCCAAGTATTTGGGGTGTCAATTATATGAAGTGAACTTAATTATTTTTTGTTGATTTTACAAGGGTGTTCTCTGTTTATTTAATGTTTTACTGCTCGAGTACCACGCCTGGTACGAGATACTAACAGTTGGCTCAGATACTATACCTAGTACAGGTTCTATATCAATTGGCTCGAGTACCACACCTGGTACAGATTTAATTATACATTATTGACTGTATTTATCGATGGTCCCATGAGTGGACTGGGTTGATTGTTCAATCTATGATTGATTGTATTGGTCCTTGAGAGGCCGGGTTGTTACACTTAAATTTCAGAATGGTCTTGTGGTAGACCGGGCATCGCATGTTAGCACTTAAGTATTGGTCTAGGGATCCTTGATTGGTGGGTAATGAAAAGGGTAAATTTCATGGTTTTGTTGTTATTGAATGATTGTTGAACCTGTTCCCTGTAGTTGATGAGTTAGAAGGTAGGCTGACAGCTTGTAGTCATATTACTGGTTGTTGCTACATGATAGTACTGCTTACTCAATTTTAGATTATTGTATATTTATTATTTATTGGAGCTGCCAATGATCCTACCAGTACACGGTGATTGTGTACTGATTTTGCACTTATTTTTTTTTATGAGTACAAGACATCTTTCGGCGGCTCCTACGCGACCTCAGATCTAGTCTCGATGATTCCTGATTTCAAGGGTGAGATGCTTCCGTCGGGCTATCTTGTTTTCATTCAGTTAGTTTTAGTCCATTTATTTTGGACTTAGATTCTTATTTTTGGAGTCGCACCCCCGTTCTAGATATTTGGTAGATTATTTTGGTACGATGACTTTCAGTTTCTATGGGTATTTCCGCAGGAGGTTATTAGTTTTGATTTAGATGTGAACGATAGTTCTTTATTTTAATACAAACTGGTTTTGAGCTATTAAATTTATTAAGTGTTGAGTTTGTAATTGGTTCGCTCATTCGGGAGTTTTGGGTGGGTGCCACTCACGTCGGATTGGATCGTGACAATTGTGCTTGCCAAGCAATATTAGTTATTGTGAAAAACAAAATTATGGCAAAAATTAGATACATGTGTTTGGGACATAATATGATAAAACAGCTACTGTGAGATAAAATTATTATGTAAATAAATTATGTGTAGTTAGAAGTGCATCTGATCAATTCACAGACTAAAACAATATCAAGGGGAGTGAGACTTTAGTCAATTTGGGAAGATCAACAATGATGATAATCCAACCTATGTGATTGGAGATCCCATGAATTAAGTTCATATGGTTAATAATAATTCATTAGTTGATCAAAAGTGCACTATTAAATTTTTGTTCCTTCTATGATTTGTGAATATAGTGCAGTGCTGCAAGGCAAAATGAAGGTTGAGCTATACTCTTAACCCAAATCATATCCTATAGATGGTGTACTGCTCTGCAGAATACACTTGATGATTGGACCTATATGAGTGTGGAGTGGTACCGCTCCTATAAAATTGTGACACATTTTTTGAGCACTCATGAATACCAGGACACACGCATGGCCTCTTAGCTCAAAATTGTGATAACGATAAAAACTGTGCTAGTATAACGTGATAGAATTAGACCCTAGGCTAACAAAAGGAATTTTGATTCATATAAGTTCTATACTTCACCAATTTTTCTATAAGTTTAATCTTGTTTTATCTAGGTTTGATTCAGAGTTTATGGACACCAGATTCAATGCATTGTACTCATATGTGAAAACTCAGCAATTTTTTTTTATCTTATTCTATTTCTTATTATTCTTTTTTAAGTATATGGGGAATTGTTGAATATTTCAAAAAAAAAAATTTAATATCTCAAAATGTATTTAAAGCAAAAAATTTACTTGGTCAAAATCATTACGCCTCTTTAAAGTCATTCTCTTCTCAACATTCCTTCTCCTTTCAAGTAAATGGTCTTCAATTTCTTGTCTTTATTTGTCTTAATGACATTGAATATTTGGGGCTTGTGAACGTTGACAGCATAGAGCATTTTCCTAGATATAGTTGACTTTTGGATGTTCAAAGAGAGAAGTCTTCTTCCCATATTCGTTGGTATATATCTTTTCTCCATTTTTTGAGTACTGGGTTTTTCTTATGAATGAATCTTCGTTAGATTCTGGATCCTAGTTTATAGTAGAAGAGCTTGTTAAATCCTCGGAGATACACTCATATCGAGTGAAATAGTCTTAAGGACAGTTTCACTTGGCATGTCTCATGCTATGATGAATTCCCTATGTGTTCACATTCAAGTATTTTTCGTAAGATTTTCAACATTACTTAAATAGAATTGTAGATTTTTTTTCATATATAAGGTAAAATTCTAATAGATTTAGAAGTGTTAAATATTATTTCTTATAATAATTAGTAAACCAAAAAAATTAACTTTTTGATTTGTAAGAATCATTTCCCAAAAAAAAAGAATACCATTAGAAAGAACGGATTTTTTTAGGACAATTATTGAGTTCTTTTTTTGGAAACTTTAGAAAAGTTTTTTTTTTTGGAACTTTTAAAATATAATATTATTAGTATTGTAGTATATATTAGTGTTTATTTATAATTATAATTTTAATTGAGAAAAAAAGACGATTTTGTCTATTGCAGGGTCTTTTACTGAAGGGTTAAAAGTTCAAATCACATTATAAGGTCCTTTACACTTTTAATATTATATAGATATAAATTAATACATTCATATACAACGTTCGAGAAGTTATAATGAATTTCTCGTGGTGATAAATAAAATTATTAGTTACCAAAAAAAGGTTATTTGGCCACGTTTTTTATACCATTAACCACAGTTTGACCGTGGCTAAACACGAATATTTTTGTCTCTTTGGTTATTTTTTTATAAACAAAAATATGACTATATTTATTGCAAACTAATTACTTTTTTGTATATATACGAAAATTCCCCTACGAAAATACCCCTACGAAAATTCCCCTATCTAAAAATCAATTTCATCCAATATATATGATATCAATTTCATCC
This sequence comes from Jaltomata sinuosa, assembly GCA_003996215.1. Lineage (NCBI taxonomy): Eukaryota > Viridiplantae > Streptophyta > Magnoliopsida > Solanales > Solanaceae > Jaltomata > Jaltomata sinuosa. The sequence goes on from QJPP01002372.1 coordinate 129,185, forward strand.
AATATATATGATATCAATTTCATCTAATGTATCCGATTTTAAAAAATATAGTGTATTTGTGCACTGTGTATTTATATATATGAGATTCATAATTTCATCTAGTGTATACGGTATCAAAAATCTAGTGTATCTACGCATATTGTATCTAGTACTATTTGTCAGATTTATACATAAAAGAAAAAAAAAGATACAGATATACAGATACACAAATATTTGAACTCTGTATCTAACTTTAGAAGAAGAAGATGCAAATACACAAATACATGTATTCGAATCTGACCTAGCCCGGAGATGGATCAGATCTTCTTGCATGCGACTTCCCCACTTCTCTGAAAAGAAATGGTAGTACTCCTGCCATTTATAAATTTACGGGCTAAAAAATAATTTATTAGCCACAAATGTAACGAATAAAAAACAACCATGTAGCCAATGGAAACAATCGAGAGTACTATTAAACTACAGTTTTAGCCACTCATAGCCATATTTTGCAAATTACAATTTGACCAAAATAATTTAGGCCAAGAAGAAAAATAGAAAAGGACAATAGAAAAAAATCATTACACAAACGAATAAACAAACAATTTGGCAAAAGTGTAGAATACTATTTTCAGAGAGAACTCTTTTCACTATTTTTTCTTCACTTTTTTGTAAAAAATTAAAATTCGCTGGAAAATGTTAATTCGATCGGCTGAATCTGGAGTGAAGAGGAGAGATGAGAGGAAGTGAAAGAGAGAAAAAGGAGGAGATAGATCGGAGAATAGGGAGTGGGGAGGGAGGAAGAGAGGAAAGAGAAAAAGAACTTTTGGATATTTTTACCAGATACACCAAATCTAGTAGAAAAATATTAAGAAGTGGGATATTATATAATTAATTTAAAGTAGAGAGAGAATTAATAGTTATGGTAAGAATGTTTGATTATTTATGTAGTTTTTCCTTCTTTTTTAAAGTGATCTCTAATTTAGCTCAATTCTAGCATGTTTTTAAGGTTTACTTTAATTGAATTTTACTGCTTGAGATTTACTTTGATTTTTTCTATGGGAGGAGGATCGGGTCCTGGGTTCCTGGTCAGGGTCAGATCTTGGATCTCAAGTCATGGGTCTCGAGTCAGGGGTTGGGTTGGGTCTAGAGGCTCAGGTGAGGGTTGGGTCTTGGTTCCCAAGTGAGATTTGCTTCACATGTTCCGAGTAATGGTCGGGTCTCGAGTCGAGGGTTGGGGCTCAAGTTAGGAGGCGCATATCTTTAGTTTCGGTTCAATATTGGGTCTTGAGTCCCAAGTCTCATGTGTTGTGTCCCGAGTAAGGTCGAGAGTTGGCGCTCTAATCTCGATCTCGTGTCCAAGTTTTGAGTTGAGTTGAGGTTCAGGTTTCAAATTAGGATTGGATCTTTGGTCGAGTCCTGAGTAAATGTAGGGTCTAGGGTCTTGGGCTAGGGGGGAGTATTAAATCTCGTGTCTCAGTTCTTAGGTTCTAGGCTAGGATTGAGTCTTGTGTCACAAGTTTTGAGTTGCAGCCGAGCGTCGAAGCTCATATCCTGGGTCTTAGATGTTGGGTAATGGTTAGGCCACATATTTTGAGTCAGGGTCTAGTCTCGAGTTTTGAGTTTTGAGTTAGACCTGAAGACTCGAGCCTTGATGAATGGTAGGTGTTGCATCCAAACTTCAAAGGCACACACAAATGTACACGATCGTATAAGTAATACATGAAGTGAGTCCAGATGTCATACTCAAGAGATTCGATGAATTGTTTGTCTAAGTTGAATTATTATGTTCTCTATTCAGTAAGTAATAGGCAATGAATAGTGAATTTGTTTTTTTGAAAATGTAAATAAAACAATTCGGAGACAAGTGTAGATTAGTAATTAAAGTTTCAGATTAGAAAGAGGATCCAAGGTTGTGGTATTCCAACAATCCAATTGAGTCATCAAATCGTTCATTTAATTGATTTTTGGAGTTACTAGTTGCAGGTTGATTTTAATCATATTGAGCGTTTTGCAATAACTCTAGGTTTACTCGACTATTCCTAACGTTTATATCTTTATGATCTTCGGTTAATATTGAAGTGCATGTGATTTCTCTTTCGTATCAATCAGATAAGGCGGAGGGGTATATTCTTATAGCAAATTATTCCCCCCTTTCCTATAAAGTTCACAACCAAGCCCTACCTTCCTTTATTTCATGCATAAATTCCCTATTCCTAGTCCAATCTACACATCATAGATAGTGTTTGATAGGTGATCAAGTTACCAAACAAGTAAGAGCAAGACAAGATAACTAACTCAAAAAATTTGTATTAAACAATACGATAAAAAAACATCAACTTTCATGTCTTAACCACAACCCTAGATACTATGAGTTTAGCTACTCATAAACTGATTACAAGCAATCAAATTCATGAATAAGTAGTGTCGTAATGATTAAAGAACGAAGAAAATAAGTAATACCTTACAAAACTTTTTCTTTCTCTCTTCTCTGAGTTTCTAGACTTGAATAATCATTAAAAATGACCTAAAGAAGGTATATATAGAGTTTCAAAAGGACCCGGATGAAACTACCCTTTTAAAAATGGACCAAGAAAAACTTGGCCCAAAATTGGCTTGAGGGCACTCCCTGGGCGGCGCCCTAGACCATTTTTCCAGTGGCTTTGGCTAGGTGAGTTTTGGGGCTGGTTAATGCACTAGGGCGATGCTCTAGGCATTTATTTGGTGTATTTTCAGCGTTTTGCTCTTGTTTTAGTTTCGCTAAGACCCCGTTTTGGTCCTACCTTTGGACTCATTCCGGATTAACATGTTTGCTCTTACTCAGACTTCGAAGCTCAATTATGCTTTATTTGCATACAACCTCCATCAAACTCCATCCTACACAGCAAAATAGATGATATAAAAAAGAGAACAATGTGAGAAGCATGATAGTATAAATGCATGACTTTTAGCCTCACATCAGTAGGGAAGAAGCGGGCCTTAGCAATGGGTAGGGTGGAGAAAAGGTGGAGCAACCAAAAAAATTTGATCAAGTTAGATGGGTTATGTAACGACCTAAACCCTCTGTGAGTGGCACCCACACCAAACCCCCCTAGTGGGAGAACCAAATAATCTTTTTAAACCATCCAACACTTGGACGAAAATGGGCAACTGAAACATTCTCATTAATAAATCCAGTAGGCAATATCATAATTTGAAAAGTAAGACCAAGTTTGCGGAAATAAGTCATCTCTAGAATCTGAAAGTCATCGTGCCAAAACTCTAACAATTATCAGAAGGAAGGGGATACAACCCCCAAAAACAAAGTAATCTCTAAGTCTGAAACAATGGACCTGAAGATGCAGCTCACCCTTGAGTTTGAATGCTATCTGAATCATAGCTTAGGTCTCGAAGAAGTCACCGGAATATGCCCTGTACTCAACAAAATAATAGCATATGTAATATCAGTACACAAGGAATATCGTCCAACACAAAATGAGAAATATGAACATATAACCATAACATAGTACAACAAGACAACCATGATACTCTTTCATGCAACTCTACTCCAAGTTCATAACACTTAACCTTTTAACAAGTACAACATGAAGTTTAGTCAATATGAGTCAACAAGAATAGCAAGTCAAGTCAAACTATGACCACCAACAAGACTCCAAGTCAATAATCTCGACTCAATAATCATATAAGTCATGTCCCAACTACACAAGTAATAGACAACACATAATTATGTCATATCTTGCAAGTAACTCGGACCACTCAAGGATTTCTAGGACAATAACTATGGCAATAACATGCTTCCCTGTTTAATAAAGAAACCACATTTAGAAATTAAGCACACAAACCCGGTTCACTAAAGGAATCAACATGTATATCAGGTAAACAATCAAGCCTGGTTCAACTCAAGGAACCAACATGTATATTAAGTAAATAGTAAGCCTAGTTCAACTCAAGGAACCAATATAATCAAGAAAATACATAATCCCCGGTTCACTCAAGGAACCATCACACTCACCAAATACCTGTACACACATGCTAAGGGTCTCATGGTCGCCCACTAGCCATGACCTACAAGGGATGAGCTCTTGTCCATGTACCAAATCCCAGATATCAAGTGTCTGTCCACCTTATATCAACCAATCCCCTAGAGATGTCCAAATACCGGTACATTCCATAATAATGACAGATATCAATACAATTACAACCACAATGATAACAGATACAACACTTGTAAAAATCAACAACCTTTCAATTAAACTCATTGCATGTGATTAAGACTTAGGATATAAAACAATCATTCACTTTTCCTTGAACATGCATTGTACAAGTAATACTAAGTAATAGTTATCATCACATAACACAAATTGGATTTTAACTATATTTAAACCATCACCTACCTTAATCCAAGCCTAAAATGCTCTACTGAACCTGAGTTTTCCCTTTTCTTGCAATCTTGGCTTGATTGTGGTCTAACAATAAGAATATAAGCATATAATCAATCTAATGACCTATAATATCACGGATTATAGCCTAATTCCAAACCTCAAGACCAAGTTCATGATCATCCCACCCATCCTAGGGCTTTCCCACCATAAATTCACCTTAAAACTATCAATTTCATCATTACATTAGTGACTTATTGTCATGCAAGCGTAAATAACCAACCTTTAACCAAAACCCAAAGGTATTACACCCAATTTATCCCCTTGGAACCATAATTTACAGCTAGGTCAAGTTAAAAACCCCTTACTTAGACTTTTAGGCCCTTTATCTTTCTGAATCGAGACTCGGCCTGACTCGCATTATTCCAACAACTGGTGGGGAAAACCTCAGTATACGATCACATGCAGTAACTAGGAGTCCTATTACACCTAAGGCCAACTTTAATTCACTAAACAAGGTTCATCTCGTGTAGTCTGTGGACTCGTACAAAGATATTGAGTAGACAGTTAATGTATCAGACTCGACCATAAAATTATCTATTTTTGAAACAAGAATTAAAGTAGTAGATCTTTTAGCCCCTTATCACCGTAAAGTAAAAATTGGACTATTCAGGGGAGCTTGAGTGGGTAAAATAGTACTCATTATGGAATTGATTAACAATATTGCTAAAGCTCACGGGGGTGTGTATGGGTGGGTTGTCCCTCGTTGTTGCGTTCTTTTAAGCTATAGATTAAACGAACAAATGTAGTTAAATGGAAAAGCAGGTGAGTTACACGTTCCACTGTGTCGAGATGTGAGGTGCAAGTGGTGATGACCACCCTGGGGTATGCGCTAGCGCCCTTGACAGGCACTCCAAAACCCTCCAACGCTTGTAAATACCCAGGTTGGTCGGTCCTTTATTCATCCGACTAGAGGTGCGGAGAACGAGGCCTACTCTTTAGGAGAGTAAAGGTTGTATGCATTATGAGATTAATTTGAATTAATAGTAATAGAAACTAGGGTCTATATAGACTATTCAGAGGAGGTATGCTAATCAATGATCTACTAATATAGCTCTGAGACTCCTCCATGATATGGTCTTAGACTGTCACGATGGACCATTATTTTGAACTAAAAGAGATTTCATTGATTCAATATGATCTTCGAAAGAAGCAAAAGAGCCAAGAAGCATCCTCGAATCATGATCAATCCCCTAAAGCTGGAAGATTGCGCATCCAATCATCGAGCTATTAGCTTCACTAATTCACACCTTTCGATGCTTGTTCACTCATTTATTCCATTTGTTAGGGAATTCTCACTCCTATTTTATTTATCAGGTGATTATTCAGAAGATCAAGTGAGCAATAACTATACTAGTTTTGTCTTCGGTGGTGCTTTTTCACCCTCTCTTCACTCTGGACATGAGCAATAGTGGACATGGGGTCTCCAACTTATTCGTGCTTTTATGTTTTTACTATTATAAAAACTTTTTTGGAGACCAAGGTGAGGGGTCATTTTCGACAACCAACTGGGGTCATGGAGCCGGCCTCCCCACTGTCCCCTCTGCCCGCGCCCTCCATAACAAAAGTACGTGAAAACCTTGATCTATTACTTCCTCCTTTAATAATAATAAGATCAGGATGAAGAGTGACCTTTTACTGGACATCGAGGATTGAATTAAACTTGAAACTGCTGCGAATTACACTGAATTTTTCCTTCAACTAAGCCTTTCTGTTTGGAAATCGAGAAAGATCACTATGAAAAGTAAGCCTTTTCTTATTATATGATATTTTTGCCAGCTTTTCTTTCCAGTAAAAGACCATATTAGGCTCCTCTTATGTATATAAATTTTTTTGTTAATGACAAACTTTTATTGTTGACAGGTGATAAGGTGAGGAAAAGTGAAGTCAAGCCTGACCTAAGAAAAAACTGGTTCTCAACCACAACAGAATGAGGTTTTTTACAGTGAAGGAAAGGAGCTGAAACTTGACTATAAGGAGAGGTGCTGAAACTTGACTATAAGGAGAGTATCAATATTTCAGACTGGCTCAATAGAGAGGGGCTCGCGTCTGATTAGCTAGTTGGTGAGGCAATATCTTACCAACGCAATGATCAGTAGCTGGTCCGAGAGTATGATTAGCCATACTGGGATTAAGACATGGCCCAGACTCCTACGGGAGACAACAGTGGGGAATTTTCTACAATGGGTGAAAGCTTGATAAAGCAATGCTGTGTGGAGATTAAAGGCCCAAAGGTCACTGCTTACCTAATGGATTACTTAGAATAGACCAAATTGATAGCGGTAAGCATTCTGTAATCATTTCAAGTTTTCCAGGCTGCCCATTCTCTTTGGTTGAAAAGTAGGAGTAGGAAATGTCGTAGGTAAAGTCGTCCAGTACTACATCCATAAGCCTTCCATATATTGCATTTGTTCATCGGGGAATCCCTATGTTCACTTAAAACCCTCCCTAAGACCCATAAACTAGTGATTTTAAGGTCAAAGAATTAAAAAACTAGTTGATGAGGATAAATAACTTACCTTTACAAAGAATTCTGGTGGAAAACAGGTGAAGATCTCCCCAAATCGCCTAAGCCCTCCCCAAAACGTGTTTTAGAAAAAATAAACATTTTTGGAGAAGTTTCTACAATAACAATAATTTACCCTGCTTTAGTGACCCGATCCCACTATAGTGGCATCACCATAACAGAATTCGCCCATTATAGTGAGATTAACCATCTTTGACTCCCGCTATAGCAAAAATTATTCTGCTATAGCGGGAATTATTCCGCTATAGAGGCAGCCTCATAGAAGCATACCACCTGCTATAGCAGGTGTGGCAAGGCAAAAACTCGGGATTTCTCCAAGTTTTGCCTTTTTTGCAATGCACTCTCAAACCATGACAACTTGGACTAACCCCTTTAAGTTAAGTTTGATATCGAGAGTTCTACTTACTCAAATTAACTTCCGAGAAGTTTTACGAATTCCTTATTGCCTTAGCTATCATGAAAACAAGTAAACTTTATTACATTTACCCAATCCATTCCCAGATTGCCCTAGACCATACCTTGCTTGGATATCATCCAAGACTATCTTAGCCTGAAATTTTTAACTTCCAATTTTGGAAAAATTCTAACCAAAATTTTTGCACGATTGGCTTGCCTATAATGATGAAAAGGGTCATTACAGCAGATACTAATTTACCCATTGTTCATCTTGGAATGACCAAACAAGAAAAATGAGCCAAGTCAAGAAAATTAAAGAGTACCTGAATCCTCAAACAAGTGAGGGTACTTCTCCCGCATGTCCTTCTTGGTTTCCAAGTAGCTTCTTCAATTGAATGATGCTTCTACCAAAACTTTTCTGATCTAATCTCTTTTGTCCTTAACTTTTGAACATCTTGATCAAGAATGGAAATCGGCTTCTCCTCATAAGTAAGTTCCTTATCTAATTATAACGACCGGGTTCGTCATTATTGGTAGACTTTTCATGCCAAGTTTCGAGGCTGAAAACTTTCAAATTTGGGAGTTGAAAATTCTGGGCTAAGCTAGTCTCAGCTAGTTTTGGAGTGAGGTATGGTCTAGGGAAATCTGAGTAAGGATTGGGTAACGTATCCTATTTTGAGCTAGTTTTCTATTTGGCTAAGACATAAAGGAGTCTGGAGGACTTTTTGGAATCAAATTCGGGTAAGTAGAATTCCCAATATCGAGGTTAATGTGAAAGGGTTATTCCGAAACATCAGGAAAATGAGTGTGTTATAAGATGGACCAATTTGGAGGACTTCACGACTTTTTGTCCTGTGTCAACTGCTATAGCGGTTGACATATCGCTGTAGCAACCTCGACTATAGTGGAGAAATTATCGCTATAGCGGAAATTAACGTCGGTCAACACCGCTATAGCAGATAGTTCCACTATGGCGGTACCGCTATAGCGAAGCATGGACCGCTATAGTGGAGCGACGAGATCAAAAAACTCAAAACTGGTTTTATAATTTCATTCTCTCCCATTCAGCCCCAAAACAGATGGGGATTACTCCAAGAATCCTTCTAGGCTTCTCCAAGGATTGGGACCCATAAGGAGGGAAGATTCCGGCTAAAAAGATGCGAAACCATAGATTTTGGGCCTGTTATCCATCAGGAAATGCCTCTATGGAGCCAGAAATTTCATTGTGCACCTGCTTGGCATCCGGGTAGGCTAGGTTTTCTTATTGAGTAGATTGACTTGTCTACATTTTTTATATTTATTGTATAGTTAAAAAGGAGAATACATACTTAGGCCTTCGGGCACAGGGTCTGGTGGATGGGGTGTTGGTTATGTGTGAACTAAGATTTGGTTGAATCGGATTATTAAATAATGTTATATTTTTGGGCTGTACATGTTGTTTAGGTATGGCAAAATGACAGGATTTAGGGACTGGAATGTTGGGAAGGTTTGGGGAACCAGAAAATCTTAGGTATTTAAATGGAATTACTTTGTAGAAAGAGAGTCTTGGGAAGAATTTGGTATAAAAAGATAGAATGACTAGGATGTTTGAAAATTTCAAGGTGTGGGGAGGTTTTCCCCTATTGTAATTTGGCCCTAGGAGAAGTTTCGAGAATAAAGAATAAATGGAATTACTAATTATGTGTTAAAAGGGACAAACGGGGGGGTTTGGTCTTCGGACGGGAGTCAAGGTTGAGTTATGTGCCATGGGAAAGGGTAGGTGATGGTTGTCTATTTCTAATATGCATTATATGTTCACGTACTATTTCATAGAGTGTATGAGTTGCATGTTTAGAGAATGTTTTGTGAATGTCTAGTTGTCCGATAATCAGTCTTGTGAAATGAACTTCTTTTGTTTGCTTGTTGGTTTTACAATTATGTTTGTTTATTGGTTGTGATTGATTTGTACTTCTTATGATATTTGGTTGGCTCGAGTACTATGCCTGGTACGGGTATACTAATGGTTGGCTCGGGTACCATGTCTGGTACGGGAATACTAACGGTTAGCTCGGGTACCACACCTAGTATGAGAATACATATTTGGTTGGCTCGGGTACCACACCTGGTATGAGATACTAACGGTTGGCTCGAGCGTGGTACGAGTTTAGTTATGCATTATTGATTGTGTTTGTTGACAGTTCCATGAGTGGACCAGGTTGATTGTTAAATCTGTGATTGATTACATTGGTCCTTGAGAGGCCAGGTTGTTACACTTAAATGTGGGGATGGTCCTGGGGTGGATCGGGCATCACATGTTAACACTTAGGTGTTGTTCTAGGGAACCTTGATTGGTCCAGATAATGAAAAAGGGTAAATGTCATGTTTATTATTTTTGTTGAATGATTGTTGAACCTGTTTCATGTGGTTGATAAGTTAAAAAAGAAGACTGAGAGTCTGGAATTATATTGTTACGAGTCTAATTGTTACTTATTGTTCTTCACCTGTTGGGTTCCTGAGAGGGCTGAGACTTATTATCATTTGGCGTATAGTTGGTCCTTGAAGGGTCGGGTTAGTGTACTTAAGTTACAAAGTGGTTCTTCTGTGAACCGGGGTCACATATAATTGGCATAGATGATGTCCTAGGGATCCGTGTTTGGTCAGGGTTATGTAAAATGGATATGTGTTTATTATCACTAAGAATCGTCAATGTCGATTAGACTTGTTACGTGTTGTTGATAAGCTAAGGAGGAGACTTGGTATCTGGTTATAATGTTGGCTGTGGTTACTTGTCGAGTATGGCCCTGGGGGTCATTGGGATGATTTGTACTAGTAGGTGGCAGTACGACAGTTGTAGTCTACATCACTATGTAGTGGGGTTTACTCCAAGTTGTCGAGTCATAGTGGTTGACTGGGGTAAGGGGATGGTTGTCACGACCCAATTTCTCGGTCATGATTGCACCTACAACCCCCCAGTAGGCAAACCAATTCCCGTAGCCCAGGATAGTTAGTAATGGGCTACTATCTAACAAATAAGCGGGAGGGTAGTTTAATAAGCAAAAGTAAGGGAACAAGATGAAGAGAATAGGTAACAGGAATATATATATACATATGCGGAAACTAAACCAAACCCCAAGACCTGGTATCATAGTATAGAGCCAAACCTACATACATGGAGTGAAAACGATCCAAAACAATATATACAGATGTCTCTGAATGGTAATAGAGTACATGAGGCAAAAGATAAACTAAAGCTAAGCTCCAATCTCCAAGATCTCACCCTCAGTCTGAAGTAGTCCCCAACAGACCTCCAAGCATGAATTACAGCGATCTAACGGCGATGGCCCACGCTAGGATCTGCACCCAAAGATGCAGGGGGTAGGGTGAGCACCAAATGCGAAGCATAAGGTACCCAGTAGGTATCATAGGCCGACTGGGCACATATAAGATAAAAGCGTAGTAACAGACAGAATAGAATCAAGTAGTCACAGAGATCAACAAAAGGTACATAGGAACTAGCCCAGAGGGAAATCAACAGAACCACATGTGAGGCCAGTAAGCCAAATATATACACCATAGGCACAGGTGAAAGTAAGAAATGACGCACCTGGGGTCCTTGCAATAACAGTGTATACATAATAAGTTTACGAAATGGACGGTTTACCGTTAACCTCAAGTGTAAGAAGAGGGAAAGAGTAATGATAGGCATGCTTAGAGATATGAATCAAACTCAACTAATCATATCAATCTCAATCCAGACACTAACAGTTTGGCAGTAACCAATTTCATACTTAACCGTAACAGGGAACAATTCTGTAAGTAAATAGAAAAATTCTACCTACAGTCCCCCGGCCGCCCATACAACCGAGGAACACAAACAAGTGAAAACAAACCCTCCGACATCCCATACTACCGGAGCGTACAATCAACAAACAACAAACAAGGGTGGAGCCTCAAACAATGAATGATATGATGCATGAAGATCTCAAGTGAAATGGTATCCCTGTATGTACCTCTTCCGGTGCCGATCCGGCCCAGCAGGTAGGTTCCATGGAAGGACACTGCCCGTATACCTCTACTCCACCGTATACCCTTCCTCCGGCACACGCAGCCCGCAGCCCCAGGCCCGGATGGCAAGGTCCATGGAGGTCCCTGACCCCATACTAAAACTCAGTATCAAAACATGTCGTTCGGAAGCAAGTCCGGGTTCAGGATAGAGACCCAGTCTCGAATATGCATGCCCAGACCCTGTCCAGGACTAAAGTAGTAGGAAAATATCTCAAAAACCCCTCCAAGGGTGCCCGGGCATAACCGGGTCTAAATAGTAGAAAGTCATCTCAGGTGCTCGGTCCGACCGAGGCTAAAATTATATCAAGTAGCAAGAAAACTCAACTAGCACCCCGGCCCTGCCGAGTCTAACGTTAATCGTAAAACTGATGATTTAAAACATAATTTTACTTTCTTTTACCCAAGAATATTCACAAGTTAAATCAAACCATTTCCAATTTATTCCCATAAAAAAAGGGGCCCCCGGGGCCATGCAAGGTTTAGAAAATAGTGTCAGTAGGACCGAAGCCCAAACCGTAGTAAAATATGATAAAACCTCTTTATATGCATGGAAATGGTATGATCACACACAATAGCTGCCCAGCAGCTCACAATCAACCTATCGACCCTGCACAGGCCCACAACTACTCAGCAAGCATAACCAGCCTAGAAGGATAATTCTATGCCCGGGAATTGCGGACATTCCCAAAATCCCACCTTCTATGTTCCAGAGTCAACAAGGTCTCACGGGACCACAAGCGTAAATAAAATATATCCGCAAGTACTACAAGCAACGGAGGAACAAAAGTAGGCGGACATGAATAAAGCGGTCGAGGTCTGTGGTACAAACCTAATAAACCAACCCAAGGATGCCCATTAATACAATTTTATCCTATATATACGGAGTCTAGGGAAAATAAACCGTAACCTACCTGTCGTCCGATGACAAGCTCAAACCTCTCTGAAAAGCTCCGAAATGAAATTAACTCGAATTCGGGCTTGAATAACTTGACGTAGGTAATCGATTTTGCTTTTGAGAATTCAATACAGTATATCGTCAAACAAATGGTTCTTCTGCAACTCTCCACAATGATTTATATACACATAGTAACCATGTTGCTGAAAGAAGAAACTTTCCTTTTTAAAGAAAACAAGAATCAGAAACTAGTAACCTTAAGCCTATATATAAATGGACTATAGAATATTTAATTAATATGCTATATCATTGATTACTAATAACAGCTAAGATGGCTACTATCATTACTCATTTGTTGGACACTCCCTCCACTTCCACGTGGAAGTGGAGGTGGCACACCACAAGATTGTTATCCCGTTATATATATATTCGGGTATTGCATAGGTTCGTGGTAAAATATATATAACTTTTTAAATATACCATAACTAATAGAAAATCATTTCCAATAAAACTTACTATATTATAATAATAATTTTCAACATAACTAAATTTACTATCTCCGTTAAAATATTACAATGTATACAAACCTTATAAAATAAGTACATACACAATTATATCATAATAAAAGTATTTTTCATAGACCTTTAAAATACTTAAAAAAAGGTAATAAAAAAATATAACTTTAAAATAAAATATTTTCAAATATACGCGCGATGCTAATAAACTTCTTAAATTTAGGTTCGCAATTAACCATCGCACGATTTTGATACTCAAGAACTCTCTTGGAACCCTCCCTTATGTTTTCTCACTGTTTCAGAACTGAAATGGCGTTTTAAAACGTGAAGTTGAGGTTTTAAATCGATTTTGACCCGACCCGATTTGCGACCCGGTTTCTGCCAGACAGTTCGCGGTAAAACAGTCATAACTTTTTACTCCGAGATCAGTTGGACATGAAGTTTTATTCATTGGAAACTAGACTCGTAGACCTTCGATTTGGTATTTCGGGAGACTTCTAACTCTTTATATATAGAGGGAAAATCTTGGAGATATTTTACACAAAGTTCAGAAAATTTATTAAAGAAACTTACGATAACTTTTGCCGACTTGCTTGACTTCAAAACTTATCATACGACCAAAAAAATGGACCCGACACCTAAATACCGGTCCCGACAAGCCTTAAATGACTTGGGGCCGCTACAAATAAGCTCTAACGGTACAAGGAAAACGTATACGTGGAAATGACCGAAAGAGTCATTACAATGGTAGTCCGGGTATGGGCATAAATGTCAGGTAAAGACAAGTGTGACTTGGGAAGTGTAGGTGACAATTGTGACTTGGGAAGTCTAGGTGACAAGTGTGACTTGGGAAGTCTAGGTGCTAAGGTGACTTGGGAAGTCTAGGTGCCCAAGGTGACTTGGGAAGTCTTAGGCCTTCGGGCACGGAGTCTGGTGGATGGGGTGTTGGTTATGAGTGAACTAAGATTTGGTTGAATCGGATTATTAAATGATGTTATATTTTTGGGTTGTACATGTTGTTTAGGTATGGAAAAATGACAGGATTTAGGGACTGAAATGTTGGGAAGGTTTGGGGAACCATAAAATCTTAGGTATTTAAATGGAATTACTTTGTAGAAAGAGAGTCCTGGGAAGGATTTGGTATAAGAGGATAGAATTACTAGAATGTTTGAACATTTCAAGGTGTGGGGAGGTTTTCCCCTATTGTAATTTGGCCCTAGGAGAAGTTTCAAGAATAAAGAATAAATGGAATTACTAATTATGTGTTAAAAGGGACAAACGGGGGGTTTGGTCTTCGGACGGGAGTCAAGGTTGAGTTATGTTCCCGGGAAAGGCTAGGTGATGGTTGTTGATTTCTAATATGCGTTATATGTTCACGTACTATTTCATAGTAGTGTATTAGTTGCATGTTTAGAGAATGTTTTGTGAATGTCTAGTTGTCCGGTAATCAGTCTTGTGAAATGAACTTCTTTTGTTTGCTTGTTGGTTTTACAATTATGTTTGTTCATTGGTTGTGATTGATTTGGACTTCTTACGACATTTGGTTGGCTCGAGTACTATGCCTAGTACGGGTATACTAATGGTTGGCTCGGGTACCATACCTGGTGTGGGAATACTAACGGTTAGCTCGGGTACCACACCTAGTATGAGAATACATATTTGGTTGGCTCGGGTACCACACCTGGTATGGGATACTAACGGTTGGCTTGGGCGTGGTACGTGTTTAGTTATGCATTATTGATTGTCTTTGTTGACAGTTCCATGAGTGGACTAGGTTTATTGTTAAATCTGTGATTGATTACATTGGTCCTTGAGAGGCCAAGTTGTTATACTTAAATATGGGGATGGTCCTGGGGTGGATCGGGCATCACATGTTAACACTTAGGTGTTGTTCTAGGGAACCTTAATTGGTCCAGATAATTAAAAGGGGCAAATGTCATATTTATTATTGTTGTTGAATGATTGTTAAACCTGTTTCATGTGGTTGATAAGTTAAAAAAGAAGACTGAGAGTCTGGAATTATATTGTTATGAGTCTAATTGTTACTTATTGTTCTTCACCTGTTGGGTTCTTGAGAGGGCTGGGACTTATTATCGTTTGGCGTATAGTTGGTCCTTGAAGGGTCGGGTTAGTGTACTTAAGTGACAAAGTGGTTCTTCTGTGAACCAGGGTCAATATCATTGGCATAGATGATGTCCTAGGGATCCGTGTTTGGTCAGGGTTATGTAAAAAGGATATGTGTTTATTATCACTAAGAATCGTCAATATCGATTAGACTTGTTATGTGTGGTTGATAAGCTAAGGAGGAGACTTGGGATCTGGTTATAATGTTGGCTGTGGTTACTTGTCGAGTATGGCCCTGGGGGTCATTGGGATGATTTGTACTAGTAGGTGGCAGTACGACAGTTGTAGTCTACATCACTATGTAGTGGGGTTTACTCTAAGTTGTCGAGTCATAGTGGTTGACTGGGGTAAGGGGATGGTAGTCTGGGTATGGGCATAAATGTCAGGTAAAGACAAGTGTGACTTGGAAAGTCTAGGTGACAATTGTGACTTGGGAAGTCTAGGTGACAAGTGTGACTTAGGAAGTCTAGGTGCTAAGGTGACTTGGGAAGTCTAGGTGCTCAAGGTGACTTGGGAAGTCTTAGGCCTTCGGGCACGGAGTCTGGTGGATGGGGGTATTGGTTATGTGTGAACTAGGATTTGGTTGAATTAGATTATTGAATGATGTTATATTTTTTGGTTGTACATGTTGTTTAGGTATGGAAAAATGACAGGATTAAGGGACTAGGATGTCAGAAAGGTTTGGGAACCGAAAAATCTAGGGTATCTAAATGGAATTACTTTGTAAAAAGAGAGTCCTGGGAAGGATTCAGTATAAAAGGATAGAATGACTAGGATGGTTGAACATTTCAAGGTGTGGGGAGGTTTTCCCCTATTGTAATTTGGCCCTAGGAGAAGTTTCGAGAATAAAGAATAAAAGGAATTACTAATTATGTATTAAAAGGGATGAACGGGGGGTTTGGTCTTCGGACTGGAGTGAAGGTTGAGTTATGTGCCCATGGAAAGGGTAGGTGATGGTTGTTGATTTCTAATATGCATTATGTGTTCACTTACTATTTCATAGTAGTGTATGAGTTGCATGTTTAGGGAATGTTTTGTGAATGTCTAGTTGTCCGGTAATCAGTCTTGTGAAATGAACTTTTTTTGTTTGCTTATTGGTTTTACAAGTATGTTTGTTCATTGGTTGTGATTGATTTGGAATTGTTATGACATTTGGTTGGCTTGGGTACCAATCCTGGTAAGCGTATACTAACGGTTGGATCGGGTACAACGCCTGGTGTGAAAATACTAACGATTGGCTCAGGTACCACACCTGGTACATGAATACATATTTGGTTGGCTCGGGTACCACGCTTGGTACGGGATACTAATGGTTGGATCGAGTACCATGCCTGGTAAAGGTTTAATTATGCATTATTGACTGTGTTTATCGATGGTTCCATGAGTGGACTGAGTTGATTGTTAAATCTGTGATCGATTATATTAGCCCTTGAGAGGACGGGTTGTTACACTTAAATAGGGGGATGGTCCTGGGGTGGACCGGGTATCGCATGTTAACACTAAGGTGTATGTTGGTATAGGGAACCTTGATTGGTCCGAGTAATGAAAAAGGGTAAATGTCATGTTTACTATTATTGTTGAATGATTGTTGAACCTGTTTCATGTGGTTGATAAGTTAAAAAGGAAGATTGTGAATCTAGAATTATATTGTTACGAGTCTAATTGTTACTTATTGTTCTTCACCTGTTGGGTTCCTGAGAGGGCCGAGAGTTATTATAATTTGGCTTATAGTTTGTTCTTGAAGGGCCGGGTTAGTGTGCTTAAGTGACAAGATGGTTTTTCTGTGAACTGGGGTCACATATCATTGACATAGATGATGTCCTACGGATCCGTGTTTGGTCAGGGTTATGTAAAAAGGATATGTGTTTATTATCATTAAGAATCGTCAATGTTGATTAGACTTGTTACATGCGGTTGATAAGCTAAGAAGAAGACTTGGGATCTGGTTATACTATTGGTTGTGGTTACTTGTCGAGTATGGCCCTGGGGGGCATTAGAACGGTTAGTACTAGTAGGTGGCAGTACGGAGGTTGTGGTCTATGTCACTATGTAGTGGAGTTTACTCCGGGTTGTTGAGTCATAGTGGTTGACTGGGGTAAGGGGATGGTAGTCCGGGTATGGGCATATATGTCGGGTAAAGACAAGTGTGACTTGGGAAGTCTAGGTGAAAAGTGTGACTTGGAAAGTCTAGGTGACAAGTGTGACTTGGGAAGTCTAGGTGACAAGTGTGACTTAGGAAGTCTAGGTGCTAAGGTGACTTGGGAAGTCTAGGTGCCCAAGGTGACTTGGGAAGTCTAGGTGCCCAAGGTGACTAGGGAAGTCTAAGGGTCATGGTGACTTGGGAAGTCTAAGGGATAGGCAGGCTGTGTTGATGTTGAGTTTTGGTAAGGTGAATGTCGATGGGTTGAATCATTTAACTTATGTATTTTCCTTGACTTCTTATACGATGGTATGAGTGGATTCGGGTCGACCGATGATGCCTACCGGTACGTGTGTTTGTACTAATTCTACTCTTACTATACCTTTTGGTATAGTCTGGTGTGATGTTTCATAGGTACACGATGATGGCAATCTCCAGCAACTCCTACTTCTTTTTTCTATAGTGGAGTTATGTCTTCTTTCATTTTTGTATCACCCTTATAGTAGCTCTTGTACTTGCTTAGACTAGGTTCTAGGGAGGGTTGTTTTTAAATTGTAAAAGGTTTTTCTGCATATCTTGTAAATGTTTGCATGTATTAAAAAGGCTTATTTCATGATTTATTTCTTTTCCGCATTACCTATTGGTTTGAGTGGTAAGGGTTCTCCTATCTAGGTGGGTTAGAGTAGGTACCCGCACAGCCTCATAGTTGGGTCATGACAAATGGTATCAGAGCCCAGGTTATCAGTCTCCCAGTACAAAAGCAAACTATCAAATAGAGTCCTGTGGATTAGTGTGTTGACGTCCACATCTAATCTTTCAGAAGCTATAAAGCATTCTACGAAACATCTCTCTTCTTTCATTCCTTTTCGTGCAGTTCATTCACTTGCTTATATTGGTTGACTCCAATTGGTATCTCTCGATTCCAATTGGTATCGCAACGAAGTGAAGGATGTCATTGGACTCTGATTGGATTAAGACAATCAAGGGAAATTGAAATCGAGAAGGTTCCAATTGGTATCTAGTCGGGGAGGCTATGTAAAGGATGGATGAATCAGCTAACGGTCATCCATGAAGTGAATAAAAGGTAATGAAACTGATTTGGTTGACTGTTGAAGCTTGAGACTTCAGATTGTGCTTATGTGTATTCATGTTGTTTGAATGACTGCGAATGTGTGGTGCACAATTATTTGATTATTTTGTGGCTTGAAACATGAAATTATGTGTATTGTGTTACTTGTATGACTGCAGTCGTATGGGGTGAAACTGCTTGCCTTGTGGTGAATATTTTGGTCCAGGAGGAGTCATAACTTGAATTTGTGTGCTTTGGTTGGTAATTACTTTCTATGTGTACTTGAATTGATCAGTAAAGTGGTATTACAATTCGGAAAAGGACTTGCCATTGGTAAAAATGGTAAGGGAACAAGGCTTATGGGTAGGGAATCGGTTTTAGGACAGTCGAGATTGGTTGGGAACTGTAGGAAAAAAGGGCTATTATTGCTTGATAGAGGGAATTGCGATAAGAAATTCTTTTGTGGTAATTCATGATCGTGACTTAAGGAAATTTATTCTGGCTTTAAAATTTATGATTTGCTTTAGTGATAAATTGTGGCATGCCTTAATTGGAATGGTTTGCATTACATTCGGGTATAGTCTTACCGTTGGTATAGATGGTAAGGGAACGAAAAAGGATTGATGGTTGTGGGAAAGCTTCAGTTTTGGGACAGCTAGGATTGGTTAAGAACCATAAAAAGGAAAAAAAGGGGACTAGTAGTGTAAGATAGTGGAAATGTGTTATTGTACGCGGTTCTGGTATGTGTCATAATTGGTTTTATGATAATGTGGTGCTAAATTCTAATCTATACACAGTTTAGATTGGTCTTATGTGTATGTTTAAGATCATAACGCGATCTCATGTGTTAATATTGAAAAACAGGGAAGAGTAATGAGGGAATATTTGCAGGAATGGAAAAATTTCTGGGCTGCTACTGTTGGGAGTCGCCATAGCAGTGTGCAAGCTGCTATAGCGGGTGGGGCAGGGCATAATCCCTGTCCTATTTTCCCCTGTTTTGTTTTTATTGCTAATTGAGTTGTGAGCTTTTGTGTGATTTATTTAGAGTCCATGCACGATAAAATGAAGGGGTAGATATGACATCCCGGGGTATTGGTAAAATTATGATTGACCATTGGTGGGAATAGTCACCCCATATAGAATTTGGCAAATGACCAGTAATTGACTGAGTGGTGTTGGACACTGCTCATAGGCTAATATGATGAGGGTGATTAGTGGCTGATTTGTTATTGATGATCCTTAGTGGTACGGTCAGTTGAGTGGTAGGGGTGTGCTCGCTATAGCATTGGTTAGGGTGTAAGTGCCCGGGTAGAATTCCCCCTAAGACGAGAGTTAACAAAAATCTCAAGCTAGGATGGGTTCTAATGGAATTTTTGTTTTTGTGTGGATTAGAGATACGTGGTGTCTCGGGGCATAGTGTTGATAGGAGTAAGGTGATACTATGATATGTGAGGGAAACAGTAACCAGTAGGAAGCTTACGGAATGGAGTTCGGGTTAGGAGAACTCCGGGTATAGCGGGAAAAGGGTCACCATGGTGGGATCTAGTCCCCTTGCTGTGGAAAAAGTGTTTTTGTTCGTTAGTTGAGTTTCTTTTGCTCTGGTGTTTCGATGATGCCCAAGATTTCTTGAGCACTCGGGGAGGGGTAATCTAGTTAGCATTGTCCATCTCGAAGGAAGGAATTCTTTGATAGAGCCAGAGTGAGTTAAATTTTGATTGAGTTGGGTACACCAAGGGATTGGAAAGTTTCGGTGGTTTACGTAAGGTTATATTTACGTTGTCAAGGTAGAGCGTTAATTTTCAGGGGGCGGGCTCCTTCTTCTCTTTACGCCTTAGAGATTTTTTGGGGATGAACGATGGGTAAATTAGTATATGTGTAATGACCGAGTTCGTCGTTACGGGTAGACTTTTCGTACCATGGTTTGAGTCTGAAAACTTCTGGATTTGGGAGTTGAAATTACTGGGCTAGGCTAGTCTCGGCCAGTTTTGGAGCGAGGTATGGTCTAGGGTAATCTGGGTAAGGATTGAGTAATGTGTCCTATTTTGAGATAGTTTTCTGTTTAGCTAAGACATAAAAGAGTCTGAGGGACTTTTCAAAATTAAATTCGGGTAAGTAGAACTCCCGATATCGAGGTTGATGTGAAGGGGTTGTTTTAGAATGTCAGGAAAATGAGTGTGTTATAAAATCGACCAATTTGGGGGACTTTACGACTTTTTGCCCCGTGTCAACCAATCGTTGTAGCGACCTCCGCAATAGGAGCTGTAGTCAAAAATGTCTTGAGCTTTTGGAAGCTCTCCTCACACTTATCTGACCAAACAAATGGCACCTCCCTTTGAATCAAAGAGATCATCTATATGGGGCAAGGGTTACTTATTACTTATGGTAACCTTGTTCAACTGCCTATAATCAATGCACATCCACATGCTACCATCTTTCTTTTTAACGAACAAAACTGGAGCACCCCAAGGTAAAGCACTGGGATGAATAAATCACTTATCAAGCAGTTCATGTAATTGGGTTTTGAGTTCCCTCAACTTTGCTGGAGGTATTCGGTAAGGAGGAATAGAAATTGGGCGAGTGACCGACTCTAAATTAATACAAAAATCAATATCCTTGCTTAGAGGCTACTAGGCAAATCCATAGGAAATACTTCTTAAAACTTAGAAACCACAAGAACCGACACAATAGAAGGGGACTCTGCACTAACATCTTGAAGATGAGCCAAGAAGGCTGAACACCCCTTCCCCACTAACTTTCTAGCCCAAACAAAAGATATGTCTTTCATCGTCTTAGACTTATACACACCCTCCCACTCTAGTTTGCCCATACCCGATATTTTTAGAGTCACCATGTTAATATTATAGTTCAAAACAACATGATACGGAGACAATAAAGTCATACCCAGAATAATGTCAAAATCAAACATGTCCAAAATGATCAAGTCTACCCAAGTCTGAAGCCCCATAACAAAATAGAACATACATGATACACATGGGTCACTACCACAGAATATCCAACTGGAGTAGAAACATATACAGGAAAATTGAGTACATCATGGACTAAGTCCAAATCCAAAGCAAATCCAATATATACATAAGAGTAAATGGAACCCGGGTCAAATAAAACAATAGCCATCCGGTCACAGATGAGAATAGTACATGTAATAAAGGCATCAGACTCCTCGACCTCGATCTCGCTTAGGAAATCATAACAGTAAGCTCTATCATTAATCTGGGAAACCTCCCTAGCAGGCTACGCTCCATCCTTCCCTGCATTACCATTACCTCTATTTCACCATGACCTCCTTGATTATTACCTCGTCCACCCTATGGATGGACCTTACAATTGCCCCTCTCCATTTCTACCTGCTAGAACCACAACTTTGGTCTGCTGCTGCACCTAATTACCTGCCTTTCTCAGAGGACACTCTTTCTTGAAGTGCCTCACAGCACCACAAGTATAACAACCTCGCTCAAGAGAAGACTTGTTGTGTCACGCCTCAAGGCTACCCCCTAGATGCAATACGGTACTTGGTATCACAAGTGACCCCAAGCTAACTCATGGTCTGGCATGTCTTCACAAAACCTGATAAAATATGAACTATGTGGAAGTTGAAAACATTTAAAATATCTAATATGGAGAGAAAAGCCCAAGCATATCTCAATATAAAATATATATAAGAGTATAATGATGTCTGAAAAATAACATTAACAACTCAATAGCTGAATCTAGTCTATGTCTGAAAGCCTCTAACTGATATGAGTTGCTGGGACATGCCCCTAGCTAACTCTACTAATCTTAAACTGAAATATAAATACTGAAAGATAAAAGCATATCTATCGTCCTCGAACTATGATGACTCACCAATGAAGCTGCTGAGTAAGGACTGGAAATCAAGCTAAGCACGGTTTGGATACTGAGTACTTGAACTTACATTATACAATGATGTAGCACAAAAGTATGCGTTGGTACTTTGAATGTATAGAGCATGCGGGATATATGCTAAGTTGCACAACAAAAATTGAATATGGAAATGCATACTAAAGCATAAACTGAATGATAAGCTGGATGAAATGACCAAGTACTAACATGAACATATAATATGCTGAGCTGAATAACTGAAATAGATATTGAGTACATGGTCAATGCAATATGAGTCTGACTGTGGGAGCTACTATTAACTGACATACCTTAAGCTGAGATAATTATGGGGCCAAACTATAACCCTGGATGGAAGGGTGTTCATACCGTACAAAGGGTACAAACAAAGCTGACATGGATCCACTAAACTGATGTCCACAAGGGACAGGGGTGACCAGCGTAATCTGACAGCTGACCCTCTTCTGTACCTACGGTGGCACCATAGTTTTGGGACTTGGGGACTGCTACTAAAGGTCTCAGTCTAATCTGACAGCTAAGCCTTCATCCCCTCGCCCGCTCGGTACTAAGTCTACTCCCAACTCAATGTTAGCAATGAAATGCAAGCTAAAATACTGGACAGGTCAAATACTGATAATCATCTAAGAATGCAACATACATATACTGAAACTGATGGTATTCTATTCTGAAGCATGACTGTCTGAATTATCTGCCTAGCAAGTATAATTTAAGACTACTAAAATTAATACAAGCTAGGGTTTCTAAGTCCTGTACATATGACTATACTAATTTTCCAAGAAAAACATGAATTAAATACCATATAAACAGTAGCATCTGAATTGCAATGAATCCCTAAGATTTAGGAACCCTAGGTCTGAATAATTCATGGAGAACTGAAAAACTGGCTGAATCTAGGGACTCGATGGGTGAAAGGAACCCATTGATGAAATCCCACATACCTGGTGGAGAATCTACGGAGAAATCCCTTAGATTTTAGGGCTGAGATTGAAGGAACCTCCTGCTTGTTCTTGAGAGAAACTGTTGCCTCTTTTCTCCTTTTCTTTCTAAGTGTCTGATGATTTTAGGAGAATGAGTGATTTAGGTAGCTTTTGACTAATTAACTAGGCTTAGACTAAGCAGAACGATATAGCTTAGGCCTTAAAAGAAAAAGGAAAAGTTTGGAATACCCCCTTGGAATTTTAAAAGAAATCTGCTGAAAATCATGACTCAGGTACCATGACTTGGTTGATGGACCATAGTCCTAGATGATGAACCATCAAATGAGTCGTGGTTCTGTCCATGAGACTTGGGGGGTTCTTTGATCTGAGGAGACCATGAGTTACAGGATGTACTATGGTTCTAAATGATGATCTGTGGTCTGACTTGTGGTCTTTGGGCCATAACTATGGGTCCTCGGATGTCCTGATTCCATGAGTCCACAGGACTGTGGTTCTTAACGATGTTTCATAGTATGACTCATGGTTGATGGGCCCTGAACTGATGGTCCTCTGATTAGGGAAAACACGAGTGGCAGGATGGACCGTGGTTCTAAACTATGGTCCGTGATCCCAGCTGTGGTTCTGAGGAAGGAAATTGTTACTTCTCTGATTGATGAGTCCATGAGTCAAATGACGGTCCGTGGTCCTGTACTACGGTCCTTGTTCTGACTCGTGGTTCCAGGACCATAATTGGGGGTCCTCTAGAAAATGGAACTACGGTTGAGATGACGGACCGTGGTTCCAAACTATGGTCCATGATATTAACCATGATTCCTGGAAACTTGAATTTTTTTCTGAAATATTTCTGCTGAGTACAGTCCAGTAGCTGGTTCAGATCCTGGGGTGTTACAATATCTCCCCCTTAGGATCATTCGTCCTCGAATGAATACAAAACAAGCTGAGTTCAGAGGGAAAGAGCTGCAATCCCTACCAACTGAGCACTAGAAGCTGATATCTAACTGAGTTGAGTCCTATGGACATGAAAACATGCTGAAATGCAAGGATAACTAAGAGAACGTGATACTGAGACTTAAATACACATTAGTAAACTGAGAGACTGGATAGGAACTATTACCTCAAGCTGGAACTGAATAGGAAGGGAAAAGGTGAGGGTACTTGGCCATCATGGCTGCTTCTGCTTGCAAAGTAGCTCTCTCGATGGACTGATTCCTCCATAAAACCTTTACTGAAGCGACTTCCTTATTTCTCAACCTACAAACTTGACGGTCAAGAATCTCAACTAGAACCTCCTCATAGGTGAGGCCATCCTTCACAGCCACATTCTCTAAAGGTGCAATTGATGTCGGATCACCCACACACTTCTTCAACAAAGAAATATGGAAGACTGGATGAACCGGTGCTAGTTCTACTGGCAAATCTAACTCATAAGACACATTACCAATATTTTTCAAGATTCTATAAGGACCTATATTTCTTGGACTGAGCTTCCCTTTCTTGCCA
The DNA here is from genome assembly GCA_003996215.1 of Jaltomata sinuosa. Classification (NCBI taxonomy): domain Eukaryota; kingdom Viridiplantae; phylum Streptophyta; class Magnoliopsida; order Solanales; family Solanaceae; genus Jaltomata; species Jaltomata sinuosa. Next base: position 153,648 of record QJPP01002372.1, read on the forward strand.
AATCTCATCACCCCCTTCATGGGTGACACTTTCAGGAAAACCCAATCCTCAACCTCAAACTGTAAGTCCCTTATCCTCACATCTGCATAGGACTTCTGACGACTCTAAGTTGTCTTTAGTCTTTCTCTGATGAGCTAAAATTTCTCCATAGCCTTATGAACCGAATCTGTCCCAATCAAGGCTGCTTCACCTACTTCAAACTAACTAATCGGTGACCTGTATCTACACCCATAAAGTGCCTCATATGGGGCTATATGAATACTAGAATAGAAACTGTTATTGTAGGCAAACTCTATGAGAGGTAGGTGATCATCCCAACTACCCTTGAAATTGATCACACACGCTCTCAGCATTTCCTCTAAGTTCTGAATCGTACGTGCTGCCTGACCATCTATCTGCAGATGAAATTCTCTACTGAGATTCACCTGGGTACCAAGACCTTTTCTGAAATGATCTCCAAAAATGAGATGTAAACTGAGGACTCCTATCTGAGATGATAGACAAGGGAACCCCATGTAACCTGACTATCTCGTTGATATAGATCCTGGTATAATCCTTGGCAAAATCTGTAGTCTTGACAGCCAAAAAGTGAGCTGACTTAGTAACTATATCCACTATCACCCAAATGGAGTCGTGTTGTACGCGAGTACGAGGTAAACTCGTAATGAAATCCATGTTGATCATCTCCCACTTCCAAGTAGGAATGCTAATATCCTGAGTCATACCTCCTAGTTTCTGATGTTCTACTTTCACCTGTTGGTAGTTGGGACACTTAGCCATTCATTTAACACGGTGCTTGGTGTCAAAAGTGACCCCAAGCTAATCCATGGTCTGGTATGTCTTCACAAAACCTGATACAACGTGAACTATGCGGAAGTTGAAAACATTTAAAATATCTAAGATAGGGAGAAAATCCCAAGCATATCTGAATATAAAATATATAAGAGTATAATGATGTCTGAAAAACAACACTAACAACTCAATAGCTGAATCTAGTCTATGTCTAAAAGCCTCTAATTGATATGAGTTTCTGGGACATGCCCCCAGCTAACTCTACTAATCAAAAACTGAAATATAAAGACTGAAAGATAAAAGCATATCTATCATCCTCGAACTATGAGGACTCACCAATGAAGCTGCTGAGTAAGGACCTAAAATCAAGCTAAGCGTGGTCTAGATGCTGAGCGCCTGAACCTACATAATACAATGATGTAACACAAAAGTATGTGTCAGTACTTTGAATGTACTGAGTATGCGGGATATATGCTAAGTTGAATAACGTAAAAACTGAACATGGAAATGCATACTGAAATATAAACTGAATGATAAGCTAGATGCAATGACCAAGTACTAACATGATCATATAATATGCTAAGCTGAATAACTAAAATAGATATTGAGTACATGGTCAATGCAATATGAGTCTGACTGTGGGAGCTACTATTAACTGACATACCCCAAGCTGAGCTATGGGGCCAACCTATAACCCAGGATAAAAAGGTGTTCATACCATGCCAAGGGTACAAACAAAGCTGACGTGGATCCACTAAACTGATGTCCATAAGGGATAGAGGTGACCAGCCTAATCTGACAGCTGACCCCCTTCTGTACCTAGGATGGGGCAGTAGTTCTGGGACTTGGGGATCGCTACTAAAAATCTCAGCCTAATCTGACAGCTAAGCCTTTATCCCCTCATCCGCTCGGTACTAAGTCTACTCCCAACTGAATGTAAGCAATGAAATGCAAGCTGAAATACTGGATAGCTCAAATACTGATAATTATCTGAGAATGCAATATACATATACTGAAACTGATGACATTTTATTCTGAAGCATGACTGTATGAATTATCTTCCTAGCAAGTATAATTTAAGACTACTGAAATTAACACAAGCTAGGGTTTTTGAGTCCTGTACATATGACTATACTAATTTTCCAAGAAAAGCATGAATTAAATACCATATAAGCAATAGCATCTGAATTTCAATGAATCCCTAAGATTTAGGAACCCTAGGTCTGAATAATTCTTGGAGAACTGAAGAAATGGCTGAATCTAAGGACTCAATTGGGTGAAAGGAACCTATTTATGAAATCCCACATACATGGTGGAGAATATACGGAGAAAACCCTTGGTTTTAGGGCTGAGATTGAAGGAACCTCCTGCTTGTTCTTGAGAGAAACTATCGCCTCTTTTCTCCTTTTCTTTCTAAGTGTTTGATGATTTTAGGAGAATGAGTGATTTAGGTAGCTTTTAACTAATTAACTAGGCTTAGAATAAGCAAAATGACGTATCTTAGGCCTTAAAAGAGAAAGGAAAATTTTAGAATACCCCTGGGAATTTCAAAAGAAAGCTTCTGAAAATTGCGACTCAGGTACCACAAATTGGTTGATGGACCGTAGTCCTAGACGAAGGACCATCAACTGAGTCATGGTTCTATCCATGAGCATTGGGGGCTTCTATGATCTGGGGAAACCATGAGTTACAAGATGAACCGTGGTTCCGAATGATGGTCCATGGTTTGACTCGTGGTCCATGGGCCACAACTGCGTGTCCTCTGATGTCCTGATTCCACGAGTCCACAGGACGGAGCATGGTTCTGAACGATGGTTCATTATATGACTCATGGTTTTTGGGCACTGAACTGATGGTCCTCTGATTAATGGGAAACACGAGTGGCAAGACAGACCATGGTTCTAAACTATGGTCCGTGATCCCATCCGTGGTTCTGAGGAAGGAAATTGGTACTTCTCTGATCGCTGAGTTCATAAGTCAAATGATGGTCTGTGGTCTTGTACTATGGTCCGTGGTCTGACTCGTGGTTCCTGGACCATGAACTGGGGTTCCTCTAGAAAATGGAACTATAGTTGAGATGACAGATCATGGTTCCAAACTACGGTCCATGATCTAAACTGTGGTTCCTGGAAACTTGAATTTTTTCTGATTTTTTTTGCTGAGTATAGTCTAGTAGCTGGTTCAGATCCTGGGGTGTTACATGTTGGCCAAAGAATAGTATGCCCCTTGGCCTGTAGCAACTGGAGACTACTGAATAGCCCCTAAATGACCACCTGTAGCAGATGACAAAGCTAACTGAAGGGGTGGGCCAAGTGAACCTACTGGCTATGACCCCTGGAATAAGGCCCACTATAGTTACCTGCATTCCGGGATATCTTGGTTAGTACCTTAGCCTGACCAACTTGCTTAATTCCCTTAAATTTTTCACATAATCAATCACGTCATTAAAGCTTTTTTCTACAGAAGTCATATGAATAGAAAAAATCTGAAAATCAATGTTCAAACCCTTAATATATAATTGGATCCTCTCCTCCTCAGTGATAAACAATTGGGTAGCATAACGAGACAGAGCATGGAACTTAGCCTCATAGGCCGCAACTGACATGCTTCCCTGATCAAGGGCCAAAAACTCATCCTTCTTGTAATCTTGAAAAGTATGGGGTACATACTTCTCCAAAAATAGGGCATGAAATTGAGCCCAAATCAATGGAGGCAAAGCTGGTGGCGGACACTCCATATAATCTCTCCAACACTGTTTGGCATCCCTTTACAGTTGGAAATTCATGAACTCAACACCATGTTGTTGCATAATCCCCAATTTGTGTAGTATCTCATAGCAATTAAGGATTAACTCATATGCATCCTCAGCCTCAGTACCATGAAATGAAGGTGGTTTTATTTTCAAAAGATGGTCAGCAACTCATGTTCAGTCCCAGTCATGATGGGGACTAGTACAGGATGGGGAAGCACATCAGTACCCGAAGCCTCATCCATCTTGGGAGCTAAAGTGGCAGTGAGATGAGTGGTAGTGGGATGAGTACCTAGAACATGGAAAGTTGGCATAGAGGGGGTGACTCTAATACCATCCAACCCGCTCAGAAACACCAGAACCTACTGAATAACCTTAGAAGACATCGGAGGAAGGACTGCACCTCTAGCCGATGCCTCCATCTCTAGTTCCATGCCATCCTCATCCACTGCCTCAGCCTCCTCAATATGATCCTAGCGTAGAGGAGGTAATGCTAGCCTCTGACGAACTTGATCAGCTGCTACCTGAGATCTACCCCTGGCGGGTGTTTGTAACACACCAAAAATTTTAAGCTAGGACCCAGGCCTAAAAATCCTAAGTTAAAAGTGTTTGATCTCAGAAACAGAGTCCACGAACCAAGTCCATGACCGTGGACTGAACCATGAGCCATAGATAGTTCTTGTAGAAATAGCCCTATAAGACTAACCTCTGGGCATGAAAACACGAGAGGGTTTCATGGGTCGTGGATCAGACCACGGTCCATGGTTTCCTCCTTGTGGAATCAGACCTGAGGGTCAGCTTTTTCCCCAGAAACCATGGGAGGTTTCCACAGGCCGTGGAATGTTCCACAAGCCATGGATCTCACCCGTGGAATCAGACTCATAGACCTTTTTGTTGCCCAGTCAACCATGATCATGAGCCACGACCCGTGGTTCATTCTGCGGGCTGTGATTAGTGCCCGTGGATGATTGGGCAAAGAATTTTTACCAGTTTTTTAGACTTATTTCCCAAGGTATTTTTATAATTTTCCACTTCTCTAACTCCTAAGTTAAGTCATTTTAGACCAAATTAAAGGGGTTTTATTCCCACTTAGTTAGATTTTCATTCATTCTCTCAAATCAAGTTTCAAAAGAAAGAAAAAGGATTCTTCTCTCAAGCTCCAAGGCCTAGGATCTCCGTTTTTTATTAAGAAATCTTTGGATTCAGGTATGTGGGTATTCAATAAAGGTCTTCTTCCACCCTTATGCCCAAAACCTATTATTTTACTTTGGGTTTATGAAATTGAGAAATTAGGGTTCTTACCCAATTATGGATTTTTCTATGAAATTGATTTACTTGTATTGGCATATGCTTTCTAATCCTCTATGCATGATTTTACATGAGATTCTACAAGTATTTCTAAAAGCCCATGAATTAAGAATAATTTTAGCATGATTTTACCTTATTGCATGTTTTCAAGTAAATAGGCATGTTTAGATAACATGACCTCAAGTATTTACGAAATTAGCATGCCTAGTTCTTCAAGTTATGAATTGTAGTAAAAAGCATATTTTGAACTAGGGTTATGCTATGCATCCAAGACTTGTGATTTTACAAGTAGCATGACATCCAGATATGTCCACATGCTTTAAGAACAGTTTTGACATCCAGATATGTCACATTATATATATGAGCTTTATGTATATTTTGAGAGTAGTATTTAGCACCGAACTGATGAGAGTTCCAGATAACCAAGTCCAGAACTATATTGCCAGTGTAGGTTATTTAGCCCAATGGGCACACGATAATGGTTCCACTCTAAACATGGTTTGTTCCCTGGCAAGGTACAAACAACTCTGCTAACTAGGGTATAAGAGTTGGATTCCGTGTAGCTTACATGGTCTATGTCGGTTCTCACAAAAATGATTTTTAAGTATATGAATGTATTTGACTCTTTGCTTTCAAGTTTCAAACTTACTACTTATGACTGATGATTATAAGCATGTTTTTCAGCTTATGATATTACATTGAGTCATTACATTACATAATTTTGAACTTAAGTATGTTTTAAGCATATTTTACTATGATTCATGCATAGCCTATCACATACTCAGTGCATTCTATAGTACTGATCACATACTTCCTTGTGTTGTATCTTATTATGATGTATCTTTAGGCTCTTGCTCCAAGACTCGTGGCTAGACCCAGCATGATTTCCAATCAATGTTGGTGAATCCTCATCATTCGAGGGCTTTTTATGAGTTTTGTCTAGTCTTATGTTTTTCTTTCCAGTACTTACAGTGAGCTGGGGATCATGTCCCAACAGCTCATCTTATCAGTTAGAGGATTTTCAGACATAGTTAGATAGTCAGTATTTTTAATTTTCAGACTGTGATACTCTTAAACCTTTATCTTTATGATGAGTTAGTTTGCTTACTACTTCAATTTATGCTTCCTATATGAATGTCTATGTTATGTTTAACTTATGATAAGGACAAGGGTTAGCTTGGGATCACTTGTGGTCTCAGGACCTATGTTATGTCTAGAGGGTAGCCTCGGGGTATGACAAACTTAGTATCAGAGCATCAGGTTCAAGAGTCCTAGGATGTCTAAAAGCCACGTTAAGTAGAGTCTCTTTCATGGGTGTGAAGCACGCCACACTTATGGGGAGGAGTCTATGAGACGTTTTAGGAAAAACTTCACTTCTTTCATGTTTAATATCGTGCGATAGAGTTTAACTCTATTTTCCCTCTCTAATCCATTCTTTATGCATTTCAGATTATACTTTCTAGTAAAACTATGTTCGTAATGATAATCCTCCAGTTCTTAACTTTGAGGTCACAAATGTCGAGTTCAAAAATGTCATTCAGATGTTAGTTCAGGCGATGATCAACCAGGCTAATTAGCAGGCGCCTGTTCCATCTAACCCAAATGGTGGGACAACTGCTGCCAGAGTTAGAGACTTCATCCATATGAACCCGCCAGAGTTTTTAGGGTCTAAGGTTGGAGAGGATCCGCAGATTTCATAGAGGAGGTAAAGAAGATTTTGGAGGTGATGTACGTGACTGCTATTGATAGTGTTGAGCTAGCTTCCTACCAGCTCAAGGATGTGGCTCACATTTGGTACACAAAGTGGAAGAAAGGTAGGGGCAGGAATGCACCTCCTATGTCACAACCCAACCGTTGTGAGTGGCACCCACCTAAAACCCCCAGATGAGTGAACCAACAACCCAACTCAACACTTAACTAAACTAACAACTCAAAACCAATTGCATTAAAATAAACTAGCAGTCATAGTCAAAATACTAATAACATAAGATCCTGCGAAATACCCCTAGAATCTGAAAGTTTTTGTACTAAAACATCTACTAACGTCTAGAGTGCGGGGATACAACCCCAAAATAAAAGAGTCTAAGTACAAAATAATAGACTAGAGATGTACTGGATGAAACCGTGGTAGTCGAAAGAGTAGATCACCCTTGGAATCCGGAATCATTGGGACTATAACTGAGGTCGCGTAGCAGCTGCCAGAATATGTACTGTACTCAAAAAAGAAAAGCAAGTGCAGAATTAGTACACAATCACAGTGTACTGGTAGGATCATCGGCCAGCTCTAATAATTAATATATGAATAATAAACTAAAGCTGAGTAAAGTACGACAAACATGAATTAAACAAGCCAGCAATATCATTCCAGACTCTCATTTTTTCCTCTAACTTACCCACCACGCGAAACAAATTCAACAACCACTGCCATAATAACAATGACCATAAGCATATACCCTTTTTAAGTAACTCGGTCCAACCAAGGATACCTAGAATAACACCTAAGTTTTTAACATGTAATTGCCGATCTACACAAGGACCAACACAATATTTAAGTATAATTACCCGGCCTCTCATGGACCAATATACAACAATCACAGTGTCAACAATTAACCTGGTCCACTCATGGAACCATCGATAAAAATACAATCAACAAGTATAATTAAACCTGTACCAGGAATGGTACCCAAGCCAACCATTATAGAACTTGTACCAGGCATGGTACCGAGCCAACCGATAAATATCATGTACCAAGTGTGATACCTGAGCCAACCAATATGTATATCATACCAAGCGTGATACCCGAGCCAACTGAATGTCATACAAAATCCACCAGTCAACAAATAATGAACAAAATCACACTTGTAAACTAACAAGCAATAAAACCAAGTTCATTTCACATGAATGATAACCAGACAATTAGACATTCATAATTCCATTTCCTAAGCATGCAATGTACATATAATACTAAGCGACAATTACATGAACACAAATTGCATTTAGAAAAATAATAAATATCACCTACTTCGTATAGATTGAAAACTCTATTGGACCGGAGCCTTCCCATTTTTTGAAGCTTTCGCCTGCCCTTGGTCCAAAAACAATTACACAGAACTACAATCAATACAATTGGCCTAAAATTACCCGGATTATACCCAAATCATAATCCCCAGGCCAACCTATGATCCTTCCACCCATCCCAGGACTTTCCCACCATTAATTAACCTAAAACTACCATTTTTGCAAATACATTAAGCAAATAATGGTGTTTTAAACATAATTTAACAATTATAATCACAACCCAAGAATTCTACACCCTAGAATCCTCTTTTTCATCGGGTTCTACCTTCTTAGGTCACCCAAACTTTCCCCCAAGCCCGTTTTCAATGGAGTTTAATGGTAAATCAGTGAAAATCACCTCCCTTTGCCTATGTCCTTCCCCAAAATATTCTTGAGAATTCTTGAACATTTTTGGGGGAAGTTTATGCATTAACTGCGACTTATTCCTCTATAGCAGTCCATACACCGCTATAGCAGTGCCACCATAGTGGACTCGACTGCTATAGCGGTGCTGATCAACTTTGACATCTAATATAGTGGAAATTTCTTCGCTATAGCAATAATTGCTATAGCACAGTGTCAACCGCTATAGAGGTTGACACAGAACAAAAACTCGAAAATTCCCCTAGAATTGCCCATTTTATAACACACCTCAAATCTTGACATTCTGAATTAACCCTTTCACGTCAACTTTGATATCGGGAGTTCTACTCACCCGAATTTACTTCCGTAAAGTCCTCCCGACTTCTTAACTTCTTAGTTAATGAAATAAATAACTCAACATAAGATATTTTACCCAATACTTACCTGGATTTTCCTAGATCATATCTCACTCAGAATTCATCCGAGACTAGCCTAGCCCAAAATTTCCAACTCCCTAACTCGAAAGTTTTCTAACTTGAAACTTCACACGAATAATTACCCATAATGATGGAATAGGTTGTTACCACATATATCAATTTATCCATCATTCGTCCCTGAATGATTAAATCTGAAAAAGATGAGCTAAAAGAGAGAAAAGGGTTATATCTGAATCCTTAAACAAGTTAGGGTACTTGTCCCGCATATATTTATGGGTTTCGCAAGTGGCTTCCTCAACCGAACAATTCTTCCATTAAACTTTTACCGATCTAATTTCCTTTGTCCTCAATTTTTAGATATCCCAATCTAGAATCACAACCGATTCCTCTTCGTATTGAAGATCCTTGTCTAGCAATATCGAATCCCACTTAACAATGTACTCGTAATCCCCATGGTATCGCTTTAGCATGGATACATGAAAGACAGGATGGACTACGGATAAACTGGGTGGCAGTGCTAATCTGTATGCCACCGACCCTATAATCTCAAGAAACCTCAAATGGATCGATCTACCGAGGGCTATGCTTGCCCTTCTTGCCGAATCGCATCACTCATTTCATTGGTAACACTTTAAACAACACCTATTGACCAACCTAAAAAGTCATGTCTCTTACCTTGTGATCTGCGTACTTTTTCTTCCTGCTTTGGGCTGCTAGATACTTGGTTTGAATTCTTCTTACTTTTTTCCTGAGCTTCCCTCACCAAGTCCATGCCCAAAGGTTTCATATCGGCTTTCTCAAACCACCCTATGGGTGATCTACATCCCCTCCCATAAAGTTCCTCGAATGGTACCATGTTGGTACTGGAGTGATAGCTGTTGTTGTATGATAACTCACACAATAGTAAAATCTGGTCCCAATGAACCCCAAAGTCGATTACATATTCTCTCAGCATGTCTTCCAATACCTGAATTATCCTCTCCGACTGATCGTCCATCTAAGGATGAAATATTGTGCTGAAAGTAAGTTGGGTGCCCAACTCTTCATGTAACTTACCCAGAACTTGAAAGTAAATTGCGTACCTCTGTCTGAAATAATGGAAAGTGGCACTCCATGTGGTCTCACAATCTCTTTAACATAAATCTTGGTCAATTGTTGTGAATTACAATCCACCTTGACCAGAATGAAATAAGCTGACTTGGTCAACCTATCCATGATGACCCAAATGGAGTCATACTTTCCCAGGGTCTTAGGAAGTCCCACCATAAAATCCATGGCTATCCTTTCCCACTTTTACTTGGGAATGGGCATCCTCTGAAGCAATCTTGCAGGCCTTTGGTGCTCGTACTTAACCTGCTGACAATTTTGGCACTTAGACACATAGTTAGCTATGTCCCTCTTCATCCTAGCCCACCAATAAAGTTGCTTCAAGTCTTGGTATATTTTGGCTACGCTCGGATGTATGGAATACCAAAAACCATAAGCCTCTGAACAATATATTCTGAATAAATTCATCGACCCGAGGGACAAAAATCCTCCCTCTAAAACTCAGCACCCTGCCAGCGTCTAACGTGGCATCTCCAGACTCTCCAGATACTACCTTGCTCCGAAACTTGTTCATTGTGCATCCTGAAACTATTTGGATTTAATTTTCTCTATAAACGTAGCCAACACCCCTCTCTGTTCTGAGATACCCAACTTTATGAACTTAGATTCTAGAACCCAAATATCCCTAGCCAATAGTCGTTTGGACACCCCCAAACAAGCCAAACTGCCCATTCTAACTTCACACTTGACACCATAAAGGTAGTGTCTCTAAATCTTTAGAGCAAAGACCATCACTGCCAACTCCAAATCGTGGGTTGGGTAATTCTTCTCGTGGGGCATCAACTGCCTTGAAGAATAAGCTATAACATTCTTGTCCAGCATCAACACAACACATAAACCTGAATGTGAAGCATCACAAAACACAACAAAATCCTTACTTTCAACCGGTAATGATAGGATGGGAGTCGTAGTCAGAAGTTTCTTGAGCTTTTGGAAGCTCTCCTCACACTTTTCAGACCAAACAAAAGGTACTTACTTCTGAGTCAAACTTTTCAAGTGAGAAGCAATGGACGTGAAGTCCTTGACAAACTTGTGATAGTAGCCTTTAAGTCCCATAAAACTCCTAATCTCGATCATAGTGCTCGACTAGACCCAACTCTTAACTGCTTCAATCTTTCGGGGATCCACCATCACCCCTTTTTCTGACACCACATGCCCTAAGAAGGAAACCGAAGACAACCAAAATTCACACTTGGAAAACTTGGCATATCATTTATGGTGCCTCAATATCTCCAGAACAATGCAAAGATGCTCTGCATGCTCCTTATTACTCTTGGAGTAACTCAGAATGTCATCTATAAAAGCAATGACGAGCGAATCTAGAAACGATTTGAACACACCATTCATCAAACTCATGAATGTCGCTAGCATATTGGTCAACCCAAACTATATTACTAGGAACTCATAATGCCTATATCAAGGTCAAAATGCCATCTTAGGTATCCTCGGGACTTATCTTTAGCTGATGATACCTTAACCTCAAGTCAATCTTTGAAAACACGGAAGCACCCTACAACTGGTCAAAGAGGTCATCTATGCAGGGTAAAGGATACTTGTTTCGGATGGTGACCTTATTCAGTTGCCCGTAGTCTATGCACATCCTCATGCTACCGTCCTTCTTCTTCAAAAACAATGCCAAAGCACCCCAAGGTAAAGCACTGGATGAATAAATCCATTATCTAATAGTTACTAAAGATGAGTCTTAAGTTCCCTCAACTCTGCTGGAGCCATACAATAAGGTGGAATAGAGATTGGACGAGTGCCTAGCTCCAAATTTATACAAAAGTCAATGTCTATATCCAGAGGCATACCGGGCAAGTCCACCAGAAATAGCTTCTGAAAAGCAGAAACCACTAGAACTGACTTGATCAAAGGGGACTCCACGCTAACATCTCAAAAATAAGCCAAGAAGGCTAAACATCCTTTCCCCACTAACTTCCTAACCCAAACAAAGGATATAATCTTCGCCGACTTAGGCCTGTACATAAGTTGCCACTCTATCCTATTCTTACCTGGAGTCTCTAGAGTTATCGCCTTAGCATTACAATTCAAAACAAGATGATATGGAGACAGCCAGGTCATACCCAAAATAATATCAACATCTAGCATGTCCTGAATAACCAAATCTACCTAAGTATAAAAACCCACAAAAACCACAAGAACAGTACGATATACATGGGTTACTACCATAGACTTCTTAATCGGGGTAGAAACATGAATATGGGAATCCAGGATATCACAAACTAAATCCATACCCAAAGCAAATTTCACAGAAATATACAAATAAGTAGAACCTGGGTCAAATAACACAGAAGTCATCCGGTCATAAACTAGAATTGTATATGTTATTACTGTATCTGATGCTTCAGCCTCAGATTTTCCTAGAAATGCATAAGAATGGGCCCTATCATCAATCCGAGAAACCTCTCTGGCTAGTTGCGCTACTCCCCTACCCATTCCACCATTCCATCTGTTTTCCCAGCCTCTCTAAAGGTTACCTCGCATACCCTATGGACAACCTCTGCCATTGCCAACTCCACCTTCCAGAACCATAACCCTGGTTTGTTGTTGAGTCTAATTTCCTATCTACCTATGACGGCATTCCCTCTTGAAGTGACCCAGATCACCATAATGAAAATATCCGCATTCAAGAGAAAGCCTACTAGTAGAAGTATAAGAAGCCCCCTGGCCTCTAAGAGCTGAAAACTGCCGACTGGCTCTCGAACGACCACCTGCAAAAGCTGGCAGGACTGACTGAATAGGATGATCATAATACACTTGCTGGCTGTGAACCCCTGGAGTAAGAACCGCTGAAATTACCTTTATTTTTGGACTTCTTGGCTAACACCCTACCCTGCCCAACCTGTCTGACCCCCTCCAATTTCTTCACATAATCAGTCACCTCATTCAAACTCTTTTGTGCTAAGGTCATATGCACAGACCACACATGCAACTCAATATTCATGCCCTTCACATACACACGAATCCTCTCCTCCTCAGTACCTAGAATTTGAGTAGCATAATGTGACCAGGCATGAAATTTAGTCTCATAGGCTGAAACAGACATGCTACCCTGCTCAAGAGCCAGAAACTCATCCTTCTTGAGCTAATTTTAGTCCAACCTATTTATTAACTCGATCCATTTTAACCTGCCATAATCCGGCCGAACCTGTGACACCCTAGATTCACTTTTGACAATTTTCTCTCCATTGTTTGTACTTTTATTTTATATCCCCCCCTATTTCTCCGCAAAGTACTTTAAATTTCAAACAAAAAATTCGCATCAGAAGTGATACTAGTAAAACACTTCTGATTCAATCAACCAAAAAAGAAAAAAAATCTTTTCAATGAAATAACGTTATGTTCACCATGTTGTAAATACCTATCAATTCCTTATATGCAGGAGTCGGAACAAAAATTTATATGCTAAAAAATAAAACAATAAATTAAACACCGATAAGGGAAGAGGTGAGGGGTCAATTCTGGTCGAATAATCTATCTCTGCAATACTGAGGAAACCTCATTTATGATTTTAAAGGTTATCTTTGTCCTCCAGTTTCTCATGTACCAGAGGAACAAACTACATCTTGTTCTTTGGAGTACCAGGTGTTTGTGGCGTACGAGGAGTTTGTGGTGTACTAGGAGTCCTTGGAGCCTATTGTGATAGGATGTGTCTCACATAACTATAGAATGTACATCCGACAAGTGTCACTCCACAACCTAAAGCATTCATAGATGATATGGGGTTTTGAAATATCATCCATGAAAAAGTAACAGCCACGTCGACCTGTTAAAGAGGATTATTACAAGAAGAATTTCATGTTAAATATGGTCAGGGTCAATCAAATGAATTAGTAAAGAATGTAGCCGATGAAATTCCAAAGAACTAATTAAGTATCAAGGATCTTGTAATGATCTGATTTCAAGATGAAACTTGATTGCTTGTCTAACACCTGAAGCGTGAAAGTACATGTTGATAGGAGAAAAGAGAGGAACTCACCTTAAGGTTTCCAACAACATTGAAAATGACAGCATTTGTGGAGTGGATGACATAAAAGATCGAGAAGTTCAGGCAAAAAGCCAGCACTCCAGAGCAAAAAATAAGAAGCATGGATGGGACCACTGAGGGGAAAGTGTATAACCATTCTACAATCTCAGCTCCTTCAAAGAGCAAAGCTGGCATAGCCAATATCATAGTTGCATAAGGAGCCATGTAGTATACTGTGTTTATACTGGAAAACAATAATAAACCAACATTAGTCATAATGCATCTACTAGAGGAGAAAATAGGAGCATTGAAAATTTGTAACTCCATGGCATTTTCTATTTCTTCTCGACAAACAGTAAGGTAATAAGTCATATGTTATCTATGAAAAATAAATACATATAACATGAGAACATTAGATAAATCAACAACTAAAAAGAGATTTAGTGCATACTACATAAGCTTTCTTACAATCAGACGGAAGCTATAATTTTGCAAATGTTAGTTTATTTGTTCAATATCACCCAGTCGAAACGTACCTAAAAAAATATAGAGCAAGGTGGATGCAGTAATATCTAAGATAACTCTTTTTATTTTCAAATAGTTCATGAACCATAGTTTAATTATGAAAGAATTAAGAATAATAAAGTGGAAAAATATCATCCAAAATTTACTTTTTGAGAAAAAATGAAGCACGAATGAGTTGTCTGGTTTGCAATCTAGTTATGTGGGGATCATAGTATATGAGAATTTTTTATGCGATGAAAAATAATGTATAAATTGTTGTGCAGTGAATAATGCAAGAATTGTTATGCGGTGAATAATTATACATGAATTGTTATCTTGGAAAACTAATAATAATAATAATAGTAGTATAGACGAACTATTTTGTAGGAATTTCCTATTTAAGTAAATTTTATCTTCAAATACTCTTATTCAATATTGGTAATACACAATATCTCATGGATAATATAATACATAGATTATTGTAGGTATTAGTAATGCAGATCTAATACTGAAAATAAAATACTACATCAGTTATCTGAGTTATACAAGAAATCAAACGTTGTATTAGCTAAGCAGATATTACATTTGTAATGCAAAGAACTATGTTACAAACTAAATGTCATATTAGTTATTCTAAATTTTATGTGGGGTATTATTTTTTAATATGTGGCTAACCAAAAGACTTTCAAGTTTATATGCCAATCAATTTAGCAGGGGATAAATCACTTTCGAACAAGCATGATTATAAATAATTATCTCAATTGTCACCTGATTTGTTAGTGGTAAAAGAATAGAGGTAAAAGTTTTGTTACATCTCAATCAATTCCTTTTGATTGACATGATAGAGGAATACATATTAACTACAAGGAGGGGGAGGAAGAGGTAGGTACTAACCTGTCAAATTTGTACCCATGCAGCAAAGACTCTGCTAGAATAGTTTTCATAGAAGTAGCAAGACAACCAAACAACGCAGCACAGAATCCAAAAGTGTTGAAACTGAGCTCAGTAACAGAAGAAAGCAGAATTCCTCCAACAATGGGAATCAAAGAGGTCCATATCCTCCAGTCAAAACTCTTTCTCCAAACTAGCCACTACAAAATCACTGTTTAAACATAGTTATAATTAGAAGCAAAAAATAGGTTAAGAAGTGGTTAAGTAGAGGCTTCAGAAGGGCTTTGGACTCAAGCTTTACCTATTGTTGCAGGAGTAAATGACTTTATGGTCTTCATAAAAGAGACAGGAGTGTATCGTAAGCTTAAATTCCCCAAAACTATGTTGATACAAAACACAAATGACATTGGAAAAATTCTTCTCCACTGATCTGTAGGTTCAACCATGATGAGTGGTTTAAGTTTGAATAATTTAATTACTAGGTATGCACCAATAGCTGAGCATATGAAGTGTACACAAGAAACTGTCAAAGGAAATTTAAACTCCAATTTCTACAAATATGAGTAGACTATACAACCATAAGAAGAGATATTGCAAGAAAGCATTACATGTGTACAACAACATGATCATACCCTCTTTCCAAAATATCATCTCCCCAATTATAATTCAAAAGGATCATGAAGTTACTTTGCCTCATATAAAGTAGTTCTCAGTATTTGAAGAAGAAAAATGATAGAAAGTATCAACTTAAAATGTTGAAAATTTCCACCAAGAAGGCATGAACTAGTTTACAGACATATAACTAAAGTAATAACTCATTAAAGAACCATGAGGTCTCACGTTCAAATTCCAACAGAGACAAAAAGAAATACTAGGTGATTCTTTCCATCTGCTATAGCCTTGGTGGACAAAGTTACCTGATATCTGTTATTGGTGGGAGGTGACAGGTATCCCGTAGATTTTGTCAAATTGCGTGAAAACTGGCTCGAACACCAAGGTCATTAAAAAAACACATTTTACTCTGTCATTTGAGTAATTTAAGCATAGAGACTAGAAGTCTGATTGATACCCAACTAAAGTTGCCTACCTTAGAACTAGGTAGGTGTTTGGAGAGATGGTGAGAGCAGTGATGGATCCAGAATTTTTATTTGGGGGTTCAAAATATAAAAAATTAAATACATGAAGAAGCTGAGGGAATTCAACATCTACTATATATGTATAAAAATAATTTTAAGCTTATATATACAATGTAATTTTCCACAAAAGAGGTTGGGATGACTCTGCTCCTGGGTCAAAGAGTAGTGTCAGTAGTGTAAAACTTAAGATCTATTATCATTTTTTAGGTGTCATGATCTAGATCTGAGAGTGAAGGTTCCATTGTTTGCAGTCAGATATAGTGGAAGGGAAGAGAGATAAATTACATTGGCGTAAGACTTTGGACAAGGATGGTAATGAAAGAGGCTTGCACTAACGCCTATCAGAGGCCTTTGGATGGTTAGTCAATAAAGGAATTGGCTGGAAGTAGCAACAACAAAATGTATATTTGATGTTTGTTAGGCTCATCAGAACCTTATTAACAAAATATTCAAACCCTACAATTCATGAACATACAATAGATCAACCAAATATATATATACAATGACATATTCAAAAGACATAAAAAATTTGGTGAATATATATACACATACACACATCCAACACATCTCAACTATCTTCTAAGCATTGCAGCTCCATTTAAGAGCTGGAAAGCAATAATTTCTGCACAAAATTAATAGAATTGTTTGCAAGAGCCGCTAATGAAGCCCTTGCCTACTGGTTATGTAGAAGATACCCAGGTCTCAGGATCAAATCTTGAACAAATTTCTTCTTGGTGGGGCAACATTTAAAAGAAAGTTAACTATACAGAAGTTGAGACACAAACATGTAATGTAGCATAATTTGAGATCGCAAAAAAATTAAAATCCAGATGCACTACCAAACTCATAATATTATAAGAAAGAAAGAAACAAAAAGAGACCTGAAAGATCCATTTGTTCATATAATAACAGCAACATTGAAACCCCACCATTGAAGAATAGCAAAAATAGATCAAAACACAGTCCTGACACAAGACACTTTCCTCCATTTCTTCTACTCCTCACTAAATATAGGAACGTTTGTACATAAAAATCGGCCAAACTGAGTAAAATTGGTGATGGATCAGAAGCAAACGAGTCATTTGTAAGGACCCAGAAAAGAAAATTAGAGAAAAATAGGAGTAATGCAACAGTGAAGGAGAAAATAAAAATGTCCGGTCTCTTTGTTTTCTTAGAAAATGTAAGATCTCCTCAATAGTATAAGGACTTGACACGTCTTCCTAAGTTTCTTGAGGAAAGAATAGAATATTCAAGGGACAATTAAACCAAATTGAATTAATTACATGGATAACCACTTAAATTTTATTAAATTATTATTTATCATAAAAACATATTCAGCTTTATTAAATATTATAAAAGTAACTAAATTATTTTTTATAACTAAAAGATACAATTAATTTTAGTTAAGCATCATAGAAAGTCACTCCAAAGAAACAAATCATACATTTTCCAAGATACGAATAGTTGAGTGATTCTTTTATTATAAAAATTATTTAGTTATTCTTCGTAATACTTGACTAAATTTGTCATGACACAACTACTGAATCGTGCAGGCGCCTAATCTATGCACCTAGATAGATGAATTCTTACCACCCAATCCAACAGGTAAATGCGGAATTACAAGTAAAACAATAAAAATCTTCCTTTAAAATACAACACCCTCCCTAGGATCTAGTCTAAGCAGATACAATGTGGGGAAGGACATCCCCAAACCTTAGTACTTCAACCATTCTTGTCATTCTACCCTTTTAAACCAAATCCTTGTCGAAGACTCCCTTTTTAACTAGTCATTTAGTTACCCAAGCATTTCCAGTTTTTCGAACCTTCCCGACATCCCAGTCCCTGAATTCTATCACCAACCGACATATAAATAATTATAAACATCCCGAAATATTACAAAACATTATCCAAACCCAACCATTTCCTAGTTCCACCAATCCAATCACAACACTCCTCCAGACTCTGTGCCCGAAGGCCTAAGCATGGATTCTCCTTTTTCATCTATACAATAAATACAAAATAAAAGTAGGTCAATCTACTCAATGAAGAAAACCTAGCCTACCTGGATGCCAAGCAGCTGCACCATACATTTTCTGGCTCCGTGAAGGCGTTCCCAGCCGGATGACAAGCCTGAAATTCGTGGTTTTGCATCCTTTTAGCCAAAATCCCTCCTCCTTATGGATCCCAAGCCTTGGAGAAGCCTAGGAGGGTTTTTGGAGTAACTCTCGTATCTTTTTCATCTGAGGAGGAGAAGTTCTTCTATTAAAATCGCGTACTGAGCTACTGGTTTCTGCCATACCGCTATAACGAATGGCTGCCCGCTACAGCAGCGGCGCTATAGCAGAGAATTGTCTGCTATAGCGGAGTGATGTTAGCCCATATCAATTTTAAAAATCCAAAATTTTCTGTCACGTCACCCCATTTTAAAACAAAATGCAATTTAATCATTCATGAAATTCGTGACATCGTGATTTCTAACATAATGACAAATTCGGTCGTTACAATAGATATCAATTTACCCATCGTTCATCCCCGAATGGTCCTTTAAGAAAGAGGAATAAGAAACTAGTCTAGGGCTCTCATAGTCCCATGTAGTCGCTTAATTATGATTCCACGTGAAATATCGAACTCCCACTGAAATAGTCATACTTGACTAAATTAGGAAAATTATGATCCCACTCTGATGAGAAATTAGCCTCCCCCGAGCTATCTGAAAATTTATAAGATAACCTTCCCCGAATACCCTTGAAATCCGAGGCCTCGTAGAATGTCAGAATGAAAGAATTTGAAAAGACCCGGGAGAACCTTTCCTTTCCTAAAATAGATTATCATCTGCCAGTGCCGCTATAGCGAAGTACCAATCACTACAGTGGTTGGTAATAGTTGAAATAGAGGAGAAAATGAGTTTCACCCCATTCTCCTCTATTTTTCTTCACAAATACTCCCTTTTCTCACGATCATCCCGCTCCCGATGTTGGAATCTCCAAGTAACAATCATTCCTACTTACTCTTGTATTTTCTTGCATGAATGTTGATATGATTGTGGTAGAAAATAGTGATTTGGGGTATACATTGTAGGTTGGTTTTGAGTTTTGAACTAGGTTGAAATTTTATGGAATTTTCAAAGCATGGATGCTTTCCTTATGCTTACAATGCCTCCACAGCATTCTGGGCGTAAGGATTATGTAACTTTTGGCCAAAAATGGGCCAAAATTAGTGGGGAAGATGAAGGGTTGTTCTTAAATAAATCTTGTGGTTTGGACAAAATTTATGGGTTATAATGCCCAATTATTTGTAAATAATAGTAATAGAACACTTTAGGAACACTAATCTGAACTTGGATTGTTAAAAATGGAGTTTTGGGTCAAGAGGCGCTATTGAAGCACCCCTTGAAATTCTGGGACGATGAAGATTGTTATAGCGGTCCTGCTATAGCGAAGAAATTTCTGCTATAGCAGTTCCGCTGTAGCGGACACTCATCATCTATAGCAAAAGACCGCGAAACAGTAGCCTCCCAGGCTCATACTTAGAAATATTTTTCCTCTTTTTAAACTCATTTCTTTACTCTTTATCGAGTTCTAACCCCTGCCCCTTGTTATATTGTAGGCTAACACACTTCAATGGCTGAAGAACAAATACCTGAGTATACCTATGTCACATTGACTGATGATGCTAGTCAAGAGAGGTTTCGAGACTATTGCCGGTTAGGATTTTGCTACGAAAGGGCCTTAAAATTGGAAGGAGTGGTTGAGAAGGCAGTTGCCTTCCATCGCAGGCTTCTAGAGTTTGAATGGAGCTCATTGGTGGTGGCTCCCCCTGCACTTACCGGTTGGGTGTGGGAGTTTTATGCTATACTCCCCGCCATTCGTTGGGATGATCCTAACCCCATCATCTGCCTAAGAGGGGTGGATGTCCCGGTGTATTCTTGAACCATAAATGAGATGCTAGGAGTGCCTCACGTCTCCAATGCTGCATACGAGGCCAAGGCTAGACTTTGGGACATGACATGGTTGAGAGATACTTTGGTGGATGCAAAGTTTCGAGATCAGGTTTACTAGCCTAGTGCTGAGGGCATTACTAATGCCTACTTTTCCGCAGATGCTAGGAGGTGGTTGAATCTGGTGTCCCGGCGGATTCATCCATCAGGTAACACCACCAATGTGACCTATGCTCGGGCTTTGGTGGTTACTTGTGCTATTCAGGGGATCATCCTGAATGTTGGGGATCAGATCATCTCCAAATGAAGGGACTTCTACCGAGGTCCTAGAAGATGCCCCTTTCTTTTGGGTCTAGTGTCTGAGTTGTGTAGATGGTTCTATGCTCCAGAGGATCACACTGACCATGAGGTAGATATGGATGACCCCTTCAACCCTCTCTGGGTGAAAGTGGTTACCTCTAAGAAGAAGAGGAAGGTAGGTGAAGCAGGGAGCAGCCAGGCTGCCGAGGATATGGATGACAAGGATGATGATACTCCTACTCCTCCCTCCCAGTCTCAGCCCCCTATGTAATGACCCTTCCGGTTATTTTCACAATTATGATTTCCTTGTACTATTAGAGCTTGCTTGTAGCGGCCCCAAGTCATTTATGGCTTTCTAGGATTGGTGATTTGGTGCCCTGGCCATTTGTTTGGTCGTTATGACCATTTCCAGGTTTTAGAGCTTAAACTTAGAAAATCGTTGACTTTAATTAACATTCTTACCTAACATACTCAGAATCGCATTCTGATAGTTCCAATAGCTCCGAAGTGTGGCGTTTGGTCTACTTGGACCTTTAGTCGAAGCTTGGAAACTTTCGATGTGGGTTTTGTCTTGGTTTTATATTTTCAGGCCATTTGGAGTTAAAAGTGTGACTTGGGTCAGCTTTCGATGATTAGTGCATCAGATTCGAAATTTGATGGTTCCCTCAGCACTGAAATGTCTAGTTTGAATTAGGTAGGTGGTTGGTTTAGGTCCTGGGTGAGCTGGGCTCATTTTGGGTGTTTAGTTGATTTTAGTTTATGCTTACTTGGGTCAACATTCTTCCGAAATGACATTGTATGGAAGTTTCATCAATTCAGTTGAGTTCAGAACGTCGTTTCCACTCTAATAGCATTATTGGTTTCTGAGTATTGGGTTCTGATTGTGCCCGGAATGGCCCGTAGAAGTTTTTACCATTGCTTATATTTCTATTGCGTCTAGCCCATATAAAATCCCTCAACTTCGGTTTTTCAGCCCTTTTCTCTAAGTTTTCTCACTCTAAACTTATTTTCTCTCAACTCAAATTGCTCCCAGATCAGTCCTTGGCCTTGGAGGTCCATAATTGGTGATTAATCTCGCTCCTTCGTCATTTGGGTAAGCTCCTTCTTCCCCAACTTTACTTATTCTCCATTAAAAACCTCCATTGATGAACTCATAAGCTTGGGGAATTTTTTTCCTTGTAGTGGCTGCTCGTTTTTTATTGCATGCTTGTGGGTTCGGGGATTTCACTCAGTTGGCATGCTTCATCTCATCGTGGTGGGTTACTTCTTCCTTTAATTTCTGGTTTTAGTCTTTGAAATTTCCCTCTTTAATTCATTACTTGAGCGGGCTGTTTTGATCCCTTTCTCTTGGCCAAATTTGCTCAAATATGGGGCATGCACTCTCGGGAGTAGTATGTTCATTATGCTTCTTTTTGTTTTTGATTTTAGGTTTTGAGCCCCGCGGGCCCGCTTTAAACCTGAATTTTGACCCAGCTATAATTATAGCAATATGGGTATCGTTAGTCATATTTTAATGTGTAGCTTGTGTTCTTGATAGTGTGATTGCCTTTCGAGACTTCTCGAAGTGGTTCGGGCTTGGACATCGTCGTTTCAGCAGCTTGTCGTCAGACGACAGATAGGTTATGGTCTAACTTCTTTAGACTTCGTATATATAGGATAAAATTGTACTAATTGACATCCTTGGGTTGGGTTTATTGGCTTGGCACCACAGACCTTGACCGTTTTTCCATGTCCACCTCATTTCTTTCCTCCATTGTGGGTAGTACTCTTCATAGATTGATATTATCACCCATGTGGTCCTGTGTGGCCTTTTTTTAACTCTGGACCATAGATGGTGGGCTATTCGGGGGTGTCCGTGAGTCCTAAACATTGTTATCACAATTTTAGGCTGGTTATCTGTGTTGTAGAGCAATTAGAGCTTGTGCAGGGTCGATAGGTTGATTATGAGCCATTGGGCTGCTATTTGTGATTGAGCATGTCATTTCCATGCATATACAGGAATTTTTACCATATTTTACTATAGTTGTGGGCTTCGGGCCACTATTACTTGTTTCCTAACTTTGCATGGCCCTAGGGGCCCATTTTCGACTAAAATGACTTTGAAATGGTTTAGAAATGACTTTGTGGATCTTCTTGGGGTAAAAGAGTTGGAAGATGGTTTTATCACAGTTTTACTACTACTACTAGACTTGGCAGGGCCATAGTGCTAGATTGTATTTTTATTAAATTGAGATGATATTAAACTTTGTCGGATCGAGCACCATAGCTGTTTTACTATTATTTTAGACCCGGTTATTCCCGGGCACCCTTGATGGGGTTTTGAGACTTATTCAACTGTTTTAGACATGAACAGAATATCGGCATGCATATTGATGTGCCAGGATTTAACGATACTTTTGACGCTTAAAACAAAGGATTTTTGGGAGTTCTTAAGTACATTTTGTTGGATTTAATGTCGTTTGTTACATGTACATGGAAAAGTATAAAATAGATGAAGAAAACCAAAATATTGCAGTTTTCAAGGCAAATCATAGGCCACCACGAGTGTCACATCTATGACGGCCCGTGGAGCAAGTCATCAGAACCCAGTAGCTAGAAAGGCCAAGGCTTTGAAGCCTGATGAGCTGCCATGACACCCGTGGAAGACACGATGGGATGTCGCAGTTCCCATCAAAATGATCCAGGGAAGCAAGCAAGAGATAAGGCAAGGCGACGGGAGCCCACGACGCCCTTGATTGTCATAACGCCCCATCATGTGTGCCCGTGGAAACTAGGCAGGGAAGCTGGAGAGCAGCTAAGTGCAGGAGGCATGAGGGCCACGACGAGCATCGCATCCTAGACTGTCCGTCACCTCTGCCCGTGAGATCTTGGCAGGTACCTGGACATGAAGACCTGAAGATGGCCGACGGGCACCCATGACACCCATCGCACCCACGATGGCTGGTGAAGTGTCCCGTTGGCAATGCTGCATCTAGTTTCTCCTAGATTTGTTAGGATTGGGTTGCTTTGTCTATAAATACTCCCCCTTAGATTTTATTTTTGATTGTTACGCAATATTTTTGAATAGTTATTACATTGTTACTTTGGTGTTGACTTTAAACACAAGTTCTTGAGATCAAAAGATTATTCTTGATTATTTGAAGTGTTCTTGATATTTTCGTCAAGATTCTGGATTTCTTTGCTCCAGCTTATAAGTATTCACTGTTGATTGCACAAACAACCATTAATTGTATACTTATGAACATGAGTAGCTAAATCCACAACTAGGGTTGTGGGAACCATGAAGAATTAACAAAGTAGGTAACGTACTTAGTAATTCTAGGGCAATAATTATGCATTTATTGTTCTTCCCTTCGTATTGATTTCTTTCTAGCGGTGTACAACGTTAGAACTCACCTTATCCTTACTTGTCGAACCAAGGAGGTAACAAATGGGAAAAGGGTTGTTCAATAACGGAGATTTGAGGATACCAACCCTCATCTAATAGCTTGACCGTATCCGGGAATAGCTAATCTGGGATCCAGGGTAAGGGTTAGTAAAGCATACACCCGCGGCCGGACCAAGGCATGTGGTAAAATTCATCTATCTGCTGGACCAAGGAGTTAGGTGAACCCAACTTACTGATTCTACATGCTAAGTATCAAACTAGTTTACTAAGTACAAATGCCTTACTAGGTTATGATCTCATGGGGAACACTACCCTAGTCGCTTCTATTATTGATAACAACTGTTGAAATTGACATCTGTTACTTGTTACAAATTTGATTTACAATACTTCACTGTTGCTTTAAACCCCCCTTTTTAAGGGAAATAAATGGCTAACAACGCAAGTAAACACTAATCGACCATAGTCCTACCATATTCCCTGTGGGATCGACCCCAACCTTCGTTGGGTTCTATATTTGAACAGCGACCGCTTACACTTCTTTTGGAGGTGTAATTTGGGCGTATCAAATTTTGGCGCCATTGCCAGGGAATACAGTTTAGGATTAAGAGAGATTATGTTTATTTCACTATTAGTCCTTATTTCCTGATTTTATTTTTTCTATTGTTTTTGTTTTGTTCTACAGGTTGCACACTTGTGTATGCCCAGTACAAGGAGTCAAGGCAATCCCTTGATCCCATATGATCCTGAGCTCTCCAAAACCTTAAGAAACATGGCTAAATAGGGAGAGAACGAGACACAGGAGTGATGTGCCGCCATTCTATGGCACTTTCGATGCCTCTAAACTAAGAACAATCGTACGTTTTCAAGCAACCGTCGTCGTTTTTGATGTTTGATGTTATGTTTTCAGGAAAGGGAGACAAACGTAGAAACGAAAGGAAATACGAGCAAAAAGACATTCTGGTTAAGAGTGACGGCCTGAGTGACGGTCCGTCACACATGTGACGGTCCATCACAGAGACCGTCAAGTGGAGGCAGTCCACTGCCTAGTGGTGACAACCCCGGCAACGGTCCGTCAAGCTTGTGACGGTCCGTCAGCCTGGCCATCACAGTGAGGCAGTCCGCAACGCGGAATCCGAACATTTTTGGGACTTTGTTTCCTGGACTCCTATAAATACCCTATGTTAGGTTTATTTTATGTGTCGCTTTTAAAATAGTTCACCCAACAGTTTTAGGAGTTTTTGAGTGATTTTTGAGAGAGGGAACACGCTACACACGTCTTCTTCCTCCGCAATCTTGTTCTTGATTAATTCTTAGGATCTTGTTTTCTTGTTCTTGGATAATTGAAGATTGTTTTCATTATATTGTAAGAATCTTTTCCTCTTTATTATGAATACGATTCTCTTCTATTTTCTTAATAGCATGATTAACTAAACTCCCACAACTAGGGTTGTGGGAGCCATGGCTAAAGTAGCGATATAGATTCTGGGTAGCGTCGGGTTCAATATTTATGGTTGTCACGTTGTTAATCATTCATTCTTCACGTTTTCTAGTGGTTGCAAACATTAGAACATGCCTAGGTTTAATTTGCTTGAGTAAAGAGATTAAAACCGGGAAATTTGATTAACTACGAGGATTCGAGACTACAAACTCTCGTCTTATGATTAATGCTATAACTAGATTAATCTACTTGATGTTTAGGATTGAAGTATAAAAGCTCACCTTTTCAAGTTCGAGAGAATTGAAAAGGAAATTCGTCTATTTGGTTGAGAAACGTTTAGATGATACCATTAATTCAACCACATCGTGACACGCATATAAGAAAGAACCCGGTTAAGCTTGAATCGACATTGTTACAACGCCATGGTGAACACTTCCCTAGTTTTCTCTCATATTGATTAAAACTCGTACGTTATTAGTTGCTTTGTTCAAATATTGATTTCACAAACCCCCCTATTTACCGGAAATAATTGATTACTAGTCATCTATTTCACTAACAACTTAATTCTCACCTTATTCCCTGTGGGATCGACCCCAACCTTTGTTGGGTTCTATATTTGCCGACGACCGCTTACGCTTCTTAATTTGAGGTGTAGTTTGGGCGTTATCAAATTTTGGCGCCGTTGCCGGGGAATACGGTTGTTTATTAAGTCTTGTGTGTTTATTTGACTCTTAGTCATATTTCCTGCTTTTATTTTTATTTGTTGTTTTTGTTTTTACAAGGTACATAGTTGTGCATGCCAAGTACCCGAGGCTCGGGTGATCCAATATTACCCTACGACCCCGAGCTCGCAAGAACGCTAAGGCTAAACATGAACGTACAACAGGAGGAGGCAGCAAGGCTCGCTGCAGAACAACTGGCTCAGCATCACTTGAATGATGAGGATATCGACTTGGATGGAGCTGGTGCCACGGGCGCTATTGCGATTCCTCTGCTAGCGCCTGGGGCCAAGTTCAATATTACTAGCACGATGATTCTGCTGTTGAACTTGAGAGGAGTGTTCCGTGGAGCTATTGGTGACGATGCAAACTGGCACTTGATGAATTTTGTGGGTATCTGCAAGTCATTCGAACTGCCTGGAGTAAGTCAGACCGCGATTAGACTCAGGTTGTTTCCATTGTCTCTATCTGATGAGGCAGTGTTATGGTTAACAGAGCTAACCCCTAACTCTATCACAACTTGGGGAGAGTTGAAAGGAGCTTTCCTAGAAAGGTTCTTTCCTCCCTCTAGGATGATACAGTTGAGGGACGAAATTAGCAACTTCAGGCAACAACCTCATGAGGCGTTACACGAGACTTGGCTGCGGTTCAAGAAAAAGCTGGCACAATGCCCAAACCATCAGTTGACCGAAGATTTCTTGATGCAGACATTCTACAGGGCACTGAATTCGGCTACCAAGCCGACGTTGGATAACGCAGCAGGTGGAGCATTTATGGGTCTCACTTTTGCCGACGCCACAGCTATTTTGGACAGGCTCACCAAAACCAACAGGGCCTGGCATACACGTGATACAGAAGTAGCAGCTAGCACTTATGCAGTTGGTGTGTCGGCAGAGCAGCGCAGAAAGGAGGAAGAGCGGGACCAAGATATGGCCCATATGAAGATGCAATTGGACCTACTGACAAAGCATTTGTTGTCAGGAGGTATTGAACAGGTGAAAGTTGTGGGTTCCTAAGGTAGAGCAGCAGAGTTTGAATCTGATGAGGAGTCGAATTATTTGGGTGGTTTCCAGGCCAATGGCCAAGGAAACCAAGGTCGGAACTATCAGAAGGACAACTACTATGAAAAAGCTGGCTACAAAGATCGTGACCAGGGAAACTGGAGGAATAACACTGATAGAGGTGGGTTGTATATACCACCTGAAATCGGGATAGAGCTAACACCGAGACAGGAACGTCCAAATTGGAGAACATGATGGCGAAGATGCTGCTAAAGGTGGAATCTACTGACTCCGTGGTCAAGGAGATGAGGACCGAACTATCAACAATGAGTCAGGTAGTGGATTCACATTCCACTTCGATCAAGCAATTGGAGCAGCAAGTGGGTCAAATCTCGGCATCTCTAAATCAAAGGAGGACAGGTACCTTGCCGAGTGACACCATCCAAAACTTGAGGAATGACGCGAGTTGTATGGCGATCACTACAAGAAGCGGTAAAACATTACCGGAATCACATCCGGTAATTCAAGCTCAAAGTGATGTTGCGGATAACCATGTGGCGGAGGAGGCTAATCAAAGGCATGCGGATAAAAGCAAGGAAGCTGAAAAACTTCCAACTATGATGCCTCGGACACCACCTCCCTTCCCACAGCATTTGAAGAAGAAAGTGGATGATAGCAAGTTCCTAAATTTCATGACCATGCTCAAGTAGATATCAATAAACATCCCACTGGTGGAAGCGCTTGAACAAATGCCCGGATATGCCAAATTCATGAAGGACTTGATTACCAAAAAGAGGTCAGTGAGCTTGGAACCAGAAGATAACCTCCATCATTGCAGTGCTATTTCTTCAAGATCGCTAGTGGAAAATAAGGAAGATCCAGGTGCTCTTACTGTTCCTTGTACGATTGGGAAACTCAACTTTAGAAGAGCCTTATGTGATCTTGGCGCGAGCATCAACTTGATGCCGCTAGCAGTCTATAAGCAACTAGGTTTGGGAGCACCCAAACCAACTACCATGAGAGTGTTAATAGCTGACCGTTCAGTGAAGCGACCGGTGGGAATATTGTCTGATGTGCTGGTAAAGGTTGGTAAGTTTATCTTTCCGGCTGACTTTGTGATCTTAGATTGCGAAGTGGACTTTGAAGTTCCCATAATCTTGGGACGACCATTATTAGCTACCGCAAGAGTGTTGGTCGACATGGAACGGAACGAACTGACGTTCAGATTGAACAATGAACTTGTCAAGTTTGATGCGTGTAAGTTGATGAAGCAACCAAGAGACATGAGGGTGGTCGCGGTGATGAATATTGTGAATGAAGCCCCTGCGGATGTGTTTCTTGAGAAGAAGGGTCCTGTCGAGACTCTAGCTGTTGTGAAAATGCTGTGAGAAGAGAAACCTACAGAAGAAGGCGGTGAGTACAAATCAAGAAAAGAAAACACCGCAAGAAAGTCAGCAAAGGAAAGGATTTTGAAAGAGTAAAGAAGTTGTCGCGACTAGCTGCGGAGCCAATAAAGAAAGAAGTTGGAGCTCAACGAGATGGGGTAGCTGGCACCTATTCCATAGATTTTGCCTGCTTTGGAGACCCTGGCGGTCTCCAACATCATGCCAGACTCTGAGTCCTATGGACTTCACAGGTATTCCTTTCTCTCACAGTTTTTAGTTTTCACATGTATGCATTGGGGACAATGCATGAGTCTAAGTTGAGGGTGTTGGGTTACCTGTGAGTCTTTTACCACCGAGGGTTTTTGTTGCCGTGTTTCTTTTCCCTCCGGTGTGCTATCTAGTAGAACCGGCATGTTTAGGTTGTCATTTAAATTTTAGTTGTTTTTAGTGTCTATAGCAAGCATGGTGTTTTGTGTTGAAAATTTAACTAAAAGGAGCCCTCTCTGAAAATTTCTGATTTTGTACTTATGTTTGAAACAATTAACTGTCTGGATTCTTGGATGTCATTGTGTGGTTATGATTGGAATAAGTATGCTTAAGCCGATTAGTTGTCTGGATAGTTGGTAGTGGTATGGTTTCTTGGTGCCAAGTGTGTGTGAGCTTATTGTCATAAATTCTTACTCTGTGCATGCATCTAGAACTTGCCCGGTCTATTTTGTTACGTTTGAAGTTGGTTTCTTCGGAAAGGATCACAGGCCCTTTTTGTGTGCAGTCCACTTAGCCTATAAGACCGTCCAAATGAAAATAATCCCTTTGATCCCTGTTTGAGCCATAATTGACCATATTCTTTCAATAAACTGTCACCGTTCCTTGTTTAACTTTGAATCCCTATTTTGGCCCTGGTCCTTCCTTGGACATCGTGCACCTCAACGCAGGCAATCAGCCTAAGTTGAGGGTGGCTACTATAGAGGTAAATGATAAGAAAAATAGGATGGATAAGGTTGGTTGTGAATAGAATGAAAAGTCCGGGTGCGTGTCTTAGAAAAGAAAAAATAAAGAAACGAAAAAAAAAAAGATGAAATAGAACGAAAAAGAAATAAAAAGAAGTGTCAAAATCAAGAGGCCGCACCTGTAGCTAAAAAGAAGGAAATAAAGAGGTGAATAAGGATGGACAAAGTAAAGTTTTGTGGAAATAGTAGGTCGGTGATTCCAAGGAGGGTTTAGTCACTATTCCCCAAATGTAACCTACCTGCACCCGAAGTCTCATTACAAGCCAAAACAAGTCCTGTAGTGATCCTGAGCGGCTTTCTGAAGAACTGAAATAGAATAGTAAGGGCAAGCCTATGGCATCGCATGTGCATTGTTTGAAATCGTTTGTGAGTGTGAGTGTCTTACCTAGTCCTAAATCTTGTGTGTGGGACTTCTTTGTGGTGAGGGCACCAAGATTTCTATATTCTCTATTGACTGTCGGGATAGCTGTGCGTGTGTATGCATAATGTTCTATCATATCGGAATGACATGTTTTGATCCTTGCAAGTTAACGTTTCATACATTTGTGTGCTACTAGGGTGGCTTGATTTAAAAATTAACGAACTATTGAATAACCATGAGTTGCTAGAGACACGAGTTTGTTTTCTTAGTTGAGTCATTTTATTGTTTTTGGTGTCATGTTGCTTGAGGACAAGCGAACGTTTTAAGTTGAGGGTGTTGATGTGCCGCGATTCTACGGCACTTTCGACGCCTCTAAACTAAGAACAATCGTATGTTTTCAAGCAACCGTCGTCATTTTTGATGTTTGATGTTATGTTTTCAGGAAAGGGAGACAAACGTAGAAACGGAAGGAAATACGAGCAAAAAGACATTCTGGTTAAGAGTGACGGCCTGAGTGACGGTCCGTCACACATTTGACGGTCTGTCACAGAGACCGTCAAGTGGAGGCAGTCCACTGCCTAGTGGTGATGACCCCGGCAACGGTCCGTCAAGCTTGTGATGGTCCGTCAGCCTGGCCGTCACAGTGAGGCAGTCCGCAACGCGGAATCCGAACATTTTTGGGACTTTGTTTCCTGGACTCCTATAAATACCCTATATTAGGTTATTTTATGTGTTGCTTTTACAATAGTTCACCCAATAGTTTTAGGAGTTTTTGAGCGATTTTTGAGAGAGGGAACACGCTACACACGTCTTCTTCCTCCTCAATCTTGTTCTTGATTAATTCTTGGGATCTTGTTTTCTTGTTCTTGGATAATTGAAGATTGTTTTCATTATATTGTAAGAATCTTTTCCTCTTTATTATGAATACGATTCTCTTCTCTTTTCTTAATAGCATGATTAACTAAACTCCCACAACTAGGGTTGTGGGAGCCATGGCTAAAGTAGCGATATAGATTCCGGGTAGCGTCGGGTTCAATATTTATGGTTGTCACGTTGTTAATCATTCATTCTTCACGTTTTCTAGTGGTTGCAAACATTAGAACATGCCTAGGTTTAATTTGCTTGAGTAAAGAGATTAAAACAGGGAAATTTGATTAACTACGAGGATTCGAGACTACCAACTCTTGTCTTATGATTAATGTTGTAACTAGATTAATCTACTTGATGTTTAGGATTGAAATATAAAAGCTCATCTTTTCAAGTTCGAGAGAATTGAAAAGGAAATTCGTCTATTTGGTTGAGAAACGTTCAGATGATACCATTAATTCAATCACATCGTGACACGCATATAAGAAAGAACCCGGTTAAGCTTGAATCGACATTGTTACAACGCCATGGTGAATACTTCCCTAGTTTTCTCTCATATTGATTAAAACTCGTACGTTATTAGTTGCTTTGTTCAAATATTAATTTCACAACCCCCCCCTATTTACCGGAAATAATTGGTTACTAGTCATCTATTTCACTAACGACTTAATTCTCACCTTATTCCCTGTGGGATCGACCCCAACCTTTGTTGGGTTCTATATTTGCCGACGACCGCTTACACTTCTTAATTGGAGGTGTAGTTTGGGCGTTATCAAGGAGCAGATCACAGCTCGGTTGTTGGTTGAAGCCGAGCAGAGGAAAAAGGCAGGGGAAGATGCCCTTGCTGCTGAAGATGCTCAAATTGCAGCTGACCTTGTAGCTCGAAAAGCAACAACTAATCAAGCAAGGCAAGCATGACAACATGCTGTCCGAGATGAGATAGCAACTAGATGGTATTTCCCACAGAATAGGGGCCGACAGATACAGTAGCCCAAGAAAGCCCCTCGCCACTATGATTATGATAAGGATGAGGAGGAGGAGGAATTGGGCATTACTAGACCCATAGTGTTGCCACCACTGACTGAGAGAGAAAAATTTGACATCACCAGCACCATGATTCAATTGATGAATCATATGGGACTGTATGCTGGAAAACCTACGGAAGATGCAAATCTTCATGTGAAGAATTTTACTCAGATTTGCAAGGCGTATAGTCTACCAGGAGTGGGGCAAGATGCTATTAGACTGAGATTGTTTCCCTTCTCATTAACTGACGAGGAAAATGCGTGGCTCTCAGAAGTGCCTGATAATTCCATATACACATGGCATGAGCTGAAGACTCAGTTTTTGGAGCGGTTCTTTCCTCCATCGATGATGTTGCAGCTGAAGTAAGAGGTCTACAATTTCAAGTAGCTACCTACAGAGGCATTATATGAGGCTTGGTTGAGGTTCAAGAAGAAGTTAAAGTAAGTTCTGAGACACGAAATTTCTTCAAGGCATCTGATGGAGATATTCTACAAAGCATTGAAC